>CM055116.1:249743953-250186453 GCA_029206835.1 Rana muscosa
CTGATGCGAACCGAACTGGGGTGTGTTCGGCTCATCCCTACTGACAACTAGCTAGTGCTAAGGCAGAGGATCAGAAGTCTTATAAAGCATGAGATTTGCTGGCCTGTAAACTGAGTGAGCTCACAAACTGCCCTCTTTCTTTTTAGTGTTGCATTTTTGAAGTTAAATCAGTGAGGAATCAATTCCTCTTTGCAAGTAGTCACTGGATGCTCCAATTAGACCTAACATGAGCTGGAATGCAAAATATATGTACAGGATCTGACAAAAGTGAGTAAACTCCTCACGTTTTTGTAAATATTTTATTATATCTTTTCATGTGACAACACTGAAGAAATTACACTTTGCTACAATGTATGAGTGTACAGCTTGTATAACAGTGTACCTTTGCTGTTCCCTCAAAATAACACAACACACAGCCATTAATCTCTAAACCGCTGGCAACAAAAGTGAGTACACCCCTAAGTGAAAATGTTCAAAATGGGCCCAAAGTGTTAATATTTTGTGTAGCCACCATTATTTTCCAGAACTGCCTTAACCCTCTTGGGCATAGAGTTCACCAGAGTTTCACAGGTTGCCACTGGAGTTCTCTTCCACTCCTCCATGACAACATCACGGAGCTGGTGGATGTTAGTGACCTTGCGCTCCTCCACCTTTCGTTTTGAGGATGCCCCACAGATGCTTAATATGGTTTAGGTCTGGAGACTTGCTTGGCCAGTCCATCACATTTACCCTCAGCTTCTTTAGCAAGGCAGTGGTCATCTTAGAGGTGTGTTTGGGGTCGTTATCATGTTGGAATACTACCCTGTGGCCCAGTCTCTGAAGGGAGGGGATCATGCTCTGCTTCAGTATGTCACAGTACATGTTGGTATTCATGGTTGCCTTAATAAACTGGAGTTCCCCAGTGCCAGCAGCACTCATACAGCCCCAGACCAGGACACTCCCACCACCATGTTTGACTGTAGGCAAGACACACTTGTCTTTGTACCCCTCACCTGGTTGCCACCCCACACGCTTGACACCATCTGAGCCAAATAAGTTTATCTTTGTCTCATTAGACCACGGAACGTGGTTCCAGTAATCCATGTCCTTAGTCTGCTTGTCTTCAGCAAACTGTTGGCGGGCTTTCTTGTGCATCATCTTTAGAAAAGGCCTCCTTCTGAGACAAAATCCATGCAGACCAATTTGATGCAGTGTGCAGCGTATGGTCTGAGCACTGACAAGCTGATCCCCCACCCCTTCAACCTCTGCAGCAATGCTGGCAGCGCTCATACGTCTATTTCCCAAAGACAACCTCTGGATATGACGCTGAGCATGTGAACTCAACTTCTTTGGTCGACCATGGCGAGGCCTGTTCTGAGTGGAACCTGTTCTGTTAAACCACTGTGAGGTCTTGGCCACCGTGCTGCAGGTCAGTTTCAGGGTCTTAGCAAAGTTCTTATAGCCTAGGCTATCTTTATGTAGAGCAACAATTCTTTTTTTCAGATTCTCCGAGAGTTCTTTGCCATGAGATGCCATGTTGAACTTTCAGTAACCAGTATGAGAGAGTGAGAGCGATAACACCACAATGCTGGATTGCCAAGACGGCATATTTAAAATTACAAGCTCCAGTGACTAAGGCCTGGAGTACTTGGTAGCAGCAACTGTTTCTGTAGGTCACTGAGTGATAACTGGAAAATAAGAGTATAATACATTGTGTGAAGGACTAGCATCAAGTGTAGAACTTGAAGGACACCACCACTCGCTGGTTCTTCTTTTTAAGGGTTGTTTGCCCATTTTTATTAAAAGAAGTTCAAAACAAAATCAAAAGGTTTCCCTCGCAGGGGTTTCAGTACTCCTTTTCAACAACAAAATGACATTCAGCCTCCTGGCTTATACATACAGCAGTGCTGCTCAGGCCTTCCACTTCAGGCTCTTGTCTGTCTCCTATAGACTATTCCATCTGCAACACCATCCATTTGGATAGCAGCCCCTTGCTGCTCTGACCCTCAGACCTGGGTCTCTGGCTTCCAGTGTGCAGACAAGCACTCTCTGACTTCTCCAGTGCACACTTGCACTCTATGGCTTCCCCAGTGCACACCTGCACTCGTCGGGAGGGTGGGGCCCAGAATGCTGGTCCTGATTCTACTATCAGGCCCACACACACCTGAACAATCAGTGTGCAGTTGAGTCTCAAAACCCGGATCCAGGACTGGGGATTTCATCCCACCCGGCTCTCTAAGAAATCCCCAAGCTCCGGGTCCCAAAGTGGACTTTAGTAAATCATGAGGAAACTGAAAAGCCAGTTTCCTCCCAAACAAGCAAATACCCTGGAGCCCCTCAACCTGCCTGGTTGAGAATCCTGCATCCATACACTGGTGGGGTACCACACTACCACATACCCTCCCCCTTTGTTTCGATCCGGAGGGAGGAACACCAGCACCCATCATTATGGTTGGGACACCTCTGTGCTGGCTGTCAGCCACGTAGGCCCAACCTTTTTTCCGGGTGCGCTTCCAGGTATGTCCCACCCTGGATCTTAACAAGGTCCTATATTTCCCTATACTCAGCCTTCTCCCTCTTCTTTTGGGGTTCCATAAGCACTGCCTCTCCTGAAATTTTAACAGGGCACCCCTGGTCTTTCTACCAACCCTTCTGCCTCCACGCTTCAGGTTCCCAGGTTTCCCAATACCTTTGGACACCACACTGTCATGTACCTTTAACAAACTATTTGGATCATTGACAGACATATTCAAACCAACATTACACCTCTCAACGTTGCACAGATCACCAATGCCTTTTTTTTCAGCATTTGCTAGGGCAGCGTCTGCAGAGGGCACACATAATGGAGGGCCGCCATTACCCACGGGAACCTCACAGGACGTCACCTCCCCTGGGTTCACCCACTCTGCAGGCAGCTGTCCTACCACTTGACCTGTTCTGATGCCATCTGTATTTTTATCCACCTGAACAGACAAGCTCTTGTCTGATCCACATACCATTTTTACCGCACTTCTTATCCGTTTCCCTGTCTCGGGGACCTTATTAGGTTTGTCACCTAAACCAAACATCGGACTGGGGACCCCAGTCTTTTTAACCACCTTCGGTTGAGCCCCGGTCAGGATTTCTGCTGCTTTCTGGTCCACACTTGGCCCTTCCATCTCATGTGATTCTTCCACTGGTACAGCATACACACCCTTCACCGACAACTGACCAGTACTACCTTGGACCATAGCAGCAGAAATGCCTTCCACCTGGCTGTTAGGTGGTGAAACCTCAGGCACTTTTTTTTCACCAAAGCCTCTCCCATATACCTCTTGTACAGGAAGTAACCCATCAGCATACCTAGAGGCAATTTTTAACACTAGTAATACAGTCATAAATAAACCATTTCTGTCTTGTCTTCCTTTGTGCTGTACCACCTGCCACTCAGGGGTACACCTAATGGTACTCCGCAGTACCAGACTGTCTGACTGTGGTGGAGACACCCCAGTATAGACTGGCTGTACATCCCAAAGTTTAAGCATCTCTTTTAACACTTTTGTTAGAAACCATACCCTTGGCTCCAGACCCAAGTCCTTCCTGGGGACTTTCCTGACACTGGGGATGCAGACAGCTTCACTTGCTGAGACGTGAGAGGTTGCAAGGTTTAACGGAACTTTCTCCCAGCTGGAGACAACCACAGCCTGGTGCTCTACCAGAGCGCTGCCAGGTACTTGACTCATACCCAACTTCTCAGGTTCAGCACCAATGAACTGCTTCACATTACCAGTGACAACGTCAATTTGACACGCCATGTCAGCATCATTTTTGTAGGTTACGGACAAAGTGTCTGCTGTGTGCTCGCCCTTATATGGTCCATATTTCTCATGAGGGTTAACCCCTGCAGCAGCCACCACGCCGTCAGGTATAAGCTGTTCTGCCGTCCCTCCTGCTGGCACAGCAGAAACTTTGTCCACCTTATTTTTGTGCATGAAAGCCTCATCTATCAGGGACATTAGATTTTTACCCCAACTATCCCAATCTGTTGTAGCTGGGCTCCATTCACTGGCGCTCCTCAGCCCTGATCCATCAGCCCAAGGAGACACATTAGAACAGACAGGTTTAGTTGCAGATTCATCACCCAAATTACTAATCATGGCAGACTTCAGTAACACATGTTTTAGCACCACAGGTTGCAATACAACACAACCACCACCTTGCTCGGGCGGCGCTTCATAAGCCTCACACACCTTTGCATTTTTCACAGGTTGTGTCAACCCATTATTTACCGGCACATTTTTAGTACTAGCAGCTTGCACTAACACATTACCATTACACGGTACAGTTCCGACTCCAATACATGAAGTTCCCTGGAGATTTCTGGGGACAACTGTGCTGTCTTACCACCAAAGTAGTTGGGGGTCTCCATCTTCATTTGAGTACGTTGTCTTAAGAACCAGTCCTCAGCCGCACATTTACTGGCCAACTCCCCCTGGTGGCCATGGGATGAAATCACAGCAGGCATCTCCCACTGTTTAGCACCCGGTGCAGACACCACAGAAAACTCCTCCTTGTTGCCAGGGGTGACTGCAAACATATTTGCAAAGGGATCTTGGCCCACAGGTAAAGAGTTCTGTTTAGCAACATTACCTCTAGGTGCACCCCAGAATATAGGGCAAGACAATATTTCGTGCCCCAGCTGGCCACATTCTAGGCATGGTACTGGATGACTTTTCCCTAGTGCGTTTCTCTCCTGATGATTCCTTCCAGGCATAACTTCCAGGCATAACTTCCACTCTCGTTGCCATGGGAGATCGCAGTCTCCCAGCAGAGCTTTGCTGGCTCTCTCCAACATGCTGTATTGGCTCCTCCGGAAGCCACTTGTCACGACCCATGGGAGGCACACCCCTTGGTCCACAGACAGCCCGACTGGCCTCCTCTGTGTTGCTATGGGCAACCACTCTCTGTCCTGGCCTTTGATCAGCCTCTCTTCTGGCATATGACACAGGCTTCTCAGACCTTTGTTTTGCTAGGTAGCTTTGCACTGGAGCCAGGGACAAAAGGCACTTGGAGACTGCATGCCCCCACTCACTGCACCGCAAACAGCGCACTTGGTTCCATGTCTTGTCAGGGTTTCCCACCCTGCATCTGCTGGACCCTGTCTCAAGCTGTGTCACTTTCACACTTTTCGCAACAGCTGCTGGTTTAACTGGGGCAACAGCACCCCTCTCCCAGGCATGGACATCCGGCAGCTCTCTTTTTGTATGGAAGGTTGGCTTGCCTTCCACTTTAGCTTTGTCCAATACTGCCAGGTGTCGCTTGCACCAATCCACTGCAGATTCAAACGCTGGTGGACTCTCCACACTAGCAGTCATCTGTGCATTCATTGCACCAGGGTTGCTAGGGACAACAGCAGCCCTCTTTTCCCTTGGAAAACTCTGTTTAGGCATGTATGGGGTTCGATCAGGCGGTAACAACCCCTCCAGCCACAGAGCTCTATCTATCATCTCAGCCATCCTTGCTTCTTTTAGGCATTTTAATCGCCCCATCCTTGCAGTCTTGCACACAGCAACTTGTAACAGTTCTTGGCGGAGAAAAGGGAAAAAAATAAAAAATCTGTTTGTTTCTCCTTTCACAGGTGCACAACCTGCATGCAACAGTCCATCAAATAAACTTCTGCGCAATGCAGTTTGCCTGGCTGCCACACACAGCTAGCAGCAGTTCACTGCAGAGAAAAAAAAATTGACTTTTTGTTCACAGGTACACCACCTGCAACAAATTGGAGCACTGTCTCTTTAAGGCTTGTTACCTTTCGCTTGCAGGTTCTCCTCACCTGCACACACACAGATTATGCAGTCTCATGCACCAAAAACACAGTTCATATAACAGATGAACTTACTTGATTGTAGGGATCTCAGATTGTGCCAAAATTCTCCACCACTTGTGAAGGACTAGCATCAAGTGTAGAACTTGAAGGACACCGCCACTCGCTGGTTCTTCTTTTTAAGGGTTGTTTGCCCATTTTTATTAAAAGAAGTTCAAAACAAAATCAAAAGGTTTCCCTCGCAGGGGTTTCAGTACTCCTTTTCAACAACAAAATGACATTCAGCCTCCTGGCTTATACATACAGCAGTGCTGCTCAGGCCTTCCACTTCAGGCTCTTGTCTGTCTCCTATAGACTATTCCATCTGCAACACCATCCATTTGGATAGCAGCCCCTTGCTGCTCTGACCCTCAGACCTGGGTCTCTGGCTTCCAGTGTGCAGACAAGCACTCTCTGACTTCTCCAGTGCACACTTGCACTCTATGGCTTCCCCAGTGCACACCTGCACTCGTCGGGAGGGTGGGGCCCAGAATGCTGGTCCTGATTCTAATATCAGGCCCACACACACACCTGAACAATCAGTGTGCAGTTGAGTCTCAAAACCCGGATCCAGGACTGGGGATTTCATCCCACCCGGA
Organism: Rana muscosa; assembly: GCA_029206835.1. Lineage (NCBI taxonomy): Eukaryota > Metazoa > Chordata > Amphibia > Anura > Ranidae > Rana > Rana muscosa. The sequence goes on from CM055116.1 coordinate 249,750,374, forward strand.
TCTCTAAGAAATCCCCAAGCTCCGGGTCCCAAAGTGGACTTTAGTAAATCATGAGGAAACTGAAAAGCCAGTTTCCTCCCAAACAAGCAAATACCCTGGAGCCCCTCAACCTGCCTGGTTGAGAATCCTGCATCCATACACTGGTGGGGTACCACACTACCACAATTGGTATTAGCTTATTTGGAGACCTGAGTTGTGGGATTTGCCATGGGCGATAGAGATATGACTGGAATCTAAGTGTGCTGAATTAGAACAGCTTGAGGTTTAAAAGAATGCAATGCAGTGTGTAGAGAAATGAGGTACTATGCTACAAAACGTTAATGTAGGGAACTGGGTTTTAAGGACATTGTCATACTGTATGTGACAGAAACATCACTGGTTGGCAATGGTAGAGGGGTTGTAGAGTTAAGCTGATGACTAGCAATCATTAAATGTTGGTATGCTGGGGTGTAGGTTTTCGAAAACCTGGTGTTTACTTGGGACTAGATAATGCCTAAATTCAGTGGCGGTGCGTCCATAGAGGGCGCCGGAGCGCCGCCCCCTCTCGCTCCCGCACCGCCACTGAAAGACAATACACAGATTCATGCATTGCATGAATCTGTGTATTGTCACCGCTGCCGCGCTGCCCACTATACATATGGCCGTGCCTCCTGGTGAGCGCCGGCCATATGAATTAGAGCGGCGGCCGGCGGTGGGTGTAACTTGGAAGTGCTCTCACGCTGTATTCGGCTTCCAAAAACTCCTCCCAGGTACGCACGGGGGTGCGTTCCTGGAAGAAGACTGTGTGGAGGTTTCAGCCAATCAGGTTCACCGGATCTGGTTACCGGTAACCTGATTGGCTGAAGCGACATCGAGGGCGGGAGAACACATCGAGGACGGCGCGGACCGAGGAAGGTAAGTGCAGGGCTGGGGGGGGGGACAGGCTGCATTTGGGGGACAAACTGGCTGAATATGGGGCACAAACTGGCTGAATATGGGGCACAAACTGGCTGAATATGGGGGACAAACTGGCTGCATTTGGGGGGAACTGGCTGTATATGGGGACAAACTGGCTGAATATGGGGGGAACTGGCTGTATATGGGGGACACGCTGGCTGCATTTGGGGGGAACTGGCTGTATATGGGGGACAAACTGGCTGCATTTGGGGGGAACTGGCTGTATATGGAGGACACGCTGGCTGCATTTGGGGGGGAACTGGCTGTATATGGGGGACAAACTGGCTGCATTTGGGGGAACTGGCTGTATATGGGGGACAAACTGGCTGCATTTGGGGGAGACCTGGCTGTATATGGGGGACAAACTGGCTGCATTTGGGGGAACTGGCTGTATATGGGGGACAAACTGGCTTCATTTGGGGGGAACTGGCTGTATATGGGGGGGAGCTGGCTGCATTTGGGGGGAACTGGCTGTATATGGGGACAAACTGGCTGTATATGGGGGCACACTGGCTATATATATGGGGACACACTGGCTGTATATGGGGGCACACTGGCTATATATATGGGGACACACTGGCTGTATATAGGGGCACACTGGCTATATATATGGGGACAAACTGGCTGTATATGGGGGCACACTGGCTATATATATATATATGGGGGCACACTGGCTGTATATGGAAACAAACTGGCTGTATTTGAGGGGGCAAACTGGTGGCGTTTGGGCACAGTGGCTGCGTTTAATGGGCACAGTGGCGGCAATTGATTTTTTTTCAGTTTGTTTGCGCCCCCCCAAAAAATTTTGAGCACCAGCCGCCACTGCCTAAATTCATAAATCTTCTTGACCCACCAGAAAGCTGACACATTGAATACAATCTAAACAGAAACTCTCTGGTGTGCAAAGAAAATTGTTTAAAATAATACACTTTATCATCCTCTTGCAGACAGATCAAATATTCCATTTGATCATTGTCAAAAGGAGGCAAAAAATTCATTGGTGACTGTGTCCTTTGATAAAGGAATATCAGACCATATTTTAACTAAGATTGAACTTCTTAAAATTAGTTCTTTGATCCATTTAGACAGCAATCAAATAGATTAATTCTGACAAACAATGCTCAGTGTTAACTTCAAAGCACACATGCATGAAGACCAGTGAAAAGAGACAAACTAAAATACTTTTCACTAAAACTAGAGGATACTGGACAATAAGGAAGTGTTGTATGTGCAGACAGAGGTGTAGTATCACCAGCAGGCAAGACCGGAAAACAGGGGCCTTAAAAGATGTCATAAGAAAAGATAAGTGCCTCTAAGTGCAGCAGCCAGAGAAAGTTTATTAAGATACAGATAAAAAACACTCACAAGTGTATGTCTTGAAAAATTGCATATCAGCGGGATAAAGCCACTAAGTGTGGGTCCCTATGCACAGAAGCAGCATGTTTTATCCACCTGATATGAACCTTTTCAAGACATACACTTGTGAGTGTTTTTGTATCTGTATCTTAATAAACTTTCTTTGGCTGCTGCACTTAGAGGAGCTTTTCTTTTATTATACAGTGCCTGTTTCAGAGGTACTCCAGTCCTGATTACCTGTCCAGTGCTCTGCTGCCTTATTGATTTAAATATGGGACTTTATCTTAAGACCACATAGGAGGCCCTCCCTGTCGGTGTGCCCTGCATAATCATTTTCTGAAAATAAATGTTTCAGAACTTAACCTCCTTGCCATTGCCTTTACATTAAAAGGGTTTAGTAGAAAGGAATGGGCAAAAGTGCCTGTGTTCAGTTCATGGGCTTTTTGTCAAATCCATTTTTGTAAGTGCAAAAATGTGGATGAGTCTTGAAAATCAATTCTTGCAATTTTCAAGGCTAATAGGCAAGGTATTGTCAAACAAAGTGCAGAGAGCTGACCACTGCCATGGGGGTCATGTACCAATGCAAAAAAACAAAACCATTCAGTGGCGAGGTATGCACATTTCAAGGCAACACCGGAAAAACACCAATCATTTACAGAACAGTACAATTCTCATGGACAGTTTCAGTGACACTACATTCTGGCATTGTGTAGATTTTTTTTTTTACTTTGAACAGAAAAAGTGCGTTCGCGCCAAAGTCGAGTGACGCAAACAGCCCACAATACACTGCGCCATCGCAGTGCTATCCCGGCGCTGTGATTGGCCAAGCATGCACTGTGACCCAGCATGCTTGGCCAATCACAGCGCCGGCAGCGAGGAGAGCCATAATTGGCCACAGGCAGGATGCCTATTATATTTCAGGGGGGTTTAGTACACGCCCCACACTATAAAAGGCCGCCAGCGCGGCGGCCTTGTGTAGTGTGTTCCGGTTCAGGGAGAGAGAAGGATAGGCAGGGACAGTGTCAGTGATATTCTGCTAAACCTTGTATGCAGGGAGAGAGAAGGATAGGCAGGGACAGTGTCAGTGATATTCTGCTAAACCTTGTCTGCAGGGAGAGAGAAGGATAGGCAGGGGACAGTGTCAGTGATATTTTTGCTAAGCCTCCTGCACAGTATACACCTGAAGCTAGCCCTTATTGCTGTGTTTTCCTGTTGTGTAACACAGGCAGGCATCTGCAGCACTTAAAGCAGGCGTAGTGTGATTCCTGCAAAATATACACCTGAAGCCAGCCCTTATTGCTGTGTTTTCCTGTTGTGTAACACAGACAGGCATCTGCAGCACTTAAAGCAGGTCGTAGTGTGATTCCTGCAAAATATACACCTGAAGCTAGGCCTTATTGCTGTGTTTTCCTGTTGTGTAACACAGGCAGGCATCTGCAGCACTTAAAGCAGGCGTAGTGTGATTCCTGAAAAATATACACCTGAAGCTAGCCCTTATTGCTGTGTTTTCCTGTTGTGTAACACAGGCAGGCATCTGCAGCACTTACAGCGGGCGTAGTGTGCCTCCTGCACATTATACACCTGAAGCTACCCCTTATTGCTCGTAGTTTTTTTTCTTTTGTGTTACACTAACAGGCATCTGCAGCACTTACAGCGGGCGTAGTGTGCTTCTTGCAAAATATACACCAGAAGCTAGGCCTTATTGCTGTGTTTTCCTGCTGTGTAACACAGGCAGGCATCTGCAGCACTTACAGCGGGCGTAGTGTGCTTCTTGCAAAATATACACCTGAAGCTACCCCTTATTGCTGGTTTTCCCATCTCCCTGCAGGCCTTTAGAATGTCTGGAAGGCATACAAGGAGAGGCAGACAGTCAGGAGCCAATAAAAGAGGGCAAGCAGGCTCTGTGTCTAGAGACAACAGCGCTGGTCATGGACGCTGTGCATCGTCATCAGCATGTGGCCATGGGACACGCTTGTCCTTATTTTCGGCAGCTGGACGTGTTGAGCCGCATCATGCTGAAGACTTGGTAGAGTGGATGACCAAGCCCTCCTCATCCTCCTCATCCTCTCTCACCCAGGCTCAGGGTACTGGCAAAGCAGCTGCCAAAGCGTCCTCAATGTCATCATCAGTCACTCCTTCCCTAGACCCAACGTGTCCTCCTGAGGAGTCCCCCGAACTGTTTGAGTACAGTGTTGGGTAGGCAGGCAGTAGCGTGAGAGCAGAGAGAGGGGATGCTCAAGAAGGACACCAATCTGCCAGTCATGTTCCAGCAGCTGCAGCATACTGCCAAATTGGTTCCAGTGATGAGGAGGGAAAGGATGATGAGGTCACTGACTCCACGTGGGTGCCTGATAGGAGAGAGGAGGAGGAGGAGGAAGATGAGGAGGAGGCACATCTCCAATGAGGCAGGATGCCCTCCGGGGGCCAGCGTAAGGGCAGCACACCGACTGAATCACACCGCAGAGCTCCGCCTGTGCAGGGCGCTGCCTCTGCCCGTTATTCCAAAAGTTCTTTCTTGTGGGCCTTTTTTGAGTCGAGTGCATCAGATCGCACTGCTGCTGTTTGCAACATATGTCTCAAGCGTATCTCGCGTGGCCAAAACATCAGTCGCTTGGGCACCACATGCTTGACCAGACATATGTTGACCTGCCATGCAGATCGTTGGCAAGCCTACATTAAAGACCCACACCAAGAACAAAGCGGACCTCTCCTTGCTCCACATCAGCTGGGATCTCCAACCCCACTATACCTTCAGTCCTCTCTGAAACCTGCACTGAGAGGAATGAAGGTGTAGAATTAGGTGTGTCACAGCCAAGTACTTGCGGGCACTCTGCTAGCAGTACACCGACGTCCGATTCTAGCAGGCAAATTTCCCTGCCCCAGCTGCTGGACCGTCGAAAGAAGTTCACTCCCAGCCATCCACATGCCCAGCGGTTGAATGCTAGCTTGGCTAAATTGCTAGCACTTCAACTGCTGCCTTTTCAGTTGGTAGACTCGGCCCCCTTCCGTGAGTTTATGCAATGTGCGGTTCCTCAGTGGCAGGTTCCCAAACGCCACTTTTTCTCACGGAAGGCGATTCCGGCTCTCTACCGGCATGTGGAAGGCAATGTCCATGCCTCGCTGGACAGGGCGGTCAGCGGTAAGGTGCATATTACCGCTGACTCATGGTCCAGCAGGCATAGACAGGGACGTTACCTTTCTTTCACGGCCCATTGGGTCACTCTTTTGGCAGCTGGGAAGGATGCAGGACAAGGTGCAGTAGTGTTGGAGGTTGTTCCGCCGCCACGCCTCCAAAATGCTACTACTGGTTGTTGTGACTCACCTCTTTCCTCCACCCCCTCCTCTTCTTCTTCCTCCATGGCCTCTTCCTGTGCTTTGTCCTTGGAACCAGTGGAGCTCCGTAGGCGTTCAAGGGGCTACGCAAGTATGCAGGCAAAAAGATGCCATGCCGTGCTTGCGCTGGTGTGTTTGGGGGACAGGAGCCACACTGGGGCATAGGTTTTGTCAGCTCTGCAGGGGCAGGCCGAGAGGTGGTTGACGCCACGCTAGCTTAAGCCAGGAATGGTGGTTTGCGACAATGGCACCAACCTCCTCTCCGCCCTCCGACAGGGACAACTGACCCATGTGCCCTGTGTGGCTCACGTCCTTAACCTGGTGGTGCAGCGGTTTTTGGGCAGGTACCCGGGCTTACAGGATGTCCTGAGGCAGGCCAGGAAAGTCTGTGTGCATTTCCGCAGATCATATAATGCCAGTGCTCGGCTGGCTGAGCTGCAAAAGGAGTTGAACCTGCCCAAGAACCTCCTTATATGTGACATGCCCACCAGGTGGAACTCAACGTTGGCCATGCTGCAGCGGCTGCACATGCAGCAGAGGGCCATCAATGAGTACCTGTGCGACTACGGCACCAGGACAGGGTCAGGGGAGCTCTGGTTTTTTTTCACCATGCCAGTGGGGCATGATCAGGGATGCATGCACTATCCTGGCACCATTTGAGGAGGCCACGAGGATGGTGAGCAGTGACAGTGCATGCATCAGTGACACTGTACCTCTTGTCCACCTGTTGGAGCATACGCTGCGTGGAATAATGGACAGGGCACTTGAGGCAGAACAGAGGCAGGAAGAGGAGGACTTCCTTGCCTCTCAAGGCCCCCTTTACCCAGACAGTGTTCCTTCTGTCCCACCCATCCCACAGGAAGAGGACGAGGAGGAGGAGGAGGATTATGTCAACATGGAGGTGGAGCCTGGCACTCAGCATCAACAACAGCAGTCTTTTAGGGATGATTTACAGTCCCAAGAAACACGTGGACTTGTACGTGGCTGGGAGGAGGTGGCTGCGGATCATGTCGTCCTTAGTGACCCAGAGGACTCCGGACCGAATGCCTCAGCTAACCTACGCTGCATGGCCTCCCTGATCCTGCAAAGTCTGCGGAAGGATCCTCGTATTCTTCGGATCAAGGAGAGGGACCATTACTGGCTGGCCACTCTCCTTGATCCACGGTACAAGGCTAAGGTTGCGGACCTTATCTTACCATCGCAGAGGGAGCAGAGGATGAGACAACTCTGGGAGGCCTTGCAGAAAGGTCTGTGCAACGCGTTCCCAGAGACTGGGAGGTTACAAACTCCTGGTCCGGGACAACGAGTTGCTGAGGCTTCGGTCAGTCAAAGAAGGAGCGGTGGGGAAGGTGGCCGTCTGACCGATGCGTTCAGACAATTCTTTAGTCCGCAGGCCCAAGGTATGATCGGTTCCAGCAACCATCGCCAGCGTCTCATATACATGGTGCAGGAATACCTAGGGGCAAGGTCAGATTTGGACACCTTTCCCACCGAAAATCCTCTGGCTTACTGGGTCTTGAGGATGGATCACTGGCCAGAGCTTGCACAGTATGCAATTGAGCTACTGGCCTGTCCTGCATCCAGCGTTATTTCGGAACGCACATTCAGTGCTGCTGGAGGATTTATCATGGATCACAGGGTGCGCCTGTCCACCGACTCGGTTGATCGACTGACCTTCATAAAGATGAACCAGTCTTGGATCACCACCAGCTACCAAGCACCTGAAGCTGATATAACAGAATAATTTATTTTCAAATGTCACATCCCTTCAAGACTGATGCTGATGCTGAGTGACTGTCCTGTTATGTTGACTGACTATCCTCCTCCTCCTCCTCAATGATCCGATTCAGGATGATAGCTTGGAAAAACATTTTTGTTTCTGGGTGCCGCCACCAGTGGCTAAGGCCCAATTTTTCAGCCCCTGTTTTACAGGGGCATGTAATTACAATTTTTGATGCAATGCTTTGCAGCAGGGCTCATTCCTGCACTCCAACTAGAGTATCTGTGAGAGGTTTCAGTGTCGTGGCACCAGCACCAGTGCCTAAAGCCCAATTTTTCAGCCCCTGTTTAACAGGGGCGTGTAATTAAAATTTTTGATGCAATACTTTGCAACAGGGCTTATTGCTGTGCTCCAAATACAGTATCTGTGAGGGGTTGCAGTGTTGTGGCACCAGTGGCTAAGGCCCAATTTTTCAGCCCCTGTTCTACAGGGGCATGTAATTACAATTCTTGATATAATAGTTGACAGCAGGGCGTTCCAGCGCCCACCAAGAGTAACTGTGAGTGCTTACAGTGTTGTGCCAACACCAACACCTAAGGGGCCAATTTCTGAAGAGTATATACGGCAGGCCCTTACTTTCAAACATCCAACTTACAAACGACTCCTACTTGCAAACAGAAGGAGACAACAGGAAGTGAGAGGAAATCTACCCCTAGGAAGGGAAATTCTCTCCTGTAAGGGTTAATATGGGAAAAAGGTGTCTCCTCTCTACTGATGCTTTATCACCAATCCTTGTTTCAATAAAAACCTTACTTTTCAAAAACAGTTGTCATTGGGACGGAAAGTGAGGTGAAATGTTCTGAACAGGGGCACAGACAGCAAAACAAATGTTACAGGGGTGATAACCCTTCCCTATGTTTTCCAAAAAGCTTAAAAATAGATTTTTTGGCTGGAGCTACACTTAAACAATGTACGTGTTCAAAATTACAAACAGATTCTACTTAAGAACAAACCTACAGTCTCTGTCTTGTTTGCACCGCCTGTATACTGCTGTTCAGAGTATATAGGGCCTTTTTTTAATTTTGGGTGCGGGGTTCCTCTTAATATCCATACAAGACCCAAAGGGGCTGGTAGTGGGGTGGGGGGTACCCATGACATTTTTCTCAAAGATTTTCATCCATATTACCAGGACCAGCCATGACATTAAACCCGCAAGCAGTTTTAAATGGCTTTTTTTCCTTTAGAAATGTCATTTTATGCAGGGACAGTTCTAAACACGGGAAACACGTGGCACTTCACAGGCATACTTTAGACACCCCCCAGGTACGATATTTAAAGGAATATTTGATTTTTTTTTCACTTTATGCATCATTAAAATAACTGCTGCCGAAAAACGGCCGTTTTTAAAACTTCGTTTTGCATTGATACATGTCCCCTGGGGCAGAACCCGGGTTCCCAAACCCTTTTTAGGACAATAACATGCATATTAGTCATTATAATTAGCACTTTAGATTTTGAACGTTCGCATCCATTGTATTTAATAGGGTTCTAACGTTCGTGCAAACTTTCGGTCCGTTCGCAGGTTCTGGTGCGAACCGAACCCGGGGGTGTTCGGCTCATCCCTACATGGGAGTAAGAAACAGCTTCAGCCTACATGTCTTTGCAAATAATCTACGCTCCCAGGTGCATTTCACCCCACCCACCAGCGCTTAGCCCTTTGCCTTTGACTAAGTCCTAGTGGGCAGGACGAAACGCAGGCATGGTAGGTAGGCTGAAGCCGATTCTTTCTCACATGTCATGGTGGCTGGCTGCGATAGTGGCACTTTTTTTCATTTACTGCACATATCCCTTTGGGTGGGCATATACAGCCTACACCCTTTCACCTGTGGCTCATAGAAACAGTATCCCTGGCTTTGAGCGGTTGCAGTAATTTTTTTTTACTCTTACAGTATTGCTTAACTTAAATGCTAAATCAGCAGCACCCAATCTGATTTTTTACAACTTGGAAAAAAGTAGCTTATCTAAGGTAGTTTTGGATATGACACCTAATTTTTATCCAATGATAGTAGAACTGAATTGACTGACGGAAGTATCTGCGACATGAGATCTGTCACAAATGGGACTGTAATGAGTGGTTGAGGATTGTGGACCCTCTGTGCAGCCTGCATGCTGGATGAAGGTGAGCTAGGAGAGCCCACCTGTGCAAGCTACAGCTGCACTGAATACTGGACTCACTGGCAGTAGTATAGTGCAGCACTGTATTTCTGGTCGTACAAGCAGGCAGTAGTACTAACTTAAAGGGATTGTAAAGGCAATTTTTTTTTTAAATAACAAACATTTTATACTTACCTCCACTGTGCAGCTCGTTTTGCACAGAGTGGCCCCGAACCCGGTCTTCTGGGGTCCCTCTGTGGCTGTCTCTGCTCATCCCCGCAAGAACTAACCACCTTCATGCAAGCTCTCTCACATTGTGGTTAGTTCTTGCGGGCGTGCTCCCGTGATACAGGCGGCAGCTATAGCCGCTCACTGTATCACTTGACCCCGCCCCCGGCGTGCCGTGTCATTGGATGTGATTGACAGCAGCGCGAGCCAATGGCTGCGCTGCTTTTAATCCATCCACTCTAGCCAATTAACGGCCAGGCTGAGCGGCGAAGAGGACGTCGGGGGTGAGTGCAGCAGGTGAACGGGCTCAGGTAAGTAAAACGGGGGATGGGGGGGCGGGGGGGGGGCAGGTATTGTCAGATGTTTTTTTCACCTTAATGCATAGGATGCAATAAAGTGAAAAAACATGAATCTTTACAACCCCTTTAAGACATTACATGGGGACAGTCGTACAAGAGTATCTTACAGCAGTGGGATGCTGGGCTTACATGTACACAAAGGTAACAGTATGAGCGAGGAACACAGAGGTGCAGGTACACAGGTTACACTTGGGGTGAAAGAGGAGGCTAGGATGGGAAAGATACCTACTGGTACTGATAGGGAAAACCCAGCCTGCCTGCATTTATAACAACGGTGAAGGTGTTGCGCTTTAGACAATTCCCAGGTTGCAGTCCACTGACTCACTGTTTGTCCGTTGACACACATTTATATCTGCCTAAATAGGACTTCCTTCGGTTTCAAAAAACGGATGTTAACATAGGTGGGTGTCAGCAGATGTCAACAGATGATCATCTGCTAACGTCTGCTTACGTGGGTGTCCGTTTTGTATCAGTCAACAGACGGGGCAAAAAATGGACAAACGGAACGCCCGTGTGAAAAAGGGGCCTAACAGAACCTGGCAAGTTAAAGCTATGAACCCAAATATGACAGCGTGTCTGCTGGTCTTTAGGAATAGAAGTGACAAATCAGCAGAAAAGCTGCAGATCTGTGACAAGACCTAAAATTTGTAATAAAATTGTACTGTTAAAATAAAGCCCTCAACTTCATACGAATTAGACAGTTTGATGCTATAGTTCGTAAGTATATTTGTTTGGTGTACCACACTGCATTATCTTAAAAGTTTATTAAAATGTCCAGAGTGCACAAAAACACTTCAAATTGCAACACACCATCCCCTGAATTCCATCCCATCACTGTATTTCCAATGATTCCCAATATATTTAAATTATACACTTCTGATATGTGTTTGGTAGAAATTGGCTAGTGTCAGTGTGTGAGCAGGGGCCTTATGGGAAGGGGTGGGGGGTCAGGTGTGGCATGAGGTGAGCTGCTCCATGAAGCTTGATAAATTTTTGTGCATAGACAGAAGAGTGGTCATGTGACTACTGTTGTGCACTGGACACTAGGACATTGAAGAGGACCCGGCAGAGAACTTACTTGTCTTCTGCAGTGGACTCCAGGTAGCCCTCTATTAAAATCACAAGATTCCTGGAAGACTAGGCAGGGTATTAAGCAGATGACATGTAAAGCAGTGAGAGCCACACAGAGTCAACCCATATAGACAGCAGGACCTCTGCACATCATAATGAGAGCCCTTCTGGGGTAAGGGGGGCTGAGTAAGGTACACATGTAATGCAGTGGCAAGTTTACACTCTGGCTTCTGGGTTGCCAAATTAAATAAGTAGGGGGTGTTTTTTTTTGGATTCCCCCTACTTAAATTATAAATATGTACTATCTTGTCTGTTCCTATAATTAGCTAGTCTATCAAAGCTCTGATAATATTAATGGTGATAATATAATAACAATATTAGCTATAAAAATAAGCACAATGCTCAAAGAAACAAAGGTCTTATTTATTTACAAAGAAAGTAGAACACTCATGCCGTGTACACACGATCGGTTTTTCTGATGAAAAAAGACCGATGGAATTTTTTCATCTGAAAAAACAATCGTGTGTGGGCCCCATCGGTCTTTTTTCCATCGGTGTAAAAAAATAGAACATGTTTTAAATTTTACCGATGGAAAAAAAAGAACGATAGGAAATTCCGATCGTCTGTGTTGAATTCCATTGGATTAAAAACCCACGCATGCTCAGAATCAAGTTGACGCATGCTCAGAAGCATTGAACTTAATTTTTCTCGGCACGTCGGAGTGTTTTACGTCACCGCGTTTTGGACGGTCGGAATTTTGTCTGATGGTGTGTATGCAAGACTGATGGAAGTCAGCTTCATCGGAATTCCAACGGAAAAATCCATCGGATTTTATTCCATCGGAAATCCGATCGTGTGTACAGGGCATAACACAGAAATTTAAAAGAATATTACAAGGCTTATAAAAATAAAAGAGAATAGATGATATGTTACATAAGTCCATCCTCAATGTTTTTTAATATCCTAGCTGGGTTTAAGGAGAAAAAAACATTAATCGCTGGCCCTCACATTTTTAAAGCACTCACGGACACAACCCACACAAACACCCCCTGTCCGCCCTGCAGGGCCACTTATAGAAATCACGGGGCCCCGTACAGCCTACATGACAGGGCCCCCGTGCACAAATTTCCAAACAAAAATACCCCCTCCTAGCACAACCCCCTCTAAATTACCCCCCTGACCCCCCAATCTCTCCTCCCAGCACATATCCCCCCATTCTTCCTCCTCACACATATCACCCTTCCCAAATCCCCATTACATTTGCCAATGCCAACACAGCCAGGAAGAGGTGTGCTGTGTTTTGTTCTCCCCTCCTGTCAGAAGAGTGCTGGTCTTTATAGTACATGAGACCGGATCGATCTTACTGTAGATTGCATTGCACTGTACACACACACACAGCACCCCCATCTCCTCCAAAGGCTGCTCAGTGCTCACCTCCCGGCAGCAACAAATGTGGATAGGGTCGGTGTGTGTACAGTGCCATGCGATCTACAGTGTGACAGCAGGAAGGTAAAGTCACCTGGTTGCATCCAGGGGGGTAGATATATTTCGCCCAGATTCAGGCTTTACGCCGACTTATACAACTAGGTGGAGAGTTGTATAAGGCTAGTGGGCTCATGGATGACTCATACCTCTAGGGAGAGTGTGGGGCGTCGTACAGACAGGGAGTTGATGAGACCAGCTGAAGCTTGTCAGCTCATTTAGGCCTCTATAAGAACTCCCAGCTTCATTAGATGTTAGCTCATGCCTGGAACCAGACCTGTGTGGACTGTCTAGGGAGAGTGAACCCCTGTGCGGTGAGACAAAGCCTGTGTGGCTATTTGCTTGGACATTTAAAACCAGGGACTTAGGGACTAGGACAGCACTAGGCTGATCCCAGTTGTTAGTTAGGAAACCTGTATGTTTAGTCAGAGGTCAAGTTGACCAGGATTTATTTTGTTTGTTTCTTTTGGCTTTGCTGTGTTTTGTCACTGTAAATAGAAAATAAACCGCACCTTTTTTTGATTTTGAAAACCACAACCTCCGTTTGTTGGGCCTGTTTTTGTGTGGGGAGCCCATCCCGGGGGTCACACACACCCGCTGCCGAGCTAACCCCCTCACAGTTGGTGGAGAACCAGTGGCAGTTTTTTTTAAGCCAGCATGGAGGAGATACTGAAGCAGCTGGCTCTAGCAAATGCCAATCAACAGCAGACAAATGCAGGTTTGCAAAAGAGCCTTGCAGCTCATCAACAGAGCCTTGCAGCTCAACAACAGAACTTCGCAGCCCAGCAGCAAGCTCATCAACAGAGCCTTGCAGCCCAGCAGCAAGCTCACCAACAGAGTCTGGAAGCTCAGCAACAAGCCCAGCAGCAATCTGAGGCCCGCTTCATAGACCTGTTACAGAAGCAAGAGCAGAGACTACAACAAATGGAAGCAGTAATGCAGCAACGTCCGCAGACCAGTGAGGAAAGCCGTCCCACTAATACCGCGTCCTTTGGGGTGAGTCGTTTATTGACAAAAATGACTGGAGAGGATGATCCAGAGGTATTTTTGACCACATTTGAAAGGACTGCTGAAAGAGAAAAGTGGCCTGAGGAGCAGTGGGCTGGACTGGTGGCTCCTCTGTTAACTGGTGAATCGCAGAAGGCTTACTATGACCTAGAGCCTGACCAAGCAAAAGACTATGTGATGCTAAAAGCTGAGATATTGGCAAGGCTGGGTGTCACCCAGGCTGTCCGGGCTCAGCGTGTGCATAACTGGACTTTCCAGCTTGGAAAACCCCCCAGGTCTCAAATGTATGATCTCATTCACCTGAGCAGAAAGTGGCTACAGCCAGAGACTTTGTCCGCACCAAAGATTGTGGAACGTGTTGTAATGGATCGGTTTTTGAGAGCTCTTCCTACTGCCATCCAAAAGTGGGTAAGCCATGGAGACCCAGAGACGGCCGATGGTCTTGTGGATCGTGTGGAGAAATACTTGGCTACAGAGAACCTGACGGCCTCTTCCAGAGACACTCGGACTTTCCACCCTAAGACCAGACCATCCCCAGGGGCGGATAAGAGGATTCCAAGGGGTAAGGGTGGAGAGAGTGAGAGGGTGGGAGCTCTACCCCAAGTTTGGCGAGAACAGCCTGGGAAATCAGCGGCTCAAGAGGCGGCAAGAAGGATCGTTTGCTACCGCTGCCGGCAAGCGGGACATATTGCAGCCAATTGCCCGGTTGTGGAGGAACCCATGCAGTGTGACTTTCTGACGGGCAGACGTCAGTCGCTGTGTGCGACAGTCGCATGCACTGCCATTCGAGGAACTGAGAAACATTTATGCAAAATGTGTGTTAATGGTAGAAATGTTGTGGTATTGCTGGATTCAGGTAGCCTTGTGACCCTGATAAAGGCTGAGTTAGTTAAAACAGAGGTCTCTGGGAATAGCAAGGTAGCTGTTATTTGTGTGCATGGGGACACCCGAGAGTATCCAGTGACTACAGTGTGTTTCGAGACCCCCAAAGGTACCCTCTCTCATCCAGTGGGCTTAGTATCTCAGTTACCGTATGACGCCATTGTGGGAAGGGATTTTCCAAAGTTCTGGGAACTGTGGGATGATCCTGAGCCCCCCACTGGTGCCCCTGTGTACCAGGAATGTGATAGCCAGAACTCCCCTGAGAGTGGTGAGGACTCTCCGGAATTTCCCTTATCAGTATTGGCAGGGGAGACTCAAGAAACTGGAGAGGAGCCCACCTCCTCAGACGAAAACCTACCGTCTGTGGAGTTTTCTGATCTTGAGGTTCACAGGGAAAACTTTGCCACAGAACAGTTGAAAGACCCCGCCCTAATAAAGGCACGGGAAAACGTAGTGAAAATAGATGGCGAGTTAGTGAACCCAGATAATACCTGCACTTACCCATACTTCAGCGTAGAGAAGGACCTACTGTATCGGGTGGCAAAAAGGGCAGAAGAAACCGTTGAGCAGCTTGTGGTGCCCAAACCTTACAGGAAGTTGGTGTTGGAGTTGGCCCATGGGCACATTCTTGGAGGTCATCTGGGGACAGAGAAAACCCGAGAGAGGGTATTACAGAGATTCTATTGGCCGGGGGTGATGAAGGACATAGAAAATTATTGTTCCTCCTGCCCTGTGTGTCAGAGGTCGGCCCCGATGCCACATTTCCGTAGCCCACTGGTCCCTCTACCCATCATTGAGGTCCCGTTTGAGAGGATCGCCATGGATTTGGTAGGTCCTATAATCAAGTCCGCTAGGGGGCACCAGTACATATTAGTTATAATGGACTATGCCACCCGTTATCCAGAAGCGATCCCTCTCCGAAATACCTCGGCCAAAACCATAGCCAAAGAGCTATCTCTTGTGTTTAGCCGGGTGGGTATTTGTAAAGAACTGCTTACGGACCAAGGTACACCCTTTATGTCCCGGGTTATGAAAGAGCTGTGTAAATTGTTCAAAGTGACGCAATTACGTACATCTGTGTATCACCCCCAAACCGATGGGCTGGTTGAAAGATTCAACAAAACCCTAAAACAAATGTTGAAGAAAGTGGTGGATAGAGATGGAAAGGATTGGGACTGTCTACTTCCTTATCTGATGTTTGCTATTAGGGAGGTGCCCCAATCCTCTACGGGATTCTCCCCCTTTGAGTTACTGTATGGGAGACACCCAAGAGGGCTGTTGGATATTGCCAAGGAAACTTGGGAAAGTGAGAGTTCTTCCCACAGGAGTGTGATTGAGCATGTCGCCCTGATGCAAGACCGAATTGCACAGGTAATGCCCATCGTGAAGGAACATTTGGCCCAAGCGCAGTTAGCACAGCAGAGAGTGTACAACCGTGGAGCCAAGACCCGTACCTTTTCCCCGGGGGATAGGATACTGGTACTTGTCCCTACGGTTGAAAGTAAATTCCTTGCCAAATGGCAAGGCCCCTACGAGATAATGGAAAAAGTGAGCGAAGTGAATTACAAGGTCAGACAACCAGGAAGGCGAAAGCCCGAACAGATCTATCACGTTAATCTGTTGAAAGCCTGGAGGGATAGAGAGTCCCTAGTCGCAGACACTTGGTCACCAGCTCAAACTGGTTGCGTGATTCCTGAGGTTGGAATAGCAGCCACCTTGTCACAACCCCAACAACAGGAGGTTAAGGAGTTTGTGCTTCGCAACAAGGAGGTATTCTCTGAGCTGCCGGGACAAACATTTGGGGTAGAGCATGACATCATTACCCCGCCCGGCGAAAGGGTGAAGTTAAAACCCTATCGGATCCCAGAGGCCCGACGGGAGGCAATACGGGAGGAAGTACAGAAAATGCTGAACTTAGGGGTGATAGAGGAGTCCCAAAGTGATTGGTCTAGTCCCATTGTGTTGGTGCCTAAACCGGATGGGAGCTGGCGATTTTGTAACGATTTTCGTCAGTTGAACAAAGTTACAAAATTTGACACCTACCCCATGCCACGTATAGATGAGTTGATCGACCGGCTGGGAACAGCCCGATACATGACGACTCTTGACCTCACAAAAGGGTATTGGCAAATCCCCCTGGCCAAATTGGCCAAAGAGAAAACCGCATTTGTAACCCCAGACGGGGCGTTCCAATATAAAAGAATGCCGTTCGGGTTACAGAATGCGCCGGCCACATTCCAGCGGAAAATGGACCAGATGCTGAGGCCCCATCGGAAGTATGCTGCGGCTTACCTGGATGACGTAATTGTCCATAGCACAGATTGGGCCTCACATCTGCCAAAAGTGCAAGCAGTCCTGGACTCTGTTCGGGAAGCGGGGTTTACGGCTAACCCCAAGAAATGTACCATTGGGCAGGAGGAGGCCAAATATCTTGGGTACACCATTGGGAGGGGAGTAATAAAACCCCAATTCAACAAAGTCGAGGCCATCCAGAGTTGGCCACGTCCCAACAGCAAGAAGCAGGTACGAGCCTTTCTGGGAATCGCTGGGTATTATCGGCGATTCATTCCCCACTTTGCTTCTAAGGCTGTGCCCCTAACCAACCTAACGAAGGGGAAAGGGTCGGTCATGATTAAATGGACCCCCGAGGCTGAGGCAGCATTCCAATTCTTGAAACAAGCCTTATGTAGCCAGCCAGTGTTGTACTCACCCGACTTCTCTAAAGACTTTGTCGTACAAAGTGATGCGTCAGATGTGGGGTTAGGAGCAGTATTGTCCCAGGTCTGGAACGGGGAAGAGCACCCAGTCATTTACCTCAGCAGGAAGTTGAAGTCCCATGAGGTAAATTACGCCACCGTTGAAAAGGAGTGTTTAGCGGTGAAGTGGGCTCTAGATTCCCTTCGGTACTACCTGCTAGGTAGGCACTTTGACATGGTTACGGATCACGCTCCGTTAAAGTGGATGGCTCAAAACAAGGAAACAAATAGAAGAGTGAATAGGTGGTTCCTGGCCCTCCAGGAATTCAACTTCACAGTAAAGCATCGCCCTGGCGTTCAAATGGGGAATGTGGATGCTTTGTCTCGAGTACATGAATGCCTGATTGCTGGTGTTCCAACCCCGAGGTTAAAACAAGAGGGGGGGGTATGTGACAGCAGGAAGGTAAAGTCACCTGGTTGCATCCAGGGGGGTAGATATATTTCGCCCAGATTCAGGCTTTACGCCGACTTATACAACTAGGTGGAGAGTTGTATAAGGCTAGTGGGCTCATGGATGACTCATACCTCTAGGGAGAGTGTGGGGCGTCGTACAGACAGGGAGTTGATGAGACCAGCTGAAGCTTGTCAGCTCATTTAGGCCTCTATAAGAACTCCCAGCTTCATTAGATGTTAGCTCATGCCTGGAACCAGACCTGTGTGGACTGTCTAGGGAGAGTGAACCCCTGTGCGGTGAGACAAAGCCTGTGTGGCTATTTGCTTGGACATTTAAAACCAGGGACTTAGGGACTAG
Source organism: Rana muscosa (assembly GCA_029206835.1). NCBI lineage: Eukaryota > Metazoa > Chordata > Amphibia > Anura > Ranidae > Rana > Rana muscosa. Next base: position 249,768,410 of record CM055116.1, read on the forward strand.
GACAGCACTAGGCTGATCCCAGTTGTTAGTTAGGAAACCTGTATGTTTAGTCAGAGGTCAAGTTGACCAGGATTTATTTTGTTTGTTTCTTTTGGCTTTGCTGTGTTTTGTCACTGTAAATAGAAAATAAACCGCACCTTTTTTTGATTTTGAAAACCACAACCTCCGTTTGTTGGGCCTGTTTTTGTGTGGGGAGCCCATCCCGGGAGTCACACACACCCGCTGCCGAGCTAACCCCCTCACAACAGTAAGAGCGATCCGGTCTCATGTACTGTAAAGACCAGCGCTCTTCTGACAGGAGGGGAGAACAAAACACAGCACACCTTCCGCTGGCACTTCTTCTCTCACCGCTCCAGGCTCCAAGCTGCCGTCTCCTCATCACAGCTGTGAGTGCGGGCGGGGAGGGAGAAGGAGCTCAGCTGCGGCCGGCCAGGGGGGGAATAACAACCCACCCCAGCATCCCCTAAATCCAGCCCTGTGTCTCTCACCTAGCCTCTCACCTAGCAGCTGAAAGCCGGCGGGAGCGAGATGGAGAGAAACCGGCTTTGAGTTGCTGGGTGAGAGACGCTGTCATTCTTTATTCTCTGCTCCACCAGTCCTCCTGCTGTCTGGGCCCCCCTGTGTGCCCGTGTCCCCTACAGGAGGGCTGGTGGTCCCCCCCCTATCAGCGGCCCTGCTGCCCTGTGTAGTTCTCTGTCTGATGAGCTACAATCTGTATAAAGATTATTGCCAGGAAGTATGGTTTTACCCTGGACATCCTCCTGGAAGTATGTTACTGTACTCCACTAGGTGGCATTGGTACACTGCAAGCAAATGCCTTGACCCAGGTCAAAATTCCAGCCCACATCTGGCTCCTTTGATCTTATTGCTGACCAGTAAAGCAGTCAATTTAATCTCTATGCCCCACTGCTAGGGGATATGCGTGAATTCTCTTTCAGGAGCAGAATTCTGGTATGCAATCTTTTGTTACACGCACCTTGCTGTGTAACCTGTTTTTCCTGGAAGTCCAAGGCAACCTATAGCAGCCCAGATGGCACAGGTGTAACCAGGTCTCAACAGTCCAGAAATATCTGATACTAAAACCAGGTTGCACCTTCCAACAGGGGGCTGAGTACAGTAAACATGTAATGCAGTGGTAACTTTCACCATGGTGGCTTTCTCTTTTTGGGGAAGGCAGGAAAGCCCTGGCAGGGCCAAGATAAAGACTGCAAAGCACTGTGGGTACTTTATCCTAGTGGGAGAGTCCTCTGGGAACAGACAGGACATAATTGTTACCTTTTGAAAGACTGAGCACCTGTGTAAGCAAAGATATGGAAGATGTTTATTTTATTGGGATGTGACCTAAGCCATCATGTTGAAAATGCCTCCTTGCTGACAAGTTAAGTAAAACTCAACCTAAATCCAAATGGACATTCTATATCTTTAATGTGCTGGGATGAAGAGTGAGTAAGTGTGCTAATGTGGGGAAATGGGGGCAAAGAGTAGTTGGCCTGTACAAGTGTGGGCACTGTGATGGAATAAAGCTCCTGAGTCTCCAATTATTAAGGCAGACCAACTACTTAGGGCTTGTCCAGTGGAACATCTGCCCCTTGTACAATGCTTGAAACTACTGGAAATAGAGATTCCTTTTGAGTCAAGGATTTATCCTGTAAAGGGACACTAAAGGTTCAGTTTAAAAAAAAAAAAAAAATAACAAACATGTCATACTTACCTCCACTGTGCAGTTCTTTTTGCACAGAGTGGCCCCGAACGTCCTCTTCTGGGGTCCCACAGTGGCTGCCTCAGCTCCTCCCCGCAAGAGCTAACCCCCTCTGGGAAGCTCTCTCCCAAGGGGGTTACCTTGCGGGCGTGCTCCCGTGTTATACACTCGCCGTGCATAGACGCCTAGTTTATGACTCGGCCCTGCCCCCCGGCGGCCGCTTCACTGGATTTGATTGACAGCAGCGGGAGCCAATGGCTGCGCTGCTATTAATCTATCCAATGAGGAGCCGATCAGCTATGGAGAGAACAACGCGGGATCATGCCCACCGAGATTCGGGGCTCAGGTAAGTAAAATGGGGGCTCAGGTAAGTAAAATAGGATGCATTAAGGTGAAAAAACACAAAGCTTTACAACCCCTTTAAAGCTGAACTGTGTAATAATGAGCTGCAGATATGACCTTGGTTACTGACCCTCCTATAGCTAAACTTTCTGTAAAAGGTTCTTGCAGGATTCTGAGTCTAGATGAACCTGCTGGCTGGGGTGGTTGCAATTCTGATAATAACTAGGGGGAAGCCTGCCATAACAATCTGCCTCATGCTTAGCATAGGCTTTCCTCCAAGTATTTGATCAAGCATCAAATTTAAAAAACATCAAAAACAAAGAAGGGGAAGGCACAAACTCCTAGTGCATTAACCAAGTAAAAAATGAATTAATGTGAAAAGCAACCAATAAAATGCATTAAAGACACAATCCTTCTGGTGTTTCTGCTTTGTGGACAAACTGAGTGGAGTAAAAGCCTGGCTACTGGAGGCACATAAGCAGAAGTAAGAGAAAGACATCCTGTTGTATCGGGGGAGAGAAGGATCCTTTGCCTACTTTCTCTATCCCTATTAGGCAGAGGAAGCAGGAGGCAAAATAGGAGTATGAGAAGGAGGGTTGGGTGTTGGTGGTGAGGAGAAGGAGTAGTGTTTGGGTACTCACAGTGAAAAGGAGGATTTTGGTGCTGGTAGTGAGAAGGAAGAGAGCTGACAGTGCTGGCAGTGAGGAAGAGGAAAATTTGGGGATAAAGAGATGCTTCACACGTCCCCAATCCATGATACAAAGTTTCTCACACTCATGATGTGGGGCAAAGAGGCTTTTTGTCACTTATCCTTGTGGGGGCTTGTTCACTGCACTGTAAGCATAGGTGAGAGTAAGAGCAAAATAGGAAAAGGCTAGCCAACCTCCCACAATGTGCCATTGGTTTGACAACAGGCAAAGCTGTCTTTGCACCATACCACACTTCTGCTAGACGGTGGTGTGCTCCAAAGTGACCCTCTATTTTGCCCCCTCCTTTGCTATATCTACCATTACATTTATTAAATCTGCTGCACTACACTGGACATAGGCTGGCTGTCCTCCTACAATGTACATTTGGTTCCACACTTGTTATAACAGGCAAAGTTGCCCTTAGAGTGCACCACATCACTACATACTTGTGCGAAACAGCAGTGTGTTCCAAAGCACCCCTTTTATTTATTTTTAATTAATACATATTTATTTTATTTTTTAACATAGCTACCTGGGCATGTCAGAAGGGAAGGAAGGTAGAGTTGGAATCCTTCTATCTCCTCGTAGTATTTTTAAGGTTCTTTACTCACCTCCCTCATTGTCCCTCTTCTCATTTTAGGCTCACTGTATTTGTCTATTTTCCCCAGTTTCTTTGAGTATTGCTGTGATCTAGCAGCCCCCTTGGCCCCCCTATTTCTTCAACATCCCTGTTATCATTAACACTCCAGCTACTTCTAAACTTTTCAGCCTAACCTCCTCTTTTGACCTAAAACAATGAATGCATGTTTCTACTCACTTGACCTTGTATTCTCCTATGCACTCCTTGTAACCTCTCCTATGTAACTCCTTGTAATCGGATAAAATAGCCAGAAATAGTGTACATACTCATTGAACACTAAGAAGCTTTAGTAGGCTGCAATATAGGAGGTAAACAGTAGGCAGGTTTTATCAATTCACAAACACAGCCAGAGATATTGTGCATGCGATAAGGAACAAGCACAGGAAATGTTTCTTAGAGAATAGAAGAATGCATCTTAATAACAAAAAAAGATCCAACCAATTTGAGCAAGAGTTCTATGATTGGGCCATGTGGAGTTTAATAAAAATAGATATAAAAATCTTCACAAAAGCTTCACAATTACTCAATGTTACACAGAAACTTTCTAATGTACTGAGCAATCAGAGCTAATATTGCAAAGGATCAGAGTAAACTCTGGCAATGGCCACTGGAATGAGGAATGGCAGATCTGTCATAAGAAATAAAGACTAAAAAATGCCCAAAAATCAAGCTCAACGGAAATAGAATATGTGGTAGCTAGGTATGTTTCAGGCGTTCCCCTACTTACAAACATCTGACTTACAAACGACTCCTACTTACAAACGGAGATAGACAACAGGAAGTGAGAGGAAATCTACCCCTAGGAAGGGACATTTTCTAATGCAAGAGTTAATATGGGAAAAAGGTGTCTCCACTGATGCTTTATCACCAATCCTTGTTTCCCTAATAACCCAAAATTTTCTAAATCCAATTGTCATTGGGACAGAAAGTGAAGTGAAATCATCTGAACAGGGGGCATAGACAGCAAAACAAATGTTACAGGGGTGATAACCCTTCCCTATGCTATCCAAAAAGCATAAAAATAGATTTTCTGGCTAGAGCTACACTTAAAAAATTTACCTGTTCCAACTTACAAACAGATTCAACTTAAGAACAATCCTACAGTCCCTATCTTGTTTGTAACCCGGGGACCGCCTGTAAATACATATAACAATATCCAACCCAACTGACACATTCCATATTACAGCTCCAGTGAAATAATATGAAAATGTTACCATGATTATGTAAACACGTATTGATTATTGTGTTTAACTGTCAAATCTTTAACTACCTATTGCTCTTGGTAAGAGGTCATCTGGTCTATGGCCAACATAACACTTGTTTGTAGCAATTAGTTTAGTGTTCATTTTCCTTTTTTTTCAGTTTGACAGAATCATCTGTAACTGTTCCTTATTTGAATTCTCACTGTTTTAAGCTGAAGAGACTGTAAACATACTACAGATTCAGCAAAAAGGCAATATGATTTGTAAATTCAATAAAGAATAATGAAGTATGAATTAGGGCAGGCGTTTATACCATTTAAATCCAGTGACAGGTCCATCTGATGTGAACAGAAAATATGATTAAGAGGGCATCACCTGAGCTTTGCACTGTATCTGTGAGCTTCGGATTTGTTGCTGATTAGATATCGTCTGTGATTCTGTGATACTCATTTCTTGATGCATTCTCCAAATAAATCCTTATTGCAATCTCTCCAAGAGATAATTGATTTAACTATCAAAACGCACAGAGAGAGCTGAAACTACTGAGTGTGAATGAAGCTTGTTATCCCTGGTATTATCAGCTCCTCGTTGTACATTGTATAAATTGGTGCATGATAATATTACTAATGTTTGTAGTTAAAATCTGCAAAAACCACATAGTAAAGACACAAGCAAAAAGAGATAAAGGCAAGGCTAAAGAATTTTTTTCTCTCTAATACCTTGTACACACGATCGGAATTTCCGATGGAAAAAGTCAGACGGAATTTTTTAATCAGATATTCCGACCGTGTGTGTGCCCCATCGGACTTTTTTCCGTTGGAGTTTAGAAAGAGAACATGTTCTATTTTTTTCCGATGGAAAAAAATCCTATCAGAAATCCCATTCGTCTGTGTGGAACTCCGACGGAGAAAAAAACACGCATGCTCAGAATAAATTACGAGACGGGAGCGCTCGTTCTAGTAAAACTAGCGTTCGTAATGGAGATAGCACATTCGTCATTGTCAGGGAACCAACAGCAGGAGAAGGGCTTTAGGACCCAGAATCTCTGGCAGAAGGACTTTAGGACCCAGAATCTCTACCAGCAGGTCACATGGGCCTATATAAGGAAGTCTGCATTTGCTGGTTGATCTTCGGCTCCTCCAGTGTGTTATCTTCGTGATATTCCTGTTCCTGTGTCTCCTGTTACCGATCCGGCTTGTCCTTGACCTGTCTCCTGTTTGCTTCCTGTGTTCGACTCCAGCTATCCACCTGACCACATCTGCTCTGATCCCAACCCGGCTCACGACCTAGGCTTCCTTGTGACCACGCTCCAGTCGCAGCATTATCTGAATCCTGCAACACCTCACGGTTGTCACCTGTCTGCTGATTCTACCCCAGCACACCAGCTGTACTCCAGAACCTCCTGCATACAGTCCAGCAGGCAACCCGTGCTGCTTTGGGCCTGACCTTTCCTGTTTTCACCCTCAGGGGGGTCTGGAACTTAGCCGCAAGGGAAGCCCTCTCTCTCCATTGGCCTCTAGTACCAGGTACGTGATAGTATCAACCAGCCATGATGTCTGAGGCCGAGAGAGGTGCTTCCACGTTGGAGTCCCTATGTCAGCAGATGACGGCTCTTACGCAAGTAGTCCAGAGCTTACAAGACGGCTACATTCAGCTGGAAGGACGCCTTCACCCCCTTACTACCTCTATGACTCCTGCTGATTCTAACCAAGCTACTAGCTCCACTGGCTCAGCTTCAATGGCCAGCTCTCCTGCCATAGCCACACCTGCTGTGGGATTACTTCCTCCAGAGCCCAGAGTCCCCACTCCTGAGTGCTTTTCAGGTGACCGCTGGAAATTCAGGGCCTTCAAAAACGCATGTGAACTTTACTTTGCCCTGCAACCAAGGACTTTTTGTCTTGAGACCGTCAAGGTGGGTTTCATCATCTCACTCTTATCAGATGGGCCACAGTCCTGGGCTCATAACCTCCTTGAGCAAAAGAACTTTGTACTGGATTCAGTTGCCACCTTTTTCAAAGCTATGGCTACACTATATGACGATCCACAGCGGACTGCTTCCGCCGAGTCTGCCCTTCATGCCCTAGTACAAGGCAGACAGCCTTTGGAGGATTATATTGTGGAGTTCCGCAAGTGGTCAGCTGATACCGGGTGGAATGATGCCGCCCTGAAATACCAGTTCCGGCAAGGCTTATCCGAGACTCTCAAGGACGAGTTAGCTAGGATCGAGGCTCCCACGTCATTAGAGAATCTCATCCAAATCTCTATCCAACTAGACCGACGGCTTCGGGAGCGACGATCCGAACGCACCCAGACCTTCCGACCCACATGGGTAATGCCAATGGTTCCAGGACCAACAATCCCAGTCTCTGATTCCCAGCCTATCAATACTTCTGACAGGGAACCTATGCAAATTGGCCTACTCCGCCCTGCTTTAACCTCTGAAGAGAGAGCACACAGACGACAAGCTAACTTGTGTCTCTATTGTGGAGCTTCGGGCCACTTCCTTCGCAGTTGTCCTGTTCGCCCAAGTAAATCCAGCCTTCCACACCCCTCGCACCTCTATTTACCTGGGACTGTATCCACTCATGTAATTCTCCCCATATCTCTGCAGGTGGCTGGAAAGGAAGTCAAGCTGCGGGCAATCGTTGACTCTGGAGCCTGTAGTTGTTTCTTGGACATCAACCTTGTCAAGAACTTGCGCATACCCCTGAAACTAAAGGATCAAAGACTTGATGTACATTTAGCAGATGGTACTACTCCCAGCTCTGGACCTGTCACTCAGGAGACTATCCCTATCCTTGCCACCACAGATGCAGGCCATCAGGAATTACTCCGCTTTGACGTCATCAGGTCTCCAATATTCCCAGCCATCCTAGGGATACCCTGGCTGCGGGCCCACAACCCGCAAATCGACTGGCCCAAGGGAGAAATCAACTTCTCATCTCCCTACTGTCTCCAACACTGTGGCATCCCCACGCCTGTCAACCCTTCAGTGTGTCTCTCAGTTCAACCTACACCAGATCCCTGTCATACTGTCCCTTCAGCCTACCTTGATTTCCTTGATGTCTTTGACAAGAAAGGGGCTGATGCCCTGCCCCCGCATCGGTCCTATGACTGCCCAATTGAGTTGCTACCCGGGGCAGAAGTACCCTTCGGGTGAATCTTTCCTTTATCCGAGCTGGAGCTGGAGGCCCTCCGACAATATATAGATGAAAACCTAGCCAAAGGATTCATCCGCCCCTCCTCTTCGCCTGCTGGAGCTGGCATCTTCTTCGTTGAGAAGAAAGATCATTCTCTCAGACCATGCATTGATTATCGGGACCTTAATAAAATCACCATCAAGAACAGATACCCACTCCCTCTCGTTCCTGAGTTATTCCAAAGGTTTCGAACAGCTCGGGTTTTCACAAAGTTGGACTTACGGGGGGCCTACAACCTGGTTCGTATTAGGGAAGGTGATGAGTGGAAGACCGCCTTTCGAACACGCTTTGGGCACTTTGAATACCTTGTAATGCCATTCGGGCTATGTAATGCCCCCGCGACATTCCAACATTTTGTAAATGACATCTTCAGGGAATACCTCGACCTGTTCTTAATCGTCTATCTGGATGACATACTAATTTTCTCAGCTTCACTTGAACTCCATCGAGAGCACGTCAGAAAAGTGTTAAAGACCTTAAGAACTCATGGCTTATATGCCAAAGCAGAGAAGTGTGAGTTCGAGAAACAATCTATCCAGTTCTTGGGACTCATAATCTCCACAGAGGGGATCTCCATGGATCCTCAGAAGGTCTCTGCAATCTTGGAATGGCCTGCACCCTCTGACAAGAAAGGGGTCCAGAGGTTCGTGGGCTTTGCTAACTTTTATAGGAAATTCATTAGAAATTTCTCGACTATCATTGCCCCGATCACCCAGCTCACTCGCCTACACTCACGCTTCTCCTGGAACCAGGATTCTCAAATGGCCTTTAAACAGCTGAAGGCCCTCTTCACCTCTGCTCCCGTGTTGCAACACCCAGACCCAGCTCTTCCCCTTGTCCTCGAGGTGGACGCATCCGAAGTAGCTACGGGAGCCGTTCTCTCTCAGCGTCAGGGACCAAAGTCCCTGCTTCATCCAGTAGCCTTTTGCTCCAGGAAGCTGAATCAGGCCGAGAGAAACTATGATGTGGGTGACAGGAACTCCTGGCAATTAAAGTCGCCCTCGAAGAATGGAGGTCATCAGACTTCACGGTCTCCCAAAGAACATTGTTTCAGATCGGGGGGTGCAATTCACCTCCAGGTTTTGGAGAGCCCTTTGTAAAGCCTTGGAAGTGGAACTCTGCCTATCATCCGCCTATCATCCCCAAAGTAATGGGCAAACAGAACGCACGAATCAAACCCTGGAGCAATACCTCCGCTGCTTTTCAGCTTTTTCCCAAGATGACTGGGCATCCCTGCTCCCACTGGCAGAATTTGCCTATAATAACTCTGTCCACTCAGCTACAAATCAGTCCCCATTCTGGGCCAATTATGGATTCCACCCTGCTGCCCTGCCTGAAACTATGCCTGAAACTACTGTACCTGCCTTGCAGGACAGACTGGTTTTCATACAAAACAATTATCAGATCCTCCGGGAGTCCATACAGAAAGCCCAAGTGGATTACAAGAAACACTTTGATCGGAAACGGAGGGGGAATCCTGCCTTCAAGGTAGGGGACAAAGTGTGGCTGTCTACTGCCAACCTGAAATTGGCCTGCCCTTCACGGAAGCTAGGACCAAGGTATATTGGCCCCTTTCAGATCAAACGGGAAGTAAACCCAGTGGCGTACGAACTGTCTCTGCCTGAATCATATAGGATCCATCCGGTCTTTCACACATCCTTGCTTAAACCAACTGTTCCAGATCCATTTCCCGGGAGAGCGGAGCCACCGCCGCCACCAGTAACTATTGGAGAGGACACAGAATTTGAAGTAGAATCAATCCTTGACTGCAGGAAGCGAGGGAGACAAACCCAATTCCTAATTAAATGGAAAGGGTATCCACCCGAAGAGAGCTCCTGGGAACCTGAAGCCAATGTACATGCTCCTAGACTCCTCCCCGAGTTTCGGGCCAAATACCCGGAGAAAATTGCCCAGATGGGCATCCGGAGGCTGCCCATCAGGGGGGGGGCACTGTCAGGGAACCAACAGCAGGAGAAGGGCTTTAGGACCCAGAATCTCTGGCAGAAGGACTTTAGGACCCAGAGTCTCTACCAGCAGGTCACATGGGCCTATATAAGGAAGTCTGCAAGTGTCTGCATTTGCTGGTTGATCTTCGGCTCCTCCAGTGTGTTATCTTCGTGATATTCCTGTTCCTGTGTCTCCTGTTACCGATCCGGCTTGTCCTTGACCTGTCTCCTGTTTGCTTCCTGTGTTCGACTCCAGCTATCCACCTGACCACGTCTGCTCTGATCCCAACCCGGCTCACGACCTAGGCTTCCTTGTGACCACGCTCCAGTCGCAGCATTATCTGAATCCTGCAACACCTCACGGTTGTCACCTGTCTGCTGATTCTACCCCAGCACACCAGCTGTACTCCAGAACCTCCTGCATACAGTCCAGCAGGCAACCCGCGCTGCTTTGGGCCTGACCTTTCCTGTTTTCACCCTCAGGGGGTCTGGAACTTAGCCGCAAGGGAAGCCCTCTCTCTCCATTGGCCTCTAGTACCAGGTACGTGATAGTCATGCTGCAAATTATTGCATTGTTTAATGTAGCGCATTCTTTTCTTCTTTCTAATGCCAGAATAATGTTGTTTTTTTTGCTGCTGATATTCACACAGAGTTCTGACCAACTTGTTTTTTTATTGTTTCTTGTGATCTCATGAATATTTGAATTTGATTTTAAAGCCAGATCTCAAATATATATATATAGGTGATTTGAATCAAGATCTCCTATTTTTTGGGGGGTTTTAATATTTTCTTGTGATCTCCATTTTTATTTTCTGGTCAAGTTACCACAACAACATTATTATCTTGTATTTTTTTACCTCAAAGAGGTTGGTGTTGGTGTCCCTTGTTAATTACACATTGTATTTTTGAAATGTACCTGCCTACTCACAAACAAACTGTCCTTTTTAAGAAAAACACATAGGCAAGTATTTAAATTAAATCAAATATCCATTTATTCTGGGTAACAAAATAAAGAGGAAGGCAACGATGGAAAAATTGGTCAAATTTGCACAGCCTTTGGACCCCAAGGCAGACATCAAGTCATTGGAGGGAAGGCTGGAAAGTGATTCCCTGACTTCAAGCTGGTCGTCCAGAAAACGCAGTCTTTTGTAGTACCACAGCTTGAGCACATACACTTTTGCTGCTGCTGCTCCTGATTTCCGTGATTTGAGGATTTTATTGTACTCCTTCCTATACATATTCCTCAAGTTATTTTTTTTTTTATTTACCATGTCAAAGTCTGCCTCAGGGATCATTGTCTGCATAAATTTGTCCATCGTTGCCCTCCTTACGTCGTGGTTATGATATAAATCATGCTTTAGCTCCCATAAATTTTGCATTTCCTTGTACTTGTCAATGGAAGCTGACAGGATTTGAGGGTCTTTAAAGTGCTGCATATTTGCTGCAAGATAAAACACAAGACCAAAACACTAGGTCAGCCTAAACTGTCTGAATCCTATCCCAATATAGGCCTCAATCATGAAGCAGTATGGCCACTGATGCCCCAAGTTAAAATTTTACCTTTGTTTATGTCGTTCGGCGCTTCCTGTCCTCCTTCCTCCGTACATAGAATGTAGTTACGACACATGCGTGTTAGCATTATATACATTGCGCATTCGTGAAACTCCACCCGCCCCTGACGTTCTTTTGAATATATTCCCCGCCCTTTCTCTTTTGGCGCACAGTGGGAGACGACATGGCGGAGACACAGCAGGTGTCTGATAATTATAGTAACGACGAGGAAAGCCCGGAGACGGAAATGTCCCGATCCAGAGATGGTGGAGATGGTGGACAATTTGAGGAGGAGCGATTATGATGGGAAGCATGGTCTGTATACCAACCCTAATGTCAGAAAGGCCAAGATCATGAGTAAAGTTGTGAAAAGTCTGCACAGGAATTTCGGGGTACGGCGATCCAAGGAGCAGCTGAGGAAATGCTGGTCAGACCTGAAACCGAGGGAGCACGACCAGTACAAGAGGATCAAGAAAATGCTTGCAAAAAGTAAGTATTTATCCTGTATTATTATTATTTTTATTATTACTTGCATGTTGCTCCATGTGCTTTTATTGAATGGTTGGACAATTTAAAATGGCAACTTTCAGGTTAGTGGCCAAAGTAATCGGTCGTAGTAAACATAGTTTGCACACACAATACGATGTTTTGGGCACATACAGGTAAAAAACATGTGGTCATGCCGATTTGTATTTAAATTAAGTTTATAACATATTTGTCTAGATGTGTTTGGAACTAGAATGAAATGTAAACTTGATTCAGTGTAAAGGAGAGGACACTCAGCAGCTGTTTACACATCTGGACTCTGGAGCACTAGTGTGGGACACCAGAACAACCTTTTTAGGGTGTCCCACACAGGTGCTCAGTGGATACTTGGGGTGTCTCCATGTGTGAAACTTGGCCAAAAAAGGTAAGTATTCCCGCTTTGGTAAGGAAAAAAATCATGTCTTCAGCTTGGAACTCTGCCAAAACAGACAACTGTACCCCACTTCCAAGCAATGTTTCATATTCCTATTTCTGGCGTGAAATATCTGTGTGCTAAGTATACCTTTTGTTTCATTCTCATAGGGGAGCGAAGACTCGAAGGATTCAACTCAAAAGAGGACACTAGGAACCCCACACCTCCTAAAGAACAGCGAGAACCCCAACCTCAGGATGTGGAGGAAGGAGAGGTGGAGGAAGGAGAGGTGGAGGAAGTGGGGCAAAATTGTCACCACAACAGGTCAGTTTCTGTCACCACAGATTCAGGGAATAGATATAGGCCTGCATATTTATAATACATGGTGTGTATTTTTTTTTAGGTGATGTGGTGGTTGTAGAAGAATCTCCTAATTTCTCCAGTGCAAGTGCACAAATCCTAATCCAGGACCTCATGGTTTGGAGTTGGGAAATAGACATCATAAGGAATAAACTAAATTTTTTTGACCAACAAATTAGGAACACGATTGATGTGTTGGGGAGAATCTAAATAGATTCAAAATGTCACCATTTAAATTTTTTGTGGACTAATTTGCGAAATTTTCTTGTATTTTTCCAAGCCAAATTTGGAAGATGAACACAGTGTGTCAACATATGCTATCTCCCATCAGGGGAAATCAATGTATGCGTTTTGTGGGTGCAACCCCTTCCTCGCAACTGAAGAAGGTGAGAGGAAGGGATTGCACCCCCAAAACACATCCATTGATCCCCCATGATGGGAGATAGCACATGTTGACATTAGGCATGGGATCAGGAGGAAAATCACCATTTTGCCTCCCAAATTGTGTGCATCTTCAAAATGGCTTGTTCAGTGGTGACATCACCCCATCTGATGAAGGAAACAGCAACACATTTTTTACATACTATAATGTCTGATATTGCCTTCAGTTATTCAAGGTTGAACTTTGTAAGTTCCAAAGTTTTATGGTTTGAAACATGCCTGTTTATGCAGAACCCAAAAAAATTGGTGAAAACACTTGGATTAACCTCCCTAGCGGTAATCCCGAGCGTGACTCGGGGTTGTTTTTTTATGCTAGGATCGGTAACCCCGAGTCACGCTCGGGGTAGACATTGCAGAGCTCGCAGCGGAGTTTCCCTACCTTCTCCTGGCGATCCAGCGATGATGTCCTCTGCTGTGATCGCCAGCGAGATCTCCGGCGAGTGTCGGCACTTTCGACCCCATCTGACTTCCTAGTTCCGTTCCCTGCGAGCCGCAGCGGCGCACGGGAGCGGAACTGGGCGGCAAATTCAAAAAGGTAAACACATAGTATACATACAGTATACTGTAATCTTGCAGATTACAGTACTGTATGTAATAATTACACACCCCCTTTGTCCCTAGTGGTCTGCCCAGTGTCCTGCATGCACTTTTATATAATAAAAATCGTTCTTTCTGCCTGTAAACTGAAGATTGTCCATAGCAACCAAAAAGTGTCCCTTTATGTCAAAAGTGGTTTTAGACCAGCTAGAAAACAGCGATAATAAATTAGAATCACTTGCAGAATTGAGCGATAGCGATTTGTGGGGAAATTCGTCATCAAACACTAAATCTAATGACAGCGACAATTCTGCAACTGAGCAAATTTCAGTGTTTTTGATTTGATTACATTATTGAATAATTTTTATTATAATTAGATTACTATTTTTGATAATTATTTATAGTTATTTATTATATTATAATTTATAATTTTGTGTTTCATATTTATCATACCCGGGATGTTTACTAGACTCTGGTTTGCTCAGGTTTAAGTTAGTAATTACTAAGAATTGCAGGCCTATAATACATAACACCAAATTTTCATGCAAAATAATTGTACCGCTTTTGGTACATAATTCCAGACAGAATCATACCGCCAGGAAGGTTAACAAATATGTTTGCATTTACCCTGAAATTTTAAAACGCACATGTGAATGTGCACAGAGTAAAAATTGTTTTATAATCAAAAATGTGTGGCTTCTTCTTTCAATACTCAATACCAGCTTTTAAAGTAAATTTTGGGTTTACTGTGACAATGGGGGTTATTTACTAAAAGGTAAATCCACTTGGCACTACAAGTGCACTAGGAGAACCTGGGAGACAGCTAAAATAAACACAAAGCAAGAAAGAAAATTAAATATTTTATCAAATAATATTTTTTGTTAATTCACAAATAAAATCAGAGATTTTCTGGCTTAGCAATGGCCCCCCTACCCATAAAATACTGAACATATTTCTCCCGCACTTCATGGGCACTTTGAGGGGGCAAGCCAGTATGGCCAGTATCCAGGCCCGTCAGGGGATTCCCCGAAAGTCCGGCCTCAGGCCCAACTGTTGTCAGATAATTTAATGAATTTGTCCTTAAAAAGTTGTGCAGTATGCAGCAGCTGAAGACGATATGATTCAGTTTGTAGTCCGCCATATGTATTGATGTAAGGAACAGGCAGAACGGGCTGACCATTATCCCAAAGGCATTTTCAACAACCCTTCGGGCTCTGGCCAGCCGGTAGTTAAAAACCCTCCTCTCCGGGGTGAGGGTCCTCAGGGAGAATGGCCTCATCAGGTGTGGTCTCAGCCCGAAAGCTTCATCACTGATAAAAATGAACGTAAGGCCCTCAACATTATCTTCATCAGGTGGCAGTGCCAGGCCACCAGTCTGGAGATGTTGGGCAAACTCCGTCCGTGCGAACACTCCACCATCGGACATCCGGCCATTCTTCCCCACGTCCACATACAGAAATTCATACTGTGCCAATATCACCGCCATCAGCACAATACTATTAAAACCTTTATAATTATAATAGTAAGACCCCGAATGGGGTGATGGCACGATGTGGACGTGCTTCCCGTCTATTGCCCCTCCGCAGTTTGGGGAAGTCCCACCGCTGGGCAAATTGGGAAGCCACAGTCTGTCATTCCTGTGGTGTTGAAGGAAACTGTGGAGTCAAAACAGAAAAAAATAGTACTTTTGCACATAACATTGCAAGTAGATTACACAAAAACATTATTGGCCAACATCAGTATAACATTTATTTAAAGGAGTATTTAAAGACAAAAATAGAAGGCCCAATTATCAGATTCCTCACCCCCTCTGATGGCCCGTTGGAACATTTTTAGGGGGGGGGGGGTTCTAGATGAGTTTGGGCCCTCCAAAAAAAGCCTCTGCCTGCCACTCTGCCTGAATTTAATGAGAACAAAAACATTTGTACACATTTTAGGGGGGGGGGAGTTCTAGATGAGTTTGGGCCCTCCAAAAAAAGCTTCTGCCACTCTGCCTGAATTTAATGACAACAGAAACATTTATACACATTTTAGGGGGGGGAAGCACTACAATGGAGCTGACAAAATACATTGGGAAGTGACTAGGCTAGGTGTGTATGGGCCCAGGATAGCATGCTGGAGAGTAGGGATGAGCTTCGAGTTCGAGTCAAACTCATGCTCGACTCGAACATCGCCTGTTCGCCCGTTCGCCGAACAGCAAACAATTTGGGGTGTTCGCGGCAAATTCGAAAAACCGCGGAACACCCTGTAAAAGTCTATGGGAGAAATCTAAAGTGCTCATTTTAAAGGCTTATATGCCAGTTATTGTCATAAAAAGTGTTTGGGGACCAGGGTCCCCCCCCCCAGGGGACATGTATCAATGCAAAAAAAAGTTTTAAAAACTCACGTTTTTTCGTGAGCAGTGATTTTAATGAAACAATAAAAGTGAAATATTCTTTTAAATTTCGTACCTAGGGGGTGTGTATAGTATGCCTGTAAAGCAGCGCTTGTTTCCCGTGCTTAGAACTGTCCCTGCACAAAATGTAATTTCTGAAGGAAAAAAAGTCATTTAAAAGCACTCGTGGCTATAATGAATTGTCGGCTCCCGGCAATACAGAGAAAAGTCATTGATAAAAAAAAATGCGTGGGGGTCCCCCCCCAAATTCAATTACCAGTCCCTTCAGGTCTGGTATGGATATTAAGGGGAACCCTGCGTAAATTTAAAAAAAAAAAAATGACGTGGGGTTCCCCCCAAATATTCATACCAGACCCTTCAGGTCTGGTATGGATTTTAAGGGGAACTCCAAAAATCCCCCAAAAATCCATACCAGACCCTTTATCCGAGCACGCAACCTGGCAGGCCGCAGGAAAAGAGGATGGGACGAGAGAGCATCCCCCCTCCTGAACCGTACCAGGTCACATGCCCTCAACATGGGGAGGATGCTTTGGGGGTCTATGACCCCTCAAAGCACCATGTCCCCATGTTGATGGGGACAAGGGCCTCATCCCCACAACCCTTGCCTGGTGGTTGTGGGGGTCTGCGGGCGGGGGGCTTATTGGAATCTGGAAGACCCCTTTAACAAAGGGGACCCCCAGATCCCGGTCCCCCCCATGTGAATTGGTAAGGGGTAC
This sequence comes from Rana muscosa, assembly GCA_029206835.1. Classification (NCBI taxonomy): domain Eukaryota; kingdom Metazoa; phylum Chordata; class Amphibia; order Anura; family Ranidae; genus Rana; species Rana muscosa. Next base: position 249,785,026 of record CM055116.1, read on the forward strand.
ATTATACCCCTACCATTTCACAAAGAAAGTGTAAAAAAATGTAAAAAAAAACACACAGACACCGTAGGTTTTCGTTGCATCAGAGGGGGGCGGGGTCACCCGCACGTCACTGGTGAAGCCTGAGTTTCCCCTTGCGTCAGCTACTTAAGAACTGTCACTGGCTGAAGCCGCGTCATTCCCAGGGTGTCTCTGCTCCGGTGAAGAGTGCTGTTCCTCGCTGCGCTGGACATCATCGTTGGAGCCTGGACCCCGGAGAGGAGAGATCATCCATCGCTGGACCCCGGAGAGGAGATCACCGATCGCAGGATACCGAGAGTGGATTACCGCCGCTGGAATCTTTTTTTTATTTATTTTTTATTTTTAATAAAGGACTTTTCCCAATGGTGTCTGTGTGTTTTTTTGTTTTTATTTACACTTTCTTTGTGAAATGGTAGGGGTACAATGTACCCCTTACCAATTCACATAGGGGGGGATATGGGGGTCTTCCAGATTCCGATAAGCCCCCGCCCCCCGCCCGCAGACCCCCACAACCACAGGGCAAGGGTTGTATTCTCTGTATTGCCGGGAGCCGACAATTAATTATAGCCGCGAGTGCTTTTAAATGACTTTTTTTCCTTCAGAAATTACACTTTGTGCAGGGACAGTTCTAAGCACGGGAAACAAGCGCTGCTTTATAGGCATACTCTAGACACCCCCAGGTACGAAATTTAAAGGAATATTTCACTTTAAGCATTATTAAAATCACTGCTCCTGAAAAAACTGCAGTTTTTAAAACTTTTTTTTGCATTGATACATGTCCCCTGGGGCAGGACCCGGGTCCCCAAACACTTTTTATGACAATAACTTGCATATTAGCCTTTAAAATTAGCACATTTTTCATGTTCGAGTCCTATAGACTTTAATGGTGTTCGGATGTTCGAACAAGTTTATTGCCTGTTCGCAAGTTCTGGTGCGAACCGAACTGGGGGTGTTCGGCTAATCCCTACTAGAGAGGTTAGTGAAGGAAAATATGCATGTAGGCCAAAAAAGGAGCATTAAAAGCTTACAGCATGCATGAGGACAAAGGGGACATTCACAGCATATTACAATCATGGTAATTAGGGAATAATGAAAGAAATAAAATACATTAACAAGCATTAAATACATAGAATGTGATGTTAAAGGAGAAAATTTACCTTAATATAGTCCTTCTGCAGAACTTGAATTATGGCAGAATAGGTCTCTGGTATAATGATCCCCAGAGCCTGGGAGGAGATGCCTGCCGTGAACTTGAGGTCCTGCAGACTTCTCCCAGTTGCCAAGTATCTCAACGTGGCGACTAGCCTCTGCTCGGCAGTGATGGCTTATCGCATCACAGTGTCCTGCCTCGTGATATAGGGGGACAGCAAATCCAACAGACGGTGAAAAACGGGGTCCATCATCTGGAGATAAATCCTGAAGTCATCAGGATTATTCTCCTGGATTTCCCGCAGCAGAGGCATATGACAGAATCGGTCCCACTGGAGCAACCAATTCTTGGTCCATGAACTCCTCCTCACCCTGTTCATGGACTGAGCTTGGGTCAAAGCAAGAACCCCAACACCAAGCCCATATGTAGCACAAACTCTACAACGAGAATGTACTTCCAACATGGCTAGAAACCGGTTGGCTGGTCGGAACGAACTAAACAGAACGCACTGAGGAATAGAAAGTCCTATGAAGAACAACCTGAAAAGCAGAAACAAGCGGACAAGAACACACTGAAAAACAGATACAACCTGACTACACGCCCTGAAAGACAGATACGAACCCACAAGCACCAACTGAACAGCAGAAAACAATCTGAAAAGCACGGAGACTGAAAAGCGTGAATCGGCTATCACGCGGTAACACAAAATCAGAAAAAGCAGCCCAAAGGGTGGCGCCGTTGGATTTGAACTTCCCCTTTATAGTGCTGTCGTACGTGTTGTACGTCACCGCGTTTTGGACGGTCGGAATTAGGCATGACAGTGCAAGACAGCTTGAACGGAATTCCGTCTAAAATTTCCGTCGGAGTTTAGCCCGTCGGAAATTCCGATCGTGTGTACAAGGCATCAGAATTTCAGTTGAAACGTTCAACTTCGTCTTTATGTAATTGCTCTTAACATTTTTTTTCCATTTAATGTTCTTAAAGTTACTATCTGCAGCTGCTATAGTATTCTAAAATTGTCCAAAAATTCAAATATAATTTCTTTGGAATATGGTAAATTTGGGGAAGGGACGTTCCTTACAGTGCAGAATGTCCACAGGAATCTCATTTTCTACTTACAGTACATACACCTTGCTTGCTACGGAGAGCTGAATGGACATGTGTGTGCAGCAGCTCCTGCCATCCAGGGCTGCACTCTTCTTCCCCCTGTCCCCACCCCCCAGCAGCGGTTGCCTAGCGGTCCACGGCTCCCCATAGACCCGGAGCCCCACCAGCCCAGCTCCCCCAGCTCACCTAGGGCACCACCGAGGCCGCCACCCGCCGCCTTCCGGGCATCCTTATCCACCCGCAGCCGCCGGCAGGAAAGAAAAGACCGCGGCTGCGGCCTAGCACCATCATCCAGAAATCCCTTAATCCCTTCCTTCCTTCGCATCCTCTCGCCGCTTGCTGCCCCCGCTTTTCGGAGTCCCCCCAGCCATTCAGTGGGCCTCCCAAAGCTGTAGCAGCAGCTGCCAGGTCCATCAGGACAGACCCCAGCTCCGGCCTAGTTTCGGCTGCGGACGCCATCTTGGTCCACCCAGCCTCGGCCTCTAGGACCTTCCCCTGACCCCCCCCAAGTCATTGTCGGAAAAAAAAAGCCACAGGACTTTACTTGTTACCTGCCGATTGGTCTGCAAACCCCCACGGGCCACCCTCAATCGTCAGCCTGTAGGACAAACTAGGGATCCGGCCTGGTAAGGAGCGGCCATTTTGGTACACCCGGGCGCTTTTACTACTAGGACCTGGCATCAAAATAAACAAATAAACATACTTTCAACCCTTCAAATCATCAAACATCATCTTCATCATCATCATCATCATCATCAGCAGCATTCTTATCCTCATCTCTCTCATCCTCATCATCTGCATCCTCATCATCCCCGATCCGATCGGCAGCGCTTCACAGAGCAATCCACACACATGGTCAAGCGTAACGGACATGTGTGACAGGAGCTCTGGCCTCACCGCTTCACAGAGCAATCCACACGCATGGTCAAGCGTAATGGACGTGTGTGACAGGAGCTCTGGCCATCCGACCACCCAGGACTCATCCACGGATTACCTGCATTCTATCCCCAGCAAACCTGAACCAGACGGTCTGTGGTTTCCCCTGGACCCCACTCTCCCCCCAGCTTAGCTCCCCGAGCCTCACCATCACATCGCCCGTAGCCGCCGCCTGCCACCATCCGGGTGCCCCTATTCTAGACTTCTAGATGCGCAGGACAGACCGCGACTGCGGCCTAGCTCCGGCCATCCCACTATCTTTTTCCCCAATTCTCTCTGCAGCGGGCCCGCGTGCCCCCTCTGACTCTGGAGCCCCCCCCATCCATCAACAGACCTCCCCGAAGCTGCACCGGTAGCCACCAGGCTCTCCAGGACAGACCGCGGCTTCAGCAACGGAGGCCATCTTGGTCCACCCAGGTAAGTACATCGGGGCATCAACCATAGGAAGTTGATCCAGGGTTCACCCGATCGCCTCTCGGGGGATCAGGAAGGTATTTTTTCCCCTGCGGTAGCAATTTTCCTAGGCTCAGCTGGGGTTTTTCACCTTCCTCTGGATCAACGGGGGGGGGGGGCGGTTTAGGTCAGTTTTGGGTCCCATTACCTTCTTTTTCACCATCATCACCATTAGCATCATCATCACCACCCTATCATCAGCTGCATCCTCAGGATCATCATCACCTCGCCTTTTATGGAGACGCTCACTCTGCATCTTCAAACAACACCCCAGGACACCGTCCACATACTTCTATGCTACAGACCACCAGGGCAAAAGACAAATCTCCTCACACCCTTCACCGAATTCATCTCGAAATACACCTTGAAAACTTACTTTACTGTTACTCTGGGACTTCAACCTCTGGGCTAATTCCACCCAGGACCCCATCGCCATCTCCTGCATCAACCAACTGGAAGAACTAGGTCTGCAGCAACTGATAAATGCCCCCATGCATGGCTCAGGTCACATTCTTGATCTCATCTTCAAACAAAATATGGACTTCAACACACTGGACAACATGACTTTACCATGGGCAGGCCACCACGCTATCAAATTTATAATCACCACCAACACCATCTCCCTAAAACCAAAACACTCAATAACAACACTCTGGACAAGATCTCAGAAGAAACTACACTCTGAACTCTTCAAAATCACAATATCAAAAAACATAAGAATGCTAAATCAAAACCAATCAACGCAACAAACAGTCAACTCCTTAAACAAAGCATTACTACAAACAGCAGACACAGTCGCTCCGAAACATAGAGCACTCATCCGCAAAAACAATTCAGGCTGGTTTAATGACACTCTTACTTTACTGAAGCAAGAACGCAGAAGAGCTGAAGGAGCCTGGAGAAGAAACCCAACAAAGGAAAACCACACAAACTACAAAGCACTCACTAATAAATACCACAAAGCAATATTCAAAGCAAAAAAATAAAATTTCTCAAACATCATCTCAAAAGCCCTAAACCAACCTCGTGAACTTTTCAAACTAGTCGCTCAGACTATGAACCCTACCTGCCTAGAGCCTCCAGCAAACGAAACTCAAGAATTTTGTAATGAGCTATCAGATTTTTTTATCAACAAAATCGAAAACATTTGTGAAATAATTCAACAGAAAAAAAACAACCAACCTCACTCAGTCAAAGCAAGAAGAGGAAATCAATACAAACATTATACAATCGACAAAATTTTCGCTGGTCCCTATCACCATCGACACCACCAAAAACATCATCAGAAGCCTCCGAGATAGCACATCACCAAATGACGTAATTTCTACAAAACTCCTGAAAGAATGTACCGACATCTTGGCACTAGGGATGAGCTCGGTTTTCGACTCGAACATCGGCTGTTCGCCTGTTCGGCGAAACCAGAACTTTGTGGGCCGTTTGCGCCAAATTCGTGTGACGCGAACGGCCCACAATATACTGCGCCATCGCAGTGCATTGCCAGCGCTGTGATTGGCCAAGCATGCACTGTGACCCCGCATGCTTGGCCAATCACAGCGCCGGCAGCGAGGAGAGCCATAATTGGCCACAGACAGGATGCCTGTGGCTAATTATAGCTCAGGGGGGTTTAGTACACGCCCCACACTATAAAAGGCCGCCAGCGCGGCGGCCTTGTGTAGTGTGTTGGCTTGCAGGGAGAGAGAAGGATAGGCAGGGACAGTGTCAGTCATATTCTTTGATAAACCTTGTGCATTTACAGTGTGTTGGCGTGCAGGGAGAGAGAAGGATAGGCAGGGACAGTGTCAGTGATATTCTTTGATAAACCTTGTGCATTTACAGTGTGTTGGCGTGCAGGGAGAGAGAAGGATAGGCAGGGACAGTGTCAGTGATATTCTTTGATAAACCTTGTGCATTTACAGTGTGTTGGCATGCAGGGAGAGAGAAGAATAAGCAGGGACAGTGTCAGTGATATTCTTTGATAAACCTTGTGCATTTACAGTGTGTTGGCGTGCAGGGAGAGAGAAGGCTAGGCAGGGACAGTGTCAGTGTTATTCTTTGCTAAACCTCCTACACAGTATACACCTGAAGCTACCCCTTATTGCTCGTGGTGTTGTTCTGTTGTGTAACACAGACAGGCATCTGCAAGCAGTTACAGTGGGTGTAGGTGCCTCCTGCACAGTATACGCTACCCCTTATTGCTCGTGGTGTTGTTCTGTTGTGTAACACAGACAGGCATCTGCAAGTAGTTACAGTGGGTGTAGGTGCCTCCTGCACAGTATACACCTGAAGCTACCCCTTATTGCTCGTGGTGTTGTTCTGTTGTGTAACACAGACAGGCATCTGCAAGCAGTTACAGTGGGTGTGGGTGCCTCCTGCACAGTATACGCTACCCCTTATTGCTTGTGGTGTTGTTCTGTTGTGTAACACAGACAGGCATCTGCAAGTAGTTACAGTGGGTGTAGGTGCCTCCTGCACAGTACACACCTGAAGCTACCCCGTATCGCTGGTTTTCCCATCTCCCTGCAGGCCATTAGAATGTCTGGAAGGCCAACAAGGAGAGGCAGACAGTCACGAGACAATAAAAGAGGGCAAGCAGGCTCTGTGTCTGGGGGCAACAGAGTTGGTCGTGGATGCGGTGCATTGTCATCAGCACGTAGCCATGGGACACGCTTGTCCTTATTTTCGGCAGCTGGACGTGTTGAGCCACATCATGCCGAAGACTTGGTAGAGTGGATGACCAAGCCTTCTTCATCCTCCTCATCCTCTCTCACCCAGGCTCAGGGTACTGGCATAGCAGCTGCCAATGCGTCCTCTTCCCTCGTATCAATGTCATCATCAGTCACTCCTTCCCTAAACCCACCATGTCCTCCTGAGGAGTCCCCCGAACTGTTTGAGCACAGTGTTGGGTACATGCTCCAGGAGGATGCCCAGCGTTTTGAAGGGTCTGATGATAATACCCAGCTAGAGGAAGGCAGTAGTGTGAGCGCAGAGAGAGGGGATGCTCAAGAAGGACATCAATCTGGCAGTCATGTTCCAGCAGCTGCAGCATACTGCCAGGTTTGCTCCAGTGATCAAGAGGGAGAGGATGATGAGGTCACTGACTCTACATGGGTGCCTGATAGGAGAGAGGAGGAGGAGGAGGATTAGGAGGAGGCACATCTCCAACGAGGCAGGATGCCCTCCGGGGGCCAGCGTAAGGGCAGCACACCGACTGAATCACACCACAGAGCTCCGCCTGTGCAGGGCGCTGCCTCTGCGCGTTATTCCAAAAGTTCTTTGTTGTGGGCCTTTTTTGAGTCGAGTGCATCAGATCGCACCGCTGCTATTTGCAACATATGTCTCAAGCGTATCTCGCGTGGCCAAAACATCAGCCGCTTGGGCACCACATGCTTGACCAGACATATGTCTGCCATGCAGCTCGTTGGCAAGCCTACCTTAAAGACCCACACAAAGTGGAGCTCTCCTTGCTCCTCATCAGCTGGGATCTCCAACCCCACTATACCTTGAGTACTCTCTGAAACCTGCCCTGAGAGGAATGAAGGTGTAGAATTAGGTGTGTCACAGCCAAGTACTTGCGGGCACTCTGCTAGCAGTACACCGACGTCTGATTGTAGCAGGCAAATTTCCCTGCCCCAGCTGCTGGACCGTCGAAAGAAGTTCACTCCTAGCCATCCACATGCCCAGCGGTTGAATGCTATCTTGGCTAAATTGCTAGCACTTCAACTGCTGCCTTTTCAGTTGGTAGACTCGGCCCCCTTCCGTGAGTTTGTGCAATGTGCGGTTCCTCAGTGGCAGGTTCCCAAACGCCACTTTTTCTCCTGGAAGGCGATTCCGGCTCTCTATCGGCATGTGGAAGGCAATGTCCATGCCTCGCTGGACAGGGCGGTCAGCGGTAAGGTACATATTACCGCTGACTCATGGTCCAGCAGTCATGGACAGGGGCGTTACCTTTCTTTCACGGCCCATTGGGTCACTCTTTTGGCAGCTGGGAAGGATGCAGGACAAGGTGCAGTAGTGTTGGAGTTTGTTCCGCTGCCACGCCTCCAAAATGCTACTACTGGTTGTGACACACCTCTCTCCTCCACCCCCTTCAATTCTTCTTCCTCCATGGCCTCTTCCTGTGCTTTGTCCTCGGAACCAGTGGTGCTCCGTAGGCGTTCAAGGGGCTACGCAAGTACGCAGGCAAAAAGATGCCATGCCGTGCTTGCGCTGGTGTGTTTGGGGGACAGGAGCCACACTGGGGCAGAGGTTCTGTCAGCTCTGCAGAGGAAGGCTGAGAGGTGGTTGACGCCACTCCAGCTTAAGCCAGGAATGGTGGTTTGCGACAATGGCACCAACCTCCTCTCCGCCCTCCGACAGGGACAACTGACCCATGTGCCCTGTGTGGCTCACGTCCCTAACCTGGTGGTGCAGCGGTTCTTGGGCAGGTACCCAGGCTTACAAGATGTCCTGAGGCAGACTGCATGGAATAATGGACAGGGCACTTGAGGCAGAACAGAGGCAGGAAGAGGAGGACTTCCTTGCCTCTCAAGGCCCCCTTTACCCAGACAGTTTTCCTTCTGTCCCACCCATCACACAGGAAGAGGATGAGGAGGAGGAGGAGGAGGATTGTGTCAGCATGGAGGTGGAGCCTGGCACTCAGCATCAACAGCAGCAGTCTTTTAGGGATGAATTACAGTCCCAACAAACCCATGGACTTGTACGTGACTGGGAGGAGGTGGCTGCGGATCATGTCGTCCTTAGTGACCCATGGGAGAAAAAGAAACCCTGGACTGCCGCACTCTGCATAGACAGCCATCCATTCCAAAATTTCAAGTAAAAAATCAAAATTCAAAATAAATCCATAAATCCAAAACAACAAATGCAGATAGTATGCATGCAGGGAAGGGTGGCTAACGCGTTTCACGTCACGAATTGACGCTTACTCATAGCCCTTAGTGACCCAGAGGACTCCGGACCGAATGCCTCAGCTAACCTATGCTGCATTGCGTCCCTGATCCTGCAAAGTCTGCGGAAGGATCCTCGTATTCTTCGGATCAAGGAGAGGGACCATTACTGGCTGGCCACTCTCCTTGACCCACGGTACAAGGGTAAGGTTGCGGACCTTATCTTGCCGTCGCAGAGGGAGCAGAGGATGAGACATTTCCGAGAGGCCATTGCAGAAAGGTCTGTGCAGAGACTGGTAGGTTACAAACTCCTGGTCCTGGATAACGAGTTTCTGAGGCTTCGGTCAGTAGCAGAAGGAGCGGTGGAGAAGGTGGCTGTCTGACCGATGCGTTCAGACATTTTTTTAGTCCGCAGCCCCAAGGTATGATCGTTTCCAGCAACCATCGCCAGCGTCTGATATACATGGTGCAGGAATACCTAGGGGCAAGGTCAGACTTGGACACCTTTCCCACCAAAAATCCTCTGGGTTACTGGGTCTTGAGGATGGATCACTGGCCAGAGCTTGCAAAGTATGCAATTGAGCTACTGGCCTGTCCTGCATCCAGCGTTCTGTCGGAACGCACATTCAGTGCTGCTGGAGGCTTTGTCACGGATCACAGGGTGCGCCTGTCCACCGACTCGGTTGATCGACTGACCTTCATAAAGATAAATCAGTCTTGGATCACCACCAGCTACCAGGCACCTGAAGCTGATGCTGAGTGACTGTCCTGTTATGTTGACTGAATATCCTCTTCCTCCTCAATGATCCTGATGATAGCTTGGAAGAACATTTTTGTTTCTGGGTGCCGCCACCAGTGGCTAAGGCCCAATTTTTCAGCCCCTGTTTAACAGGGGCCTGTAATTACAATTTTTGATGCAATACTTTGCAACAGGGCTCATTTCTGTGCTCCAAGTACAGTATCTGTGAGGGGTTGCAGTGTTGTGGCACCAGCACCAGTGCCTAAGGTCCAATTTTTCAGCCCCTGTTTAACAGGGGCGTGTAATTACAATTTTTGATGCAATACTTTGCAACAGTGCTCATTGCTGTGCTCCAAGTACAGTATCTGTGAGGGGTTGCACTGTTGTGGCACCAGCACCAGTGCCTAAGGCCCAATTTTTCAGCCCCTGTTTAACAGGGGCGTGTAATTACATTTCTTGATCTAATAATTCACAGCAGGGCCCATTCCTGCGCCCACCAAGAGTAACTGCGAGGGCTTACAGTGTTGTGGCAACACAGTCCACCACCACCACAACCACCACCACCACCAAAGGCCCAATTTTTCTGCCCCTGTTCAACAGGGGCATGCAATTACAATTCTTGATCTAATAATTCACAGCAGGGCCCATTCCTGCGCCCACCAAGAGTAACTGTGAGGGCTTACAGTGTTGTAGCACCAGCACCACCACCAAAGGCCCAATTTTTCCTACCACTGTTCAACAATGGCATGTAATTACAATTCCCGATATAATAGTTCACAGCAGGGTGTTCCAGCGCCCACCAAGAGTAACTGTGAGGGCTCACAGTGTTTGGCAACACCAACACCTACGGGGCAAATTTCTGCAGAGTATATACGGCAGGCCCCTACTTTCAAACATCCAACTTACAAACGACTCCTACTTGCAAACGGAAGTAGACAACAGGAAGTGAGAGGAAATCTACCCCTAGGAAGGGAAATTCTCTCCTGTAAGAGTTAATATGGGAAAAAGGTGTCTCCTCTTTACTGATGCTTTATCACCAATCCTTGTTTCAATAAAAAACCCACTTTTCCAAAAACATTTGTCATTGGGACAGAAAGTGAGGTGAAATGTTCTAAAGAGGTGCACAGACAGCAAAACAAATGTTACAGGGGTGATAACCCTTCCCTATGTTCTCCAAAAAGCTTAAAAATAGATTTTTGGGCTGCAGCTACACTTAAAAATTTACCTGTTCCAAATTACAAACATATTCTACTTAAGAACAAACCTAGTCCCTGTCTTGTTTGCACCGCCTGTATACTGCTGTCCAGAGTATATACGGTTTTAGGTATAGGGTTTTATTTTGGGTGCAGGGTTCCCCTTAATACCCAAAGGGGCTGGTAATGGGCTGGGATTGGGGGGGGGGGGGTTATGGGGTAGCCATGCCATTTTTCTCAAAGATTTTCATCCATATTGCCAGGACAAGACATGACATTAAAGCCGCAAGCAGTTTTAAATGGCTTTTTTTCCTTTACAAATGTCATTTTGAGCAGGGACAGTTCTAGACACGGGAAACACATGCCACTTCACAGGCATACTTTAGACACCCCCCAGGTTCGATATTTAAAGGAATATTTCACTTTTTTTTCACTTTATGCATCATTAAAATTACTGCTCCATAAAAAACGAACGTTTTTTAAAACTTATTTTTGCATTGATACATGTCCCCTGGGGCAGAACCCGGGTCCCCAAACCCTTTTTAGGACAATAACATGCATATTAGTAGTGATGAGCCGAACACCCCCGGGTTCGGTTCGCACCAGAACCCGCGAACGGACCGAAAGTTTGCACGAACTTTAGAACCCTATTAAATACAATGGATGCGAACGTTCGAAATCTAAAGTGCTAATTATAACGACTATTATGCATGTTATTGTCCTAAAAAGGGTTTGGGAACCCGGGTTCTGCACCAGGGGACATGTATCAATGCAAAAAGAAGTTTTAAAAACGGCAGTTTTTCTGGAGCAGTCATTTTAATGATGCATAAAGTGAAAAAAAAAAGTCAAATATTCCTTTAAATATCGTACCTGGGGGGTGTCTAAAGTATACCTGTGAAGTGCCACGTGTTTCCCGTGTTTAGAACTGTCCCTGCACAAAATTAAATTTCTAAAGGAAAAAAAGCCATTTAAAACTGCTTGCGGCTTTAATGTAATGTCTGGTCCCGGTAATATGGATGAAAATCTTTAAGAAAAATGGCATAGCTACCCCATCACACCCCCCCCCCTACCCCAGCCCATTACCAGCCCCTTTGGGTCTTGTATGGATATTAAGGGGAACCCCGCACACAAAATAAAAAAGGCCCTATATACTCTGAACAGCCGTATACAGGCGGTGCATACAAGACAGGGACTGTAGGTTTGTTCTTATGTAGAATCTGTTTGTAATTTTGAACAGGTACATTGTTTAAGTGTAGCTCCAGCCAAAAAATATATTTTTAAGCTTTTTGGAAAACATAGGGAAGGGTTATCACCCCTGTAACATTTGTTTTGCTGTCTGTGCAGTGTGCACCTGTTCAGAACAGTTCACCTCACTTTCCGTCCTAATGACAAATGTTTTTTGAAAATTTGGGTTTTTTATTGAAACAAGAATTGGTGATAAAGAATCAGTGGAGAGGAGACACTTTTTTTCCCATATTAACTCTTACAGGAGAGAATTTGCCTTCCTAGGGGTAGATTTCCTCTCACTTCCTGTTGTATCCTTCCGTTTGCAAGGAGGAGTAGTTTGTAAGTTGGATGTTTGAAAGTAGGGGCCTGCCGTATATACTCAGCTGAAATTTGCCCCTTACATGTTGGTGTTGCCACAACACTGTGAGCCCTCACAGTTACTCTTGGTGGGCGCATGAATGGGCCCTGCTGTGAATTATTAGAACAAGAATTGTAATTGCATGCCCCTGTTGAACAGGGGCTGAAAATTGGGCCTTTGGTGGTGGTGGTGGTGTTGACACAACACTGTAAGGCCTCACAGTTACTCTTGGTGGGAGCAGGAATGGGCCCTGCTGTGAATTATTAGATCAAGAATTGTAATTACATGCCCCTGTTAAAGAGGGGCAGAAAAATTGAGCCTTAGGCACTGGTGTCACAACACTGCAACCCCTCACAGATACTGTACTTGGAGCACAGCAATGAGCCCTGTTGCAAAGTATTGCATCAAAAATTGTAATTACACGCCCCTGTTAAACAGGGGCTGAAAAATTGGGCCTTAGCCACTGGTGCTGGTGCCACGACACTGCAACCACTCCCAGATACTCTAGTTGGAGTGCAGGAATGAGCCCTGCTGCAAAGCATTGCATAAAAAATTGTAATAACACACCCCTGTTAAACAGGGGCTGAGAAATTGGGCCTTAGCCACTGGTGGCGGCACGGAGAAACAAAAATGTTCTTCCAAGCTATCATCGTCAAACGGATCATTGAGGAGGAGGAGTATAGTCAGTCAACATAACAGAACAGTCTCTCAACATCAGCATCAGTCTTGAAGGGATGTGACATTTGAAAATAAATTAGTCTGTTATATCAGCTTCAGGTGTTTGGTAGCTGGTGGTGATCCAAGACTGGTTCATCTTTATGAAGGTCAGTCGATCAACAGAGTCGGTGGACAGGCGCACCCTGTGATCCGTGACAAATCCTCCAGCAGCACTGAATGTGCGTTCTGAAAGAACGCTGGATGCAGGACAGGCCAGTAGCTCAATTGCGTACTGTGCAAGCTCTGGCCAGTGATCCATCCTCAAGACCCAGTAAGCCAGAGGATTTTCGGTGGGGAAGGTGTCCAAGTCTGACCTTGCCCCTAGGTATTCCTGCACCATGTATATCAGACGCTGGCGATGGTTGCTGGAACCGATCATACCTTGGGGCTGCGGACTAAAGAATTGTCTGAACGCTTCGGTCAGACGGCCACCTTCCCCACCGCTCCTTCTTTGACTGACCGAAGCCTCAGCAACTCGTTGTCCAGGACCAGGAGTTTGTAACCTCCCAGTCTCTGGGAACGCGTTGCACAGACCTTTCTGCAAGGCCTCCCGGAGTTGTCTCATCCTCTGCTCCCTCCGCGACGGTAAGATAAGGTCCGCAACCTTACCCTTGTACCGTGGATCAAGGAGAGTGGCCAGTCAGTAATGGTCCCTCTCCTTGATCCGAAGAATACAAGGATCCTTCCGCAGACTTTGCAGGATCAGGGAGGCCATGCAGCGTAGGTTAGCTGAGGCATTCAGTCCGGAGTCCTCTGGGTCACTAAGGACGACATGATCCGCAGCCACCTCCTCCCAGCCACGAACAAGTCCACTGGTTTCTTGGGACTGTAAATCATCCCTCAAAGACTGCTGCTGATGATGCTGAGTGCCAGGCTCCACCTCCATGCTGACACAATCCTCCTCCTCCTCCTCCTCCTCCTCTTCTTCCTGTGCGATGGGTGGGACAGAAGGAACACTGTCTGGGTAAAGGGGGCCTTGAGAGGCAAGGAAGTCCTCCTCTTCCTGCCTCTGTTCTGCCTCAAGTGCCCTGTCCATTATTCCACGCAGCGTATGTTCCAACAGGTGGACAAGAGGTACAGTGTCACTGATGCATGCACTGTCACTGCTCACCATCCTCGTGGCCTCCTCAAATGGTGCCAGGACAGTGCATGCATCCCTGGTCATGCCCCACTGGCGTGATGAAAAAAAACCGAGCTCCCCTGACCCTGTCCTGGTGCCGTAGTCGCACAGGTACTCATTGATGGCCCTCTGCTGCGTGTGCAGCCGCTGCAGCATGGCCAACGTTGAGTTCCACCTGGTGGGCATGTCACATATAAGGCGGTTCTTGGGCAGGTTCAACTCCTTTTGCAGCTCAGCCAGGCGAGCACTGCATTATAAGATCTGCGGAAATGCACACAGACTTTCCTGGCCTGCCTCAGGACATCCTGTAAGCCCGGGTACCTGCCCAAGAACCGCTGCACCACCAGGTTAAGGACGTGAGCCACACAGGGCACATGGGTCAGTTGTCCCTGTCGGAGAGCAGAAAGGAGGTTGGTGCCATTGTCGCAAACTACCATTCCTGGCTTAAGCTGGCGTGGCGTCAACCACCTCTCGGCCTGCCCCTGCAGAGCAGACAGAACCTCTGCCCCAATGTGGCTCCTGTCCCCCAAACACACCAGCGCAAGCACGGCATGGCATCTTTTTGCCTGCGTACTTGCGTAGCCCCTTGAACGCCTACGGAGCACCGCTGGTTCCAAGGACAAAGCACAGGAAGAGGCCACGGAGGAAGAAGAAGAGGAGGGGGTGGAGGACAGAGGTGTGTCACAACCAGTAGTAGCATTTTGGAGGCGTGGCGGTGGAACAACCTCCAACACTACTGCACCTTGTCCTGCATCCTTCCCAGCTGTCAAAAGAGTGACCCAATGGGCCGTGAAAGAAAGGTAACGTCCCTGACCATGCCTGCTGGACCATGAGTCAGCGGTAATATGCACCTTACCGCTGACCGCCCTGTCCAGCGAGGCCAAAACATTGCCTTCCACATGCCGGTAGAGAGCCAGAATCGCCTTCCGTGAGAAAAAGTGGCGTTTGGGAACCTGCCACTGAGGAACCGCACATTGCACAAACTCACGGAAGGGGGCCGAGTCTACCAACTGATAAGGCAGCAGTTGAAGCGCTAGCAATTTAGCCAAGCTAGCATTCAACCGCTGGGCATGTGGATGGCTGGGAGTGAACTTCTTTTGACGGTCCAGCAGCTGGGGCAGGGAAATTTGCCTGCTAGAATCGGACGTTGGTGTACTGCTAGCAGAGTGCCCGCAAGTACTTGGCTGTGACACACCTAATTCTACACCTTCATTCCTCTCAGAGCAGGTTTCAGAGAGGACTGAAGGTATAGTGGGGTTGGAGATCCCAGCTGATGCGGTGCAAGAAGAGGACAGCTTTGTTCTTTGGTGTGGGTCTTTAAGGTAGGCTTGCCAACGAGCTGCATGGCAGGTCAACATATGTCTGGTCAAGCATGTGGTGCCCAAGTGGGTGATGTTTTGGCCACGCGATATATGCTTGAGACATATGTTGCAAACAGCAGCTGTGCGATCTGATGCACTTGACTCAAAAAAGGCCCACACCAAAGAACTTTTTGAATAACGGGCAGAGGCAGCGCCCTGCACAGGCGGAGCTCTGCGGTGTGATTCCGTCGGTGTGCTGCCCTTACGCTGGCCCCCCGAGGGCATTGTGCCTCGTTGGAGATGTGCCTCCTCCTCATCCTCCTCCTCCTCTCTCCTATTAGGCACCCACGTGGAGTCAGTGACCTCATCATCCCCTCCCTCCTCATCACTGGAGCCAATCTGGCAGTATGCTGCAGCTGCTGGAACATGACTGCCAGATTGGTGTCCTTCTTGAGCATCCCCTCTCTCTGCTCTCACGCTACTGCCTTCCTCTAGCTGGGTATCATCATCAGACCCTTCGAAACGCTGGGCATCCTCCTGGAGCATGTACCCAACACTGTGCTCAAACAGTTCGGGGGACTCCTCAGGAGGACATGGTTGGTCTAGGGAAGGAGTGACTGATGATGACATTGATACCAGGGAAGAGGACGCTTTGGCAGCTGCTTTGCCAGTACCCTGAGCCTGGGTGAGAGAGGATGAGGAGGATGAGGAGGGCTTGGTCATCCACTCTATCAAGTCTTCGGCATGATGCCGCTCAACACGTCCAGCTGCCAAAAAGAAGGACAAGCGTGTCCAATGGCCACGTGCTGATGGCGATGCACCGCGTCCATGACCAGCACTGTTGTCTCTAGACACAGAGCCTGCTTGCCCTCTTTTTTTGGCTCCTGACTGTCTGCCTCTCCTTGTTTGCCTTCCAGACATTCTAATGGCCTGCAGGGAAATGGGAAAAGCAGCAATACAGGCTAAGTTAAGGTGTAATATGGTCAGGAGGCACACTCCGCCCGCTGTAAGTGCTGCAAAATCCTGTTTGTGTAACACACCAGGAAAAAGCAGCAATACAGGCTAAGTTAAGGTGTAATATGGTCAGGAGGCACACTCCGCCCGCTGTAAGTGCCGCAAAATCCTGTTTGTGTAACACACCAGGAAAAAGCAGCAATACAGGCTAAGTTAAGGTGTAATATGGTCAGGAGGTACACTCCGCCCGCTGTAAGTGCCACAAAATCCTGTTGGTGTAACACACCAGGAAAAAGCAGCAATACAGGCTAAGTTAAGGTGTAATATGGTCAGGAGGTACACTCCGCCCGCTGTAAGTGCCGCAAAATCCTGTTGGTGTAACACACCAGGAAAAAGCAGCAATACGGGCTAACTTCAGGTGTATAATGTGCAGGAGGCTTAGCAACAATGACACTGACACTGTCCCCTGCCTATCCTTCTCTCTCCCTGCACACAAGGTTTATCAAAGTATATGACACTGACACTCTCCCTGCCTATCCTTCTCTCTCCCTGCACACAAGGTTTAGCAAAGAATATGACACTGACACTGTCCCCTGCCTATCCTTCTCTCTCCCTGTACACAAGGTTTATCAAAGTATATGACACTGACACTCTCCCTGCCTATCCTTATCTCTCCCTACACACAAGGTTTAGCAAAGAATATGACACTGACACTCTCCCTGCCTATCCTTCTCTGTCCCTACACACAAGGTTTAGCAAAGAATAGATTTGTCAAGATTTGACACTGTCCCGGCCTATCCTTCACTTTCCCTGCTCCGGAACACACTACACAAGGCCGCCTTTTATAGTGTGGGGGGTGTACTAAACCTCCTCAGCTATAATTGGCCACAGGCATCCTGCCTGTGGCCAATCATTGCTCTCCTCGCTGCCGGCGCTGTGATTGGCCAAGCATGCAGGGTCACAGTGCATGCTTGGCCAATCACAGCGCCGGGATTACACTGCGATGGCGCAGTGTATTGTGGGCCGTTCGCGTCACTCGAATTTGGCGCGAACGGCCCAAATCGTTCGTTGTTCGCCGAACGCGCGAACAGCCGATGTTCGAGTCGAACCTATGTTCGACTCGAACACCGAGCTCATCCCTACATATTAGCCGTTATAATTAGCACTTTACATTTCGAACGTTCGCGTCCATTGTATTTAATAGGGTTCCAACGTTCGCGCAAACTTTTGGTCCGTTCACAGGTTCTGGTGCGAACCGAACCGGGGGGTGTTTGGCTCATCCCTACTTGGCACCCACCATAACACATCTCGTAAACCAATCGTTCAAAGAAGGTATTGTTCTGATCCCCCTCAAGCAAGGCATAATCAAACTCCTAAAGAAAACCAACCATGACCCCAAAGACCCAAATTACCGCAGACCGGTAACAAATCTTAATACCTTCTCCAAGATCATGGAGAAGCAGTAGTACAACAGCTACAACTCCATTTGGACACCCACAAACTCTTGGACCCACTACAATCAGGCTTCCTCCCAGGCCATGGCACATAAACAGCACTTCTCAAAATATAGGATGACGACCTCGATGCAGCAGATGACGGAGAATCATGTCTCCTGGTGCTGCTGGATCTCAGTGCAGCGTTCGACACTGTAGACCACAAAACTCTACTCATTCGCCTTAAAGAAGTAGCAGGAGTCACAGACTCCGATCTACCCTGGTTCGCATCCTTCCTACAAAATCGTTCCCAGACACTGAAACTAGGAGCCTTCACCTCTGAAACTCGCGCAATTTCTTGCGGAGTCCCTCAAGGATCATCCATGTCACCCGTGCTCTTCAACATCTTCCTCCGCCCACTCCTCAAAATCATCAGCAAACAGGACCTGTGCTATCACTCATACGCTAACGACACTCATGTGTAGTTTCGCATCACCGGAAAAAAAGACCAATATCTTGTACTAGAAAAATGCCTCAGATTGATCAATGATTGGATGACTGAGAGCTCCCTCAAACTCAGTGAATCCAAAACAGAACTTCATGGACACCACCCACCATCCTTGGACAGACCATTACCCTGAGCACCAAAGTCAAAAGTCTCTGAGTCATCTTTGACTCTGAGATGTCGATGGATGCACAAATAGGCACCATCTCCTCCGCCTGCTGCGTAGACTCATCCCCTTCATCCCGGAAGAGGACATAGCAGTAGTAGTTGGAACAATCGTCAATTCCCGACTCGACTACGCAAACTCCCTCTAGTGTACATAGGACTACCTAAATACCAGATTTTGCACCTACAAATCGTCCAGAACACGGCAGCCAGACTGGTAACGGGAATAAACCCTGGGAATCCATCAACCCTTCCCTGAGGACCCTTCATTGGCTAACCATAAAGGATCGGGTCATATTCAAGACCCTCTGTCTCACCCACAAGTGCACACAAGGAAATGCTCCTCAATACTTGTGCGAGAAAATAAAACACTATACCCCCAATTGCATTCTCCGATCAACGAACAAAAACCTCCTCCACATCCCCAGGTCCCGCTACAAATCGAAGGGAGAACGAAGATTTGCAGTCCAAGGACCACGGCTATGGAACACTCTACCCATAAACATCCGCATGGAAGAAAACCATCGGGCCTTCAGGAAAAAAACTTAAGACCCACCTCTTCCGAAGGATCAGGATGACACTGGATGGAAATAATCGCCTTGAGGCGATTAAGTTCGCATTTGCAGCGCTATACAAGTTATTCACTCACTCACTCACTCACTCATGATTAGTTCTCTGCTTTAATCTGTAAACTAAACTCATATACAAATTAAATGTCAGCCATTGTTTACAATAGGATTTTTATTTTTAGTGAGATACTCCCTAAGGTCTGTCCTCTAAAGGGATGCAGACATTACAGGTTTGCTCAGGTGGTTACAATGAAAACTGACCCTTCCATTTATTGTGAGAAAGGGTGAAACAAATGGCTATTCCTTATAACAGAGAAAGGTATTATTATACAACAAAGTTTGCTATTCTCTGTAATGTATATAGATCACCAAGAGAGGACTTTTTTATTTTTTACAAAAGTGTTACACCTTGTAGATCAAACTGAACTTCAACAGCAATCGAGAAACATCCATGCAGGTTAACTTGAAGGGGGGTCTTATGTAGCTTGCCTGCCAGGCAGGAATTACCTTGACACCATAGCAGTAGAATCAAAACTCACTAGAGGTAAGGTCTCTCTTTAGTGTTATATAATCTGAGAAAAGTTAGGTTGCTACAAATTCCTTGAGCAAGCTTTCCTCTCTAACAAGCCAGTGTATCGCTGAGGTTGGGTTATTGAAAACGTGCATTTCTCTCATTGCAAACCCCCATAGCTTTGCCAGAAAGATCATGGCATATTGGAACATTCAGGTAATGGAGGTGTTTTTTAACCACCTGAAATTTCACTCTATGGTATTGGAGGTCAGGAGAGAAATCAGGGAATAATGAGATTTTGTAATTATCTATCATTAATTCATCTTCCATGGTTCTGGCCTTAGTTAGGATTATGTCTCTTTCTTTATAGTTGTGAGGAGCCATTCACCTCATCCTCCATAGGTGCTGATTTATTTGCCTCTTCATCTCCCGGATTCAACTCCTCTGTTCCATACCAAGCTGATTTGCTGGCCAGGGTTTTAGCAAAAAATGCATGTGCGCTTCTCCTCCTCAGCTATGGCTACAGTCCGCCATCTTGACAAGCTGTGTTGGCAGAAATCTGGGAGTCCTTGTCTCATTTAGACATGGCCACTTGGGGAGAAACTATAATCGGGAGGAAGCTCTGTGTTCAGATAATCAGTGGAGGTAGTCGTCTGGTTGCCGAGCTCAGGATGTGTGCCAACAGGATGAAAAAACGCATCTCTAGTGGAGAAGGCAGACAGAACATCTGGCTACGTGCTCTGCCAAGCCACACCCACAGAGTTACACTTTAAAGACCACATATTGTATTTGAACTGACTGATATTTTTCAATTGCATATTACAATCATTTTTAGGAATTTATTACGAAAAGGGATAAGCTGACAGTTTGGTTCAGACCATTTATTGGCTGTTGTGGCAATCCTCTGCAACATAAGCAAAGGGACCGGGATGGTAGTGACATCACTGCCCAAATATGGTCGCTGGCAATGATGCCACTACTATCACTGTTTATATAGCTGATGACAGCTCAGTGAGTAGCACCATCAGAATAGGTCGTATGCGCCTTGTCTGGTCGGTTTTTAATTCTGTGAAATGGCAAAGAGGGCAATTTTGGGGGCATTTTAATGTTTTAGTAAAATACTTGTCAAACATTTTAGTGCCTTTATTTCTAGGTTTCATTTTATTTTCTTGAAAATTAATAGTGGTACTAGGAACCCTTTACACATTCACATGCTGTGGCGGTATCTGGGGACCCCCTATTTTAAAGAGGATCTCCAGATTCTGATATTTTCTTTGCAGATGACACCAAGCTATGCAGTGGAATAACGTCCTTACAGGATGTCTCCAAATTACAAGCCGACCTCGATGCACTGTCTAATTGGGCGACTATGTGGCAGATGAGGTTTAATGTTGATAAATGTAAAGTTATGCACTTGGGGGCTAAGAATATGAATGCATCATACATACTAGGGGGAGTACAACTGGGGGGGGGGGTCCGTAGTGGAGAAGGATCTGGGGGTTTTGGTAGATCATAAGCTCAATAATGGCATGCAATGCCAAGCTGCGGTTTCAAAAGCGAGCAAAGTCCTTTCTTGTATTAAGAGAGGTATGGACTCCAGAGAGAGAGATATCATTTTGCCCCTGTACAAATCATTAGTAAGACCTCATCTGGAATATGCAGTTCAGTTTTGGGCACCAGTTCTCAAAGAGGATATCGGGGAACTGGAGAAAGTGCAGAGAAGGGCAACCAAACTGATAAGAGGCATGGAGGAGCTCAGCTATGAGGAAAGATTAGAGGAACTGAATTTATTCACTCTTGAGAAGAGGAGAATAAGGGGGGATATGATTAACATGTACAAATATATAAGGGGTCCATATAGTGAACTTGGTGTTGAGTTATTCACTTTACGGTCAACACAGAGGACAAGGGGGCACTCTTTGCGTCTAGAGGAAAAAAGATTTCATCTCCAAATACGGAAAGGTTTCTTCACAGTAAGAGCTGTGAAAATGTGAAACAGACTCCCTGCAGAGGTGGTTCTGGCCAGCTCAGTAGATTGCTTTAAGAAAGGCCTGGATACTTTCCTAAAAGTACATAATATAACTGAGTACTAACATTTATAGGTAAAGTTGATCCAGGGTAAATCCGATTGCCTCTCGGGGGATCAGGAAGGAATTTTTTCCCCATCTGTAGCAAATTGGATCATTCTCTGCTGGGGTTTTTTGCCTTCCTCTGGATCAACTGTGGGTATACAATTGGGAATATGGGATTGTACGATATTTTTTTTTATTTTTTTTATTTTTTTATGGTTGAACTGGATGGACTTTGTCTTTTTTCAACCTGACTAACTATGTAACTATGTAACTATATCTAACAAGGCACCTTCCATGTTAAGGGCATGTAGCCTGGTATGGTTCAGGAGGGCGGGAGGGGGGCACATGCTTCCCCCTTTAACTTCCTGACAAGCCAGGCTGCATGCCTGGTTTAAGGATCTCATATGGATTTTTGTGGGACTTCATGCATTTTTTAGTTTTTTAGCATGAATATCTGCCATAAATCCATACCAGTCTAGAGTCAAGTTTAATTTTTGAGGAGCTCGACACAAATTTGTTTTTCATTCTTACTATAAGATGTGCTACAGCAAAAATTAATTTTACAACGAAAAAACAGCACACAGACTGCTCCAAAGGTCATTTAAATATTTTGGGGGTTCTTTGGAGGGGTACATGTTAAGCGATTTTTATTTATTTTTTCTAAATTGAAGCTAAGAGGGAAATGTATTTTTCCAGCAATTTAAAACCATTTTCCTTTGTAGATGTCCCTGCATAAAAAAATCCCTGCTGCCGGTCAAATTGAATTTTTTTGCACTGGTACATGTTCCCCAGGGCAGTGCCCCCGTGCTATTTTATGACAACCCTTTTTCTTGTTATTCCAAAAAAAATTTTTTTTTTTTTGATTTAACATATCTGACTGACTCCAATTGATTTAGGGGAGGTTCGGGTCGTGGAGCAATATATATCAGACTGTAGCTTGTCATTTATCCTTGCAATACAGCCAAAAGGAAATTAAAGTAAGTCTGCAGAGAGTAGTCATGAGTGAACATGTTAGAATACATTCAAATTAACATCACATCTTCAAGTTTCAAGCTTTAATCCAAACCCCACTAAAATCAATGGGGGCATCCTTAAAATCATTTCTGGTCATTTGCAAGGTTAATAGGCATGGGATTGTCAAACAAAGGAATGAGGATTTGGGCAATACAATGGGAGATGCGTTCGGCTATATGCAGTGTTACAAAACAATACAACAGTGTAAGGGACACCATATTCTGGCATAACATCATTTGTATGTGTGATACATTTTATTAAGTTTACATTTTTCCTAGTCTTACATACATTTCCAAGTACTTTTTTTTTTATTTATTTTTTAGCTTTGCTGCAACATGTGTTTTTTTTTTTTAAATCTAAGAATATTCGATCACAATTGAGCAGCTGAAGTGGCAGACAAAACAGATCTAAAAGCTATGGAAGAGTTTACACTTAAAAACAAAATAAAATATAATAACTTCACAACAATTGCCACACAGTGGCAAAACATTTTTTATAGGATAGTTGTGGTCTTTTTTGATTGCAGTATCACATTGTATTGTCTACAGAGTTTAATATAATGTCAAAACAGAGTGCACAAAAACACTTCTAAACCCCACTTTACAGATATGAGGCAGTTGGTATGCTGAAATAAAATAGCAGTAACATATTTCAGAGACAATAGCCAGAATATGGGAATGAATGGGAAGCAATGTAATGGGGAGATATGGAGTTGTTTAATAAGTAATACAAATTTGAGTGTATTGCCTTGTACACGCGATCAGTTTTCCCGGCAAGAAAAGTGTGATGTGAGATTTTTGTCAGGAATTCCGATCATGTGTATGCTCTCTCACACGTTTTCTGTCAGAATTCCTGCCAAGAAAAGATTGAGAGCAGGTTCTCAATTTTAGTGACAGGAAAAATTCCTATCGGGAATCGCTCTCGTCTGTATGCAATTACGACACGGAAAAAAACATGCATGCTCAGAATCAATCAGAAGAGCCGACCTGCCTATTGAACTTAATTTTTCTCATGTTGTACGTCACAGCGTTCTTGACGTTCGGAATTTCAGACAAGATTTGTGTGACCGTGTGTATGCAACACAAGTTTGAGCAGTTTTCCTGCTGAAAAAAAAAACGGTTTTCCTGTCGGAAAAACTGATCGTGTGTACGAGACATATGTTTTCAGAGATAACAGCTGGAAATGTAGCACAGACAGAATGCACATCATGTAAGTGCTTTACAATACTTGACCACAATGTGATAGGGTGAAACAAGGCATGTTTTATTAAAGTATATTATGTAAGAGGCAATAGCTAGAAATAAAGCACAGATACACAGTACATGATGTAAATGTTTTTACTAGCCCATATTGAATATCTAGAGATAAGTACGTTTTTATTGTGGAAGAAAAATTAAAAAGGCATTATACTTCCGGTTCCGGCGCCGCATGGAGTGACTGCTTCTCTCCTTGGCTCCCGCATCACGGCAATAAAACGGCCTATAAAACCGGCCTGAGACGCCCTATGGTCACCCCTACACCTCCTGGCACTCCCCGCCTTCTATATGGACCGATTCGTGGAAAAATCCGGCGCTCGCTCGCAAACGGCCCTGACGGCGCCGCCGGCCCAGCCGCAAATCGAGGCCCCGGTCTTGGCCTACACGGCTCCTTCTCCACCACCACCGCCGACGGGGATGGAGGTAAGCAGCTGCCCTAGTCCTCCTACCTCCCCTCATGCCTCAGCATCCCAGCCACCCTGTGACAACACAACAGAACGCATAGCACAGGCTGTGGCTGTTCTCTTGTCCCCCATGATAGCAGCATCTGTGGAGAAGGCAGTGAATGCAGGGATGGCCCAGATCAAGTCCCAGATAGGGGAACACAGCACCAGACTCAATGAGCTGGAGCACCGCCTATCCAGCGTGGAAGAAGAGTTATACCAGGCACAGGCCACAGAGCAAGCCCAGGATAAGACTAATCAATACATCATCCAAAAGTTGGACGATTTAGAGAACAGGGCCAGGAGGAGTAACCTGCGATTCGTAGGTATCCCGGAATCGCTGCAGGCCTCTGCCATTTCAGATTTCTGCGCTGTGCGCATTCCGGAAGCCCTAGGCCTCTCGGGCCCCTGCACAGTGGAAAGGGCCCATCGCATGGGAGCTTTCAATTCTGACCGCAAAAATCCCCGGCCAATAATTGCCAAATACCTCAACTACTCTGACAAGGCCCTCATTCTACAAAAGTTCAGACAAACCCGCTCACTTAAAATTGACGGAATAAGAGTCCTCATATTTGCTGATTACTCCATAGAGGTCTCAAAAAAAAGGAAAGCTTTTCAGCAGGTCTGCACGGAACTCTATAAACAGCAAATCAAATTCACTCTGGCTTTTCCAGCAGTTCTCCGCCTCAAAGCCTCTACCGGCGAACAACTGACTTTCCATGACCCCTCCGAGGTGGAAGCCTTCCTGCGGGCCTCCCAGCACGACTCGCACCCTCACACTCCATCAAAAGCCGCACCACTCATCCGTCCTCTGGACCAAAGAAGCCCATGAAAGGACTCCCCCAAACGATTCAGAGCTTCTGCCCCAGTCCAATTCAGGCTAACCCAGCGTTGAAATGGTTGAAGTGACTCTTGCACTTATTCCTCAAATCCTCGATGCTGCTTACAACGCAGCACATTAGGCTTGTCCCTTCAGTTGTTTACACGCCTATTACTTCACCTCGTACCCACATGGGACTCCCCCCCTGGGTCCACTTAGTTTTTTCAGGTGGCAGTTTTACACAGCTACACAGTTATATTCATTTGTACCCTACAGATGACTGCTCAACTAGTTATGTTTTCTATGATATCCTTGCCCAGCTAGGATCAGCTTTCTTTTGGATGCTCTCCAAACTGTGTTCATTATTCTATATGTACCCTTCCCGGCCTCACTGTGTATAGCCGCAACATCCCCCCCCTCCGTTTGCATCCCTCGCCGATCGCATAAAAACCCCTCTCCTAACGCGGGCTCTCGGCTGCCCTACATCAGAGCCGTGCTTTGGGAACCGACTTACACAGTGACTCCATGCGGAAAGAAGTGAAGTTCTTGCGATTGCTTATGTTGTTTATGTTATTTTTGCTTTTCTTTCAGGTCCCACCTCTTATCTCCTCCCCCTCCCTTCCCCCCTTTAGCCTAGGAAAATTTGTGGTAACAGTCCTCCTGTCACCTGTCTCCCAAGACAGGTATAGCACCTTTCCTCTTCATCTGGTATTTACCTTAAAACGCCGCCTACACGGTAGATTAGCTGTAACTTCCTCACAATTCCCTTTCCCAATATCCCCAACATGAAAATAGTTTCTTGGAACGTGAAAGGGCTTAGGTCCCCCAATAAAAGAATGAAGATCCTCCGTCATCTAAAACGACTCAACACTGATATCGCCCTACTCCAGGAAACTCACTTATCAGCTCCTGATTTTCATCGCATGAAAAAACTCTGGGTAGGCACGGTCCTAGGCTCTGGGGCCTGCGGCCGTAAAGCTGGAGTCCTTCTCCTGATCCATAAGAACCTTCCCTGCACGGTCCTATCGGTAAATTCAGATGATCACGGACGGCTTGTCACAGCTCATGTCCAACTAGGTTCCACGGAATTGGTAATATCCAACATATACGCCCCCAACAGCCCTGGCACAACCTTTTATAGTGAACTTTCGGCATGGTTGCTTCAAAACACCCACCTCCCCCACTTAATAGGAGGTGACTTCAACGACGTTATACACCAAACTGATGACAGATCATCCCCTAGACGCCCCTCACCAGGCCTTGACCCTGTCTCCCCCACACTCTTTGCATCCACCATGGAATCCCTTCACTTCCAGGACCTCTGGCGTTTAAAACATCTAGCGGACAGGGAATTTACCTTCTACTCCAACCCACATAACGTATTCACCAGAATAGATTATTTTTTTGGCTCTGACAACCTAGTCCCCATGTTAACTGATGTAGACATCCTCGACATTGCCATATCTGACCACGCACCAATCTCGGCCCAATTTGACAACCTCGACCTACCTCCCCATCCCAAGATTTGGCGCTTTCCTTCATACCTCTACAACAACTCTGATTTCCAGCAATTCATGGCAAGGTCATGGACAGAATATTCCACGGCCAATGCTCCACACTCTGATGTCCCGAACCTCTTCTGGGACGCCGGTAAAGCGTTCCTCAGGGGTCGGATCATCTCTTATGCAACCTCTTTCAAGAGGAATACCCTATCAAAGTACAAATTGGCTAGCTCCCGGCTCCACCAGGCGCAAAGATCTTTATACACCATGGACTCCACTGATAATAGAAACGAATGGCATGCAGCCAAGAGATCTTTTGATACTTGGGCAGACACACTTGAACTAACTAAGAAAGCACACTCAGATGCCACCTTCCATAAATTCGGAAATAAATCAGGCAAATTACTAGCCAGGCTATGCAAGGGACCCTTTCGCCCAACTCACATTACATCTCTAAAAGATACTAAAGGCAAGGTGAACACCACACCGCAAACGATAAATAAAGCTATGCTTCAATACTACGCTACGCTGTATGCCCCAGACCCTATAAACAAACAGGCAGCCGGCTCTTTCCTAGAGAACTTAGCCATTCCCAAAGTCACTCCCTCACAACTTGAGTACCTTAATGCTCCCATCTCCCTTTCCGAAGTCTCAAACACCATACGAAAGTTGACCCCCTCTAAGGCCCCGGGCCCCGACGGCTTCACTAGCGAATTCTACAAGACCCTCCAAAACATAATAGAACCCACCCTCCACAAGGTCTATAACGGCATATGGACTGGCGGCCCCTACCTACCCTCGGGAAACCAGGCCACTATTAAATTACTCGCAAAAAAAGGCAAGGACCCCCAGGAACCAGGATCGTATAGGCTCATCTCCCTTTTAAACCTGGATGTCAAAATCCTATCCAAGATTGTCGCCATTAGGCTTGCTGCCATCATCCCATCTCTGATACATCCAGCGCAATCTGGTTTTGTGAAAGGCAGAACGGCCACCCTAAACATTCGTAAGGTCATGTTGGCCTTGGAACATGCCAAACAAAATCCCGGCGGCGATTTCGCCATCATTACGTTAGATGCAGAGAAAGCCTTTGATAATGTCAGCTTCGATTGGCTCTCCATGACCATGACAAGGATGGGCTTTACAGGCCCCTTCTGCCATCTAATAAACGCCATGTACACAACCCCCACAGCTCAGCTGGTGGCAGCGGGCCTACTCTCAGATGACTTCCGCCTCCACAAAGGTACACGACAAGGCTGCCCCCTATCCCCCCTCCTCTTCAACATTGCTCTAGAACCCTTATCCAGACACCTTACCCAAAAAGCCCCCTTGCATGGCATAAAAATAGGAAATCACGATCTCCGCACATCCCTCTTTGCCGATGATGTACTTATATTTTCAGCGAACCCCTCCTCAGACATGTCCACCATCAAAGAGGTATTTGATGATTTTAGATCCTGTTCTGGCCTCCGCATAAATTACGGCAAAAGCGAAATTCTCCCCATAGGTACTCTATCCAACCCTACCTGGGTCCAACACTCCATTTTTTCTGTTGCTAGATCCCATATCACCTATCTTGGCATCAAAATAGGCAAACTGCCTTCCTCCCTGTAACAATTATCCTCCCTTGATCTCTAGGCTCTCTCAGGAAATGGTTAACTGGATGGATCTGCCCCTCTCGCTCCTGGGAAGATGCCACTTGGTAAAAATGGTCAGTTTTGCCAGACTACTATATTCACTACAAACTATCCCCTTGCTACTTCACCACAAAGATGTTAAACTCATCAATACGGCCATCTCAAAATTTCTATGGCAAGGCAAAAGACCACGCATAGCTTTAAAGAAACTATATCTTCCCAGACGCGAAGGGGGTATTAGTCTCCCGAATGTCAGAACCTATAACCTAGCATGTTTATTAAGAACTAGTCTAGACTGGATTTCACAGTCCTCGAGGTATTCCAACTACTCCTTGGAATCCGCAATGGCACATCCCTTCTCGCTAGCAGCTCTTCTTCACTGCAAGTGGAAATCGGTCCCACCTTTGTATCAACACAACTTACTACTGAGAGACACGGCCATCGCCTGGAGAGAAACCAGAAAGAGCCTCAAGCTCTCCCCATTCATGTCAAGCCATCTGCCAATACAAGGAAACCCAAACTTTCCACCTTGCTTGGAACATAAACCTTTCAAGATATGGCAAGAAAACGGTCTCACAAAATTTGCATCTTTATGCGACACTAAAACGGGTCATCCTTTATCCTTCTCAACCGTTGCTGAAATCTATTCACTCCCACGATCACATGCCTTTCACTTTTGGCAATGTACCAGCTACTTAAGAACTGCATGCAAAGAGGACTATAAGCGATTCACACCAAATTTCACAGACCTGCTACTCCTGGAAAGATCATATACGATATCGGACATATACAAACCATTACTTCAAAAGACCACCCCTCCGCTGGCATTCTCATCTGCAGCCAATTGGGGAAAAGACTTCCCGGACGAGGACCTGATAGAAAAAATTCTAATTGGATTCAACAAAGTGCAACGACTAACACCCAATGAAATTTGGAGAGAATCTCAACTGAAAATAGTCCACCGTGCACATATACCCTTCATTTACTCCGATACGGATCAAAACTGTGCTAAATGCCCCCTCTGCCACCATATGAGACCTTCCCTAACCCACCGTTTTTGGGCGTGCTCTTTTATCTCCTCCTTTTGGGATCAGGTTCTAGCCTACATTTTCGAAATAACAATACTGAAGCTTCCGAAGGATCCGCTCCTCCTCATCTTTGGTTACTGGGACCCCCAACTACTGCCTTGGTCCCGAGTGACGAACTCAACTAACACTGTTCACCCAAACCTTGGTCACACTCACAAAGATTGGTCCTTGATCTGCCTCCTGATCGCACGGAGAACCATACTAAAGCAATGGATTTCTTCCCACTGCCCTGCTACCACTCAAATCAAACGGGACCTCCTTCTTCTCCTATTTAAAGAAAGAGCTAATGCAGACTTCACGTGTGCAGTCTCTAAGAGCTGTTTCTACTCCGTTTGGGAACCCTTCATGCGCTCAGCTTTATCTCCGGAGGATATAGCCAGCTTTGATCAGTACTCTTTCTCATACCTCAAATCTACCCCCCCTTCTTCAAGCCCAGGAGAGGAAATCTCCCCTGACGGTCAATCCGGCACCAACGATCTCTAATTGTTACCCGAACTAAGCTTACTCATATTTACTTCTCTCTGGACTTGGCTAATGCCCTCCCCCCCCCCCCCACCCTTCCTCCTCCCTCCCTACACCCCTGTGTTGTTCTCAGACATTTTTATTTTTATTTTTTGGTTGGTTATTCTGTTGTAATACTTGTAACTCTAGGTAGATACTCTATTTGATCCATCCAGTTACCCTCTAGTAGACAACAGATAAAGTTTGTAGGTCTTTTGATCTTCTGTTTTTTCTATATGTTTTCAATGATATACCACGCTGTTTCTATCCTATAAGATTCCAAGATTAAGATGCGTATACATTACGCTTATTCTTGCCCTTATTATGCCTCCCTTTGGTATGTTTTTCTTTTTTTTCTCTCTCTCCTTCTCTCTTTCTCTATTTGAAAAATTGGAAATTACTTTATAACATGTCTTGTAACTGCTGTTATTTTTCATACATCCTAATAAAAATTTGTGGAAAAAAAAAAGGCATTATTTCATAGAAAAAAGCCAGAAATATTGTACAGACATTTAAATAGGTAAAGATGGGGCAGTTTTTTTGTTGTGAAAAAAAAGAATTGCAGTGTAATATGTCAGAGACAACAGCCAAAAATATTGCACAGTAAGCAACATTTCATGCAAACCTTTACTAGATCACAATGTAAGAGAGAGGGATCAGACAGGTTTTTTCATGGAACAAAAATAACAGGAAGAAACACAGAACAGACATGCTGTCTCCTGATTAGCTCACTAGATGTGATTGACAGCAGTGGGAGCCAATGGCTCTCGCTGCTGCCAAAAGCCAATCAGGAGTGTGAGTCTCCATAGAGGCAAGGCATGAAGGTAAAAAACTAGTGTTGGGCAAACAGTTCTTTTGCTCTGCCCAAACTTCACCCGTTTGTGTGTTCTCCAAACACCCGAAATTTCAGCACGTTCGGCGGGCTGTTCGCCCAATGAACGCACAGTCAATATGTTGTTTAGAAACAGGGCCAGGAAGCCAGTCACCTTGTCCTTAACAATGGTTGAATCATCAACTGTCAACGGCCTTTCCCCAGCTGAAATAAAAAAAAATCGCAAAAAAAAATGTCGGGAAGTGAAACAATAAAGCCCCGTACACACGATCGGATAACCTATCGATTTTCGTCCGATGGATTTGTCCATCGGAAATCCGATGAAACAGTTTTTCATCAGTCTTGGCCACACACCATCAGTCAAAAAACCGACCGTTCCAAACGCGGTGACGTAAAACACTCCGATGAGCCGAGAAAAATGAAGTTTAATGCTTCTGAGCATGCGTCGACTTGATTCTGAGCATGCATGGGTTTTTTAACCGATGGACTTGCCCATAGACGATCGTAAATTCCCATCGGTTTTTTATCCATCGGAAAATTTTAAAACAAGTTCTATTTTTTACAACCGATGGAAAAAAGACCGATGGGTACCATACACGATCGGTTGGTCTGATGAAAACCATCCATCGGACGGTTTTCATCAGTCAAACCGATCGTGTGTACGGGGCTTAAGAATAAAAAAATACTTTAAATATAGTGCCTGAGGGGGTCTGTCTGTAAAGTGGCACATCTGTAGCATGTATAGAACATGCTGCAGTAAAAATGACATTTCTAAAGAAAAAATAAAATGTCAAATCACATTTAAATTGACTCGAGGTTGAAATTGCCACCCCGGCTATTTAAACAAAAACAAAGAAAAAAATGGTGTGGGGTCCCCCCACAGTCCATAGTTTTTTTTTTTTACCATGAAAGTGGTATGCCTTATGATCTTCCTAGGTGTACCAGGTCAGTGGCTCAAAATTTTAAGTCATTACATCAGCATGGCAGCCAAGGGGCTAGTGTTTTCAGAAAGGTAGGTTAGCAGTTTCAGGCTCCACTACAGGTTTCCTTTAAAGTGGCACATGCGCACTTAAGCCAACTTAAGCAATGGCACTATGTGCCAGTACTTCAGTTGTACTGTGCCATTCCCGCACGCATGTGTGGGAGTGATGTCATCACGGCTCCGGCCAATCACAGCACCGGAGCCGCGATACACGGAAGTCACTGGGGGGCAACATGTCGACAGCTGGAGGGGGAGAAGTGGATGGCTGCGGGGGCTTTGAACGGAGGTAAGTACTACATAATGAGCTAGTATGCTATGCATACTAGCTCATTATGCCTTTGTCTTGCAGGGTCTTTTTTTTTTTTTTTTTTTGAGGAGGGTTTACTTCCTCTTTAATTTCCAAGTGACAGCAATATTTGTTGTCTTTGTTTGGACACTATAATGTATAATGTTAAATTACATAACACTTGCAGTGAATAACTAGTGTTGTGCTGGCTGTTCTAATAGTGACCTTATTGTATCTATACAGTATACTGTATGTGTCATACCATTTTAACTCCTAAGAGCAAACACATTAAAGGTAAAAGCAAACAAAGCTGATTATTCCTCATCTTATAGCCATTCTCAGGGGCGCAAGAGATATAAAGCTCTTTATGATATTGATAATCCCTTAAATTCTGAAATCTAGTAGGAATTCTAAGACATTAGTAATTAAAATAATTCTTCTAGTGGATGCCCAGGAAGACAATGGGTCATGAGTCAATATTGTCTTACAGCTTATTAAAGGTCCCGGTTTTAAAGTACAGTACAAAGTGATAAATGCCATATTTTCCCTAATGACAGGGACAGTTAATGATACCTAGATTAACTGTATGGTTTCTTTGGCTGGCTGAAGGCCAATTCACTACTTTTACTAACTTAAAAGTTTAGCTTAAAAAAAAAAAAAAAAGGCTCTGCCAACTACAGCAAGTATACAAGTAAATAAAAGTGTATGAATAGAAATCAATACTAAAAAAACGGCGGAAATGATGTATCACAATCAAGCACCTTGATTGATTGTGTGCTTGATTTTGATACGTAATTTCCGACATTTTTGAAGGGTGCTTGATTGTGATACGTTACTTCCGCCGTTTTTGAAGCGCAGCTGGAACGCATCACCACAGCATTTCCATGCACATGGATTTTTAAGCTGCAAGAGTTTGCTGTTTTTATCTTGTTTTTACCTGTTTTTTGGAATAAAACTCTGACATACTTCACTATGGAAGCCCTTTCTTTTTAATTTTTACCATTAACCATTGGACCACTCCCTTCAAATAATTTTTTCCTGGGAACGTGCTCAAAGGATCTGGATTCATTTTGGAGGTTGGTTAAACGCTGGGATCATCATTGGGATCGTGCACAATTCCTGCTGGATATACCCATATGTGCTTTATGACTACCTGTAATAAGGGTCATGGAAGTCTGGTGAGTATGATGTGTGACAGGTGATGGTGGTGGAAGATATTTCTGTCAAATTTACCTACTGTCCAGCAGGGATTTGAAGATTGTGTACACTATCTGAAGAATTTGATACATTGTCTGAAGACTTTGATACATTGTTTGAATATTCACTATGTGCACTACTGAACTTATTTTGTGTTTGGATTTTTTATACACATATTATCATACTATTATGTTGGTGCTCAGTTGAAATCACTTTTGCATGTTTGCACTTTATTACGGAAGGAGCGCGGTTTAATCAATTTAATATTGATTTCTATTCATTCATTTTCCTTTATACAATGTGCTGCTCCTTACCAACACTCACCTGTTTAATTACTCTAGTTGTTGTTACTAATTAATCTTCCACTTTGCGCTGGTTCTGGGGTTTTTAGCCCCTCATTCACAAGTAAATAAAAGTACTTGTTTAAATTAAAAAATAAACTAGTGTGGGTTCAAAATATCAACATTTTTATTTATTTTTTGCTGTGGTTCTGCTTTTTGAAGTCTTTGGTGCGGGCCACCTTTTGCTACAATACACACCAGAAGCCCAGAATTGTTCAGGGCACATATGTACATTTTTACTGAATCAATAGATAGATAGATAGTAAAACGTTAAAGTGCTTATTTTACATGCCAGCTTCTGGTGCACACGCCAAGGCAGGGGTGCTATTTCTGAGCCTTCTTGCATAATTCCACATGAATACACTTCTGCACAATCAGTATATGAGCATTAGCTAACCAAGAAAACAGTTACCTGAAATTGGAAGCCATATTGCTAAACTAGGAAGTAGCAGAATGACCTTGCAAAATAACACACAGTGGAGTTGTGGCTGGGGTTTTCCATGGTGAGCACAAATACTGTACCATAATCAATATGCCAGCTGTCAACCCCTATTATTGTGCAGAAGGAAACCACACTGTAGCTTTAGAAATACAATTTGTTCATATTAGAATGGATAACCATACAGACTACAATGAGGTGGAATTAACAAAACCTAAAAGCCCACCTCTAAACTAGTGCAAAGCACAGTTAATCCTTCCTAAAAATCAGAAGAGATCTATGTGCCCTACTTCCACCTTCATTTTAGATAATGGGCAGAGCCATAAAGATGATTCTTACTTGCCCCTGGTCATTATAAATTCTGAACTGCTTCTTTACAGCACAAATACAGCCTAATGCTATAGGCAGCTTTCACCCTAATGCCGTGTACATACGATCAATTTTCTCGTTGGTGAAAACACCGCCGAGATATTTGACATGAAAAACGAGGACCGGTTTGGTCCCCTACACATGGCCGGTTTTCATGACATTTTTTCTCTTGACGAGAAAACCGACTGTGTGTAGGCTCCCTGGCAGTGTTTCCCTATGGGAAAACTGCAGCGGAAAAAAATGCCGTGAATCACGACGAGAAAAATTAGAGCATGTTCTCATTTTTCTCGTCGTGATTCTTGCCGTTTTTCTCGTCGGGAAAAATGCTGGAAAGCCCACACACGGGCGTTTTTCTCGTCAAAGAGAAAAAAATGAAATTTTTCCCGATGAGAAAAATAGTCGTGTGTACGCGGCATTAGAGAAGATCAGTGGTAGATCATTAGTGTGTCTGCATGGGATAGTGCCAGAGGTAGGCTGAGTTTTGCAGTTGCTGCTTTTTTTTTAAACAACTGTAGGACAATCACCAATTTGAAAAAAAGCCATTTGGAGTTGGGCTTTAAAAACAGATTCTTGAAAGGAGATGGAAAAGTTATCAATGACAGTCTTAAAGAAGATATACAAGAAAAGTCCTACACTATGACTAAAAATACATACCACTGAAAATACCACATGTGATTGATAATACCATCCCAATATTATTCAGAAACTATCATAAAAATTCCAACAGCTGTTTCACTTGCATTTTCAAAACAACAGTGGCAATATGTAGTGATTCTTTCTGCAAATGTTTTAAAGACAAAAAATAATACATTATTGATAGTGGTGAGTCTGGGACCTTTCTTCTTCTGTATTCATGGATTTTGTTCTGAGAGCCATCGGAAGTGTATTGCTCCTGGATTGCAACATACTGTATGTGCTGCACTTTAAAACTTTATCTAATTAGATCCCGTTGGCACTGTGATTAGTCTATAGTTAATCAAAATTAGTTTGTGCAGTTTTTTTTTTCATTAGTCCATTTTCGTGAACATTTCAGATTTCTAAGAATTATTTTTTTCCTTCCCTGTAATAGTGCAGACCAGTTCATTACTTCTTGGGTACTTTAACCACTTAAACCCCGGATCATTTTGTTGCTAAATGACCGGGCCAATTTTTGCGATTCGGCACTGCGTCGCTTTAACTGACAATTGCGCGGTCGTGCAACGTTGCTCCCAAACAAAATTGACGTCCTTTTTTCCCCACAAATAGAGATTTATTTTGGTGCTATTTTATCCCCTCTGTGGTTTTTATTTTTTGCGCTGTAAACAAAAATAGAGCGACAATTTTGAAAAAAATTCAATATTTTTTACTTTTTGCTATAATAAATATCCCGAAAAAATATATAATTTTTTTTTCCTAAGTTTAGGCTGATACGTATTCTTCTACATATTTTTGGTAAAAAAAAAATCGCAATAAGCGTTTATCGATCGGTTTGCGCAAAAGTTATAGCATCTACAAAATAGGGGATAGATTTATGGCATTTTTATTAATATATTTTTTTTACTACTAATGGCGGCGATCAGCGATTTTTATCATGACTGCAACTTTATGGCAGACACATCGGACACTTTTGACACATTTTTGGGACCATTGTCATTTTTACAGCGATCAGTGCTGGCAGTGAAGGGGTTAACCGCTAGGTGGCGCTGTAGGGGTTAAGTGAGCCCTAGTGAGTGATTCTTATTGTGGGGAGATGGGCTGTGTGTGACAAGACAGTGGTCACCGCTTCCGATTACAGGAAACAGTGATCACTGTCATTGTCACTAGGCAGAACGAGGAGATGCTTGTTTACAATAGTATCTCCCCGTTCTTCCTCACCGTGAGATGATCGCGGGTATCCCCGCAGCAATCGAGTTTGCGGGACCCACAGTCGGGCTCACGGAGCTCGCGGCGGCGCGCGTGTCCACAATGCCGCGATCTTAACCACTTAACGACCGCTCACTGTATATATACGTCGGCACAATGGCACCGACAGGCACAATCACGTAGAGCATACGTGATTGCCTTTGTACAGTTGGGGGGTCCAATCGGACCCCCCTTCTGTACAGTGAGCGGTTGGAATTCGTCTGGGAGCGTTCCGAGATGGGGGGGCGGCCGTTCGATTCCGGCCACCCCCCCGCGATCGCTCCCGGCGAATAGAAATGCCCCCTCTGTCTGTGTAATGTTTACACAGACAGAGAAAGCAGGAGGAAGTGATGTCATCTCCTGTGCGGCGCTCACATATACTGAGCGTCGTACAAGAGAAGACATCAAGGTTAGTGCACAAACACTACACTAACACCAGCACACATAGGCACATAAATCGCCCCCCCCAGGCCCCCCCCAGATTACCCCCAGCCCCCAGTCACAGTGTCACTGATTGCAGTGACCATTTATTTACTGATCACTGCAATCAGTGACATTTGTGACTGTAAAAGTGTCACTACATTTAGTTTTAGGTCCAGTGTAGCCCCCTAACCCCCCCTAATAAAGGTTTAACCCCTTGATCACCCCCCAGATAACCCTTTCACCCTCTAGCACCGCCGTCGCTAAGCAATCATTTTTCTGATCGCTGTCTTGGCGTCGGTGATGCAGATCGGTACCCAGTATTTTTTTTAGGTTCGCCGCAGGTTTTTATAGCGTCGGGTACCCCCATAAATGATCTAATAAAGGTTTAACCCCCTTGATCGCCCCCCAGGTAACCCTTTCACCCCCTATCACCACTGTCGCTAAGCGATCATTTTTCTGATCGATGTCTTAGCGTCGGTGATGCAGATCGGTAGCCAGTATTTTTTTTTAGGTTCGCCGCAGGTTTTTATAGCGTCGGGTACCCCATAAATTATCTAATAAAGGTTTAACCCCCTTGATCGCCCCCCAGGTAACCCTTTCACCCCCTATCACCACTGTCACTAAGCAATCATTTTTCTGATCTATGTCTTAGCATCGGTGATGCAGATCGGTAGCCAGTATTTTTTTTTAGGTTCGCCGCAGGTTTTTATAGCGTCGGGTACCCCCATAAATTATCTAATAAAGGTTTAACCCCCTTGATCGCCCCCCAGGTAACCCTTTCACCCCCTAGCACCGCCGTCGCTAAGCGATCATTTTTCTGATCGATGTCTTAGCGTCGGTGATGCAGATCGGTAGCCAGTATTTTTTTTTAGGTTCGCCGCAGGTTTTTATAGCGTCGGGTACCCCCATAAATTATCTAATAAAGGTTTAACCCCCTTGATCGCCCCCCAGGTAACCCTTTCACCCCCTATCACCACTGTCGCTAAGCGATCATTTTTCTGATCGCTGTCTTAGCGTCGGTGATGCAGATCGGTAGCCAGTAATTTTTTTTAGGTTCGCCGCAGGTTTTTATAGCGTCAGGTACCCCCATATATTATCTAATAAAGGTTTTAACCCCCTAATTGCCCCTAGTTAACCCTTTCACCAGTAATCATCATATAAGTGTTACGGGTGACGCTGGTTAGTTAGTTTGCTTTTTATAGTGTCAGGGCACCCGCCGTATATAACCCAATAAAGGTTTAACCCCCTGATCGCCCGGCGGGTGATATCAATTAGGTTTTAGCATCAGAGAGGGTCTGCGTCACACCCCAGGCAGCGTCAGGTTAGTGCCAGTAACGCTAACACCCACGCGTGAAGCATACACCTTCCTTAGTGGTATAGTATCTGAACAGATCAATATCTGATCTGATCAGATCTATACTAGCGTCCCCAGCAGTTTAGGGTTCCCAAAAACGCAGTGTTAGCGGGATCAGCCCAGATACCTGCTAGCACCTGCGTTTTGCCCCTCCGTCCAGCCCAGGCCACCCAAGTGCAGTATCGATCGATCACTGTCACTTGCAAAACACAACACACATAACTGCAGCGTTCACAGAGACAGGCCTGATCCCTGCGACTCCAGTGCTGTAGGAGGTGATTTCACCACCACAGTTAAAAAAAAAGTAAATATGCCGAAGCATTGGGGAAGCAGGGGCGGAGGAGTGATTTTGCTCCTAATGCCGCGTACATACGGTCGAAATTCCGACGGAGGCTTGCCCGTGGAAAAGTCCGACCATGTGTGTGCGGCATAACTTTTTTGCGGGAGGATGCCCCCATGCTTCGGCATATATAAATGGTGCATGTATGCCCATCATTAGAAGTGGGTGGATGAAGGGCGGTATTCTAATGGTGGGCATACCCACCGATCAATCTCTTTTTTCGTTCAGCCACCTGGCTGCATGAAAAAAAAAGATTACAATACATGTCCAACAAGGACCAGCAACGTACTAGATTGATGCCTGCGGGTTTAGGTATCATCTTGGTATCATTCTTTTCAGCCAGCGGCCGGCTTTAATGTAAAAGCAATCCTAGTGGCTAATTAGCCTCTGGACTGCTTTTACAAGCAGTGGGAGGGAATGTCCCCCCCGGATATAAAAAGCGCCATTGGGAAATTGGGAAAGCATTTTATCACACCGATCTTGGTGTGGTCAGATGCTTTGAGGGCAGAGGAAAGATCTAGGGTCTAGACCCCAGTTTTTTCAAAAAAAGAGTACCTGTCACTACCTATTACTATCATAAGGGATATTTACATTCCCTGAGATAACAATAAAAATGATAAAAAATAAAATATGGAAGGAACAATTTAAAAATGAAATAAAATAGCAAAATTAATAATAAAAAAAAAAAGCACCCCTGTCCTGCCCTGCTCTTGCCCAATGGCGAACGCAAGCGTCGGTCTGGCATCATATGTAAACAGCAATTGCACCATGCATGTGAGGTATCACCGCGAAGGTCAGATCGAGGGAAGTAATTTTAGCAGTAGACCTCCTCTGTAAATCTAACGGGGTAACCTGTAAAGGCTTTTAAAGGCTTTTAAAAATGTATGTAGTTTGTCGCCAATGCGCGTTTGTGCGAAATTATAAAGCATGTCGTGTTTGGTATCTATGTACTCGGCCTAAGATCATCTTTTTTATTTCATCAAACATTTGGGCAATATAGTGTGTTTTAGTGCATTAAAATTTAAAAAAGTGTATTTTTTCCCCAAAAAATGCGTTTGAAAAATCGCTGCGCAAATACTGTGTAGAAAAAAAAATGCAACACCCACCATTTTATTCTGTAGGGCCTTTGCTTTAAAAATATATATAATGTTTGGGGGTTCAACATAATTTTCCTGCAAAAAAAAATATGTTTTCATGTAAACAAAAAGTGTCAAAAAGGGCTTTGTCTTCAAGTGGTTAGAAGAGTGTATGTAAGCTTCCTAATGTTGTGTATAAAATGCCAGAACAGTTCAAAACCCCCCCAAATGACCCCATTTTGGAAAGTAGACACCCCAAGCTATATATTGAGAGGCATGTCGAGTCCATGGAATATTTTATATGTTGACACAAGTTGCAGAAAAAGACAATTTTTTTATTTATTTATTTTTTTGCACAAAGTTGTCACTAATTGATATATTGCTCAAACATGCCATGGGCATATGTGGAATTACACCCCAAAATACATTCTGTTGCTTCTCCTGAGTACGGGGATACCACATGTGTGAGACTTTTTGGGAGCCTAGCCACGTACGGGACCCCAAAAACCAATCACCGCCTTCAGGCTTTCTAAGGGTGTAAATTTTTGATTTCACTTCTCACTGCCTATCACAGTTTCGGAGGCCATGAAATGCCCAGATGGCACAAAACCCCCCCAAATGACCCCATTTTGGAAAGTAGACACCCCAAGCTATTTGCTGAGAGGTATTGTGAGTATTTTGCAGATCTCGCTTTTTGTCACAAAGTTTTGAAAATTGAAAAAAATAAATAAAAAAATAAATAAAATTCTTTCTTCATTTTCAAAAACAAATGAGAGCTGTAAAATACTCACCATGCCTCTCAGCAAACAGCTTGGGGTGTCTACTTTCCAAAATGGGGTCATTTGGGGGGGTTTTGTGCTATTTTGGCATTTTATGGCCTTCGAAACTGTGATAGGTAGTGAGGAGTGAAATCAAAAATTTGTGCCTAGAAATCCTGATGGTGGTGATTGGTTTTCGGGGTCCCGTACGCGGCTAGGCTCCTAAAAAGTCCCACACATGTGGTATCCCCGTACTCAGGAGAAGCAGCAAAATGTATTTTGGGGTGCAATTCCACATATAACCATGGCATGTGTGAGCAATATATCATTTAGTGACAACTTTTT
Organism: Rana muscosa; assembly: GCA_029206835.1. NCBI lineage: Eukaryota > Metazoa > Chordata > Amphibia > Anura > Ranidae > Rana > Rana muscosa. Next base: position 249,825,321 of record CM055116.1, read on the forward strand.
GTAATTTTTTTTCTTTTTGTCATTATTCAATCACTTGGGAAAAAAAAAAAAAATATTCAATGGGCTCAACAGGCCTCTCAGCAATTTCCTTGGGGTGTCTACTTTCTAAAATGGGGTCATTTGGGGGGGTTTTGTGCTATTTTGGCATTTTATGGCCTTCAAAACTGTGATAGGTAGTGAGGAGTGAAATCAAAAATTTGCGCCCTTAGAAATCCTGAAGGCGGTGCTTGGTTTCCGGGGTCCCGTACGTGGCTAGGCTCCTAAAAAGTCCCACACATGTGGTATCCCTGTACTCAGGAGAAGCAGCAGAATGTATTTTGGGGTGCAATTCCACATATAACCATGGCATGTGTGAGCAATATATCATTTAGTGACAACTTTTTGTAATTTTTTTTTTTTTTTTTATTATTCAATCACTTGGGACAAAAAAAAATATTCAATGGGCTCAACATGCCTCTCAGCAATTTCCTTGGGGTGTCTACTTTCCAAAATGGGGTCATTTTGGGGGGTTTTATACTGCCCTGCCATTTTAGCACCTCAAGAAATGAGATAGGCAGTCATAAATTTAAAGCTGTGTAAATTCCAGAAAATGTACCCTAGTTTGTAAACGCTACAACTTTTGCGCAAACCAATAAATATACACTTATTGACATTTTTTTTACTAAAGACATGTGGCTGAATACATTTTGGCCTAAATGTATGACTGAAATTGAGTTTATTCGATTTTTCTTATAACAAAAAGTAGAAAATATCATTTTTTTTCAAAATTTTCGGTCTTTTTCCATTTATAATCGCAAAAAATAAAAATCGCAGAGGCAATCAAATACCATTAAAAGAAAGCTCTATTTGTGGGAAGAAAAGGACGCAAATTTCGTTTGGGTACAACATTGCATGTCCGCACAATTTACAGTTAAAGCAGCGCAGTGCAAAATTCTGAATTCACCTCTGGTCCTTTAGCTACCAAATGGTCCGGGGCTTAAGTGGTTAAAGGGGACGTATATACAGTATACATCCTTCTGCCTGTCCGTACCATGCTGTCAACGACGTGCGCTGGTCGGCAAGCAGTTAATAAATAATAATGGTTTACGCAGAATGAGGTGGTTGGAAATTCAACAATGAAAACACAAAAGTTTTACCCGAGCGATTTTTCTTTAAAACGTAAAACTCTAGGAGGAAGTGTTCCCATGTCATAATATGTGGAGGAATCATTAAAAAGATAACTTAAAAACGAAACTTGAAAGACTGAAGATGGAAAACTGTGAATAAAAATGGCAAGCAGAGGGTAAAGGACTAGGCACCAGTATTGCCTATAGATTCCCCCCAACCATTCAGGCTTTGCTTCCTCATGTCAGAGCTGCTCCCTGGTAATTGGTAATCTGATGAATAGTGAAAGAATGAAGCATGAAGAATGAAGTGTATGAAACTAAGTTAGTTAGAGTTTCCCTCTCCCACTCCATCAGGTTCAGCCTTATATTAAATGTTAAACCCATTTGACCCTAATAAACAAATCCACTTATTAGTAGGTGGTCCAGATTACCCTATATTCCTTGGTGGACAGTAATCAATATACAAAATAATATTATTCTTTTTCTGGGTTACATACTCATATAAGACCGAACCATACATCCGGACCAGTGTGTTGTTACATGTTTAGTTATTTGTTAGTCCTGTCTGTCCATCAGATGTTTTCAATTAACTTATGTACTGTATGACCATTCACTTTTTGATAATAATACTGCACTTTCATATGTTTTCCTTTTACATATTTTTAAAATGATAATAGGAATAAATGATTAATTCTAAAATCATTTCCGTCTCTGGATCTACAATCTGTTGCCTATAGTAACCGCTTTTTGGTCTGTCCTAAACAGACTGATCCCCTCCCTTTTCCTTTTGTAAGTTAGTTAGAGGCAGCAGTGCCTTAGCTTCACAACGAATATACAGCAATACGGCTCATAGCATAGTTCCACTTTTGCAGTCAAATTTAAGAATGTTTGTTATGTTTCCATTTGCACAGCATAAAAAAAAAAAAAAAAAAAAATATATATATATATATATATATATATATATATATTTATATATATATATATATATATATATATGTATATATATTAGGGGTGCGGAAATTAACGATTAATTGCTCGATTAATCGTTAATTTCTTTGATCGATCAACATTTTTTTGATCGATGACGATCCGCGGAGTGAGCTCCGCGGTCTCGTCCATAGGAAAGGCCGCGGCTTCGGCCTAGCTCCGGAGCGCGGAGGCCATCTTGGTCCACCCTGCGGCAGCCTAGTAGCGGCGCGCTGACGTCATCATCAGCCGCCTGCTTGTGCCGTCTACTCTGCGGACGGTTCTGCCTGGATCTTAAGGTATGGGGGGAGATGTGTACATTACGGGGGGGAGATGTGGACATTATGGGGGGGGGAGATGTGGACATTATGGGGGGAGATGTGTACATTACGGGGGGAGATGTGGACATTATGGGGGGAGATGTGTACATTACGGGGGGAGATGTGAACATTACGGGGGGAGATGTGAACATTACGGGGGGAGATGTGGACATTGTGGGGGAGATGTGGACAATGACATTACAGTGGTAACACATGTGGGCATTACATTATGGGGGGAGATGTGGACATTACGGGGGAGATGTGGACATTACAGAATGGGGGCACATGTGGACATTACAGTATGGGGACACATGTGGGCATTACAGAATGGGGGGGAGATGTGGACATTACGGGGGAGATGTGGACATAATGGTATGGGGGCACATGTGGACACTACGGGGGAGATGTGGACACTACGGGGGAGATGTGGACACTACGGGGGAGATGTGGACATTACGGGGGAGATGTGGACATTACGGGGGAGATGTGGACATTACGGTATGGGGGCACATGTGGACATTACGGTATGGGGGCACATGTGGACATTACAGTATGGAGACACATGTGGGCATTACAGTATGGGGGGGGGAGTGGACATTACGGGCAGATGTGGACATTACGGGGGAGATGTGGACATTACAGAATGGGAGCACATGTGGACAGTTTGGGCACCCCAGGTAAAAATGTGTATTAATGTGCATAAGGAAGCCAAGGAAAGATGGAAAAATCTCCAAATGGCATCAAATTACAGATTAGACATTCTTATAATATGTCAAAAAAAGTTAGATTTTATTTCCATCATGTACACTTTCAAAATTACAGAAAAAAAAATGGCGTCTGCAAAAGTTTGGGCACCCTGCAGAGTTAATATCTTGTACTGCCCCCTTTGGCAAGTATCACAGCTTGTAAACACTTTTTGTAGCCAGCCACGAGTCTTTCAGTTCTTGTTTGAGGTATCTTTGGCCATTCTTCCTTACAAAAGTCTTCCAGTTCTTTGAGATTTCTGGGCTGTCTGTCACGCACTGCTCTTTTGAGGTCTATCCATAGGTTTTCAATAATGTTGAGGTCAGGAGATTGTGAAGGCCATGGAAAAACCTTCAGTTTACGCCTCTTGATGTAATCCCCCGTGGATTTTGAGGTGCGTTTACATCATTTTCGAAACAATTGCTTAAACGTGCATCCTCACAGGGTGACACTGTGGATGCACATATACAAATGTGCCGACGTCCCAAAATCATAGGAGAAACAAAGATAAACTAGAAAGAATGGACTTTTGGCGGCACATGGATAAATGTTTGTAAAAAACTAGGGGTATTTATTTTTAAACAGAGTAATGAAAAAATACATATAAACATTTGAACAATACCAATTTGTTTATACTTAGATACAGAGCTTGGGTTCACGCTTTAACAATACTTCACAGTATGTAACATGTAAGCATTCCACCTTGGTTGGAATGCAATTCCAGCAAACCAGAGGCTATAGAAACAATAATTGTGTGAAGCAAGTTAACGAGAGCCATAGGTCCAGTGTATCATGTGTGGTCTTGATTTGCAAAGTTCAAACGCTGATTTTTGTGGTGAGGACGTAGAAGAGGTTTTCTTCTGATGACTCTTCCATGAAGACCATATTTGTACAAGTATCTCTTTATAGTGGAATAGTGTACCACAACTCCAGTGTCTGCCAGATCTTTCTGGAGGGATCGTGCAGTCAAACGTGGGTTTTGAATTGCTTTTCTCACAATCCTGCGAGCTGTTCTGTCTGATATTTTTCTTGGTCTTCCAGATCTTGCTTTAACTTCCACTGTTCCTGATGACTGCCATTTCTTAATTACATTCCGAACAGAGGATATTGACATCTGAAAATGCTTTGCTATCTTCCTATAGCCTTCTCCAGCTTTGTGAGCGTCAACTATTTTCAGTTTCAGTTTTCTAGACAACTGCTTAGAAGAACCCATGGTGCTGATTGTTGGGGCAAGGTCAGATGAGTCTGGCCATTTAAAACCTTTGAGATTGACATCACCTGGTCTTCCCAGACGATGATTGAGAACAATTCATGACACTGGCAGGTCTCAGCTTTGCAAAGGGGGCAGTGCATGCTATAAATTCTGCAGGGTGCCCAAACTTTTGCAGACGCTATTTTTTTGTTTTCTGTAATTTTGAAAGTGTAAATGATGGAAATAAAATCTAACTTTTTTTGACATATTATAAGAATGTCTAATCTGTAATTTGATGCCATTTGGAGATTTTTCCATCTTTCCTTGGCTTCGTTATGCACATTAATACACATTTTTACCTGGGGTGCCCAAACTTTTGATCCCCACTGTATATATATATATGTGTAGCTCCCAGGGTGTTTTTTTTTTTGCATTTCCCTTCTCTACTCTTCCCCTGCAGCTACGCCGGATCCACACTTTGTTAAGTATGAAATCCACTGTTTAATTACCTTTGGGTCTGCAGCGAGTTACCTCCCACGAGTGGATCCTTCAGCTCCGTTGTCTCGGTACACCAGTGTATTCAGGAATAAAGCCAATGTCCACACACGAGTAAAACCTAATCAGCAAGGCTTTATTCTTTTTGTTACTTTTGAGTCAACTTGAAGAAAGCAAAGGCAGGAAAGTTGAAGATGTAGGGGAAGGTTCAGGCACGCAACACTTAGATCCCAAATATATACCATCGCTATCTCCGCCGGGACTGATCTTCCCCTGGAACTCCTTTCCTAAAGATGGGGCCCCTTACAAACGGACAGCCTGGGATCCTTCTCCGAAGTGTAGGCCCTTGTTAAGAGAGATAGGCCTACGATGCAGCAGCAGAGCCTCGGGCTAAAGGTGCCCGAGGCCTAAACACACCCGCGTACCTCGTGCCATGTTGGCCACGAGGCACGCTCACTGGACCAGAGGTCCCCCTTTACGCCTTGGGGCCCCCCTGGAATCGCCTCACGCCAAATGGCGTCTGCCCCTTTTGTACCCTCTCCCAGCATAAACAGCGGGTCGACCATGGCTGCCGAGAGAGGACACCCAAGGTGCTGTGATACCCCCGTGATCCAGCCTGTGCCGGCGGTGACAGTGCCACCTGCAGGCAAAGGAGAATAACACTACTGGGCAGTATCACACTCAGAGCAGAGCAAACTATTTGAACTATAATTGGTCTGAGCCCAACTACTGTCTCAGACTGCCCCTAAATTTCCATATAGCGCCCCCAAATATTGGGGAGGGCGCTATATATATATATATATATATATATATATATATATATATACCGTATTTATTAGCATATAACACACACTTTTTCACCCTGAAAATAGTGTGAAAATCGCGTGTGCGTGTTATACGCCGATATATAAAAAACAAAAAAGCATTGGTGCATACTGCATAGAGATCGCATGGCGAGTGGACACCATCGGAGACAGCCTGGGGGACCTGGAAGTCCCAGGCATTTTGACCTCCGGCAGTCATCCCCCACTGCAGTACACACACAGGAAGTCAGTCTCTCTCACAGCCGTCTAACTCTTGCAGCCGTCAGAGCGTAACCATGGTAACCCTCTGCACGGCTCGCGGTTGGAATCAGACATGAGCAGGTACAAACGGCAGAGTGGGAAAAAGTCTGGGGGGGGGGGATTGAGCAAAGATACACACTGCCTGACGGGGTAGGCAAGAGACACACACTGTCTGACATCCCAGCCCTGAATACAGCCCTTCCAGGAAATCTAAATTTCACCTAAATAATGTAAAAGGGAATTGTTAGTTCCCAATAATGGATAGGAGAATATTAAATCTGTCATTAATGTAATAAGTGGTATAAATAGTGATAAAAAAAGTTTTGAGCTACCCTTATTTTGCTTTAAAGTTGTTTATTTAAAATTTATTTTTTTACCTGAAACTTCCCTCTTAAATTGGGGTGCGTGTTATACGCCGGCGCATGTTATATGCCGATAAATACGGTATGTGTATATATATATATATATATATATATATATATTAGACATGTGCAATTCGTTTCGTTCCGAATTCGTTTTTTAACGAATTTCGACAAATTCGAAATATCCGAATTAATGAAAACTCATTTAACGAATTTTAACGAATATTCGTAAATTCAAATTTACGAATGTACGAATTTACGAATATACGAATTTACCAATGCACGAATTTACGAATGTACAACTATCCGGAAATTCGTAAATTTGAATTTACGAATTTCCGAATATTCGTAAATTTGTACATTCGTACAATCGTAAATTAGTAAATTCGGAAATCTGAAATAATAATTAACTAATAACTTAACTATTACTAACTATTCAATTATAGGTATTGTAATTTCCTTTCAAATTTGGCTGTTAGTGAACTTAACGAAGTTACGAATTGTTTTCCGACATAATGAATGCCGTATCTAAACGAATGGAACGTAATGAATTAATTATAATAATAAATAACAATAATAATAATAAAAACGTTTTATTATTATTAATTTGTTCCGTTCCATTTGTTTAGATGCGGCATTTGTTATTTCAGGTTATGCGTAACTTCAGATAAATTTGTATTCGTTACGTTCGCTAACAGCCAAATTTGAAAGGAAATTACAATACCTATAATTTAATAGTTATTTTTTCAGATTTTCAAATTTTCGGGTTTTCGAAAATATCGAATTTCCAAATTTCCGAAATTACGAATGTATAAATTTACGAATGTATAAATTTACGAATGTACAAATTTATGAATGTACAAATTTACGAATGTACAAATTTACGAATGTACAAATTTACGGATGTACAAATTTACGAATGTATAAATTTACGAATGTACAAATTTACGAATTTACGAATTGCGATCATAACGAATGACCCGAAAAACGAAAAAAATAAATAAACGAATGAAATGAAAACGAAAACTAACGAATTTTTTGGCAGTGCACATGTCTAATATATATATATCTTTAACCCTTTGTTAGGATAGACAGTGTACAAACCTAGTTACTAATGTTAATGAAGACCTGCTAGCACAATACACACAGAATTACTTATGGCAAATACAGCTGCCCAGTCCCCTCATAAACAAAGAGAGCTAGAAGGATTTTAACAGTGCACATCTGCACTGCACAACTGCATTTTTAAATATTATTTTTAAAGGTTAAGTTCACCTTTGTGAACATGTTACATGTCCCACCCATTTTTAGGGTGGAACATGTAACATGTTTCCACTCCTGCAACCGCTAAGGGATCCATTGCCTCTGTGTGAAGCAGTACAAGGAGAAGTTCACCGTACCAACTGTCACTTTTTGAAATAAGCACAGCCATGCAGGACTTCACCCACACGGCCACGTCATTCATTCACAGAGTTCTGTGAGGGAATGAACTGCAAGTACTAACATCCTTTGCGGCTGTCTGCTTTTAGCTCTCAAAGAACTATCATGGTCCTGTCAGTGTAAAACTGACTGCCCATACGATGCTCGGGCAGACAGCTTACACTGACAGCCTGCAGAAGTCCTGGATGGCACCAGCCATCTGCTGATTGCTGGTGTAATGCTTTCCAGGCTCCTAAAAAAATATATACAGTAAATGCACATTTTTTTTACCTGCAAAAACAGATATATGTGAATGATAACACATAACCAATATAATGTAGGTGCATGGGCATCAGCAGAACTTTTTTCAGGGGGGGCGTCATTTTAAGGTCACCCATACAATATAAAAAGATGTACATTCTCTGGGCTATATTTATATGGGCATGGTATGCCTGGCCTGAGTAATTTCCAATACAAAGTGATGCTGAATTATCTGTTATATAACACATATATCTTTTCAGTGGAAAGATATATGTGTTATATAACAAATAATTCAGCTTCACTTTGTATTGGAAGTTACTCAGGCCAGGCGTACCATGCCCATATACATATAGCCTAGAGAATGTACATCTTTTTATATTGCAATGTATTGCAATACATCTGTTGTGGCCATATTTTGATCTTGATGAAAACAGCCTATACAAAGTGAAGAAGACGAATTATCTCTTATAACATACACAGACATATCTTTCCAGTAATAGCTGTCCAACTTTCCAGCAATAAAATGCTCCTCCTAACTGCTGTTACCTGTGGTTCTTCTTCTGTTGCTTGCCACTGTATATGCCACTCACTTCAGGTCAGGATTTCATGTGATGTGATGATGAGTAGGCACTGGCAGCGTATCACTCGGCGGCTCGGCCATTGACTGCACTGAGTGGGCGGTGCCAGTGACGGCCTGATCTACACATGTACACAGGCAAGCAGCCAATTACTGAAGAGGAGCGGTGGAACGGCCGAGCTGCCGAGCTATCTCATCCAATAATTGGGCCGGGGGTGAGGGAGGGACATCAGATTTGTCAGGACAGAGAGCAGCCAGCTGACTCAGAAAAAAGTCAGCAGGGGCCACTGCAGCTGGCAATTACAACACCTTCTTGACGATTCTTGGGGGGGGGATTTCCCCCCCTCGTCCCTACCTGCAGACGTCCATGCATAGGTGTTATCCAAATTTGAGTACCTAAGCACTGGAAGTGCGCTGCAGTTTTTCAGAAGGAATTCACGACAAATCAGTGTGCCAAATCCTAATTTACTGAACATTTTGACAGTAGATTTGTATGATTAACAGATAATCAGCTAGTTAAGGGAACAGGGTAATCATTAATAAAACCTTTTTTTTTTTCACCAATGCAAATTTGAAAGATCTGCATGCCTGGGTTCAGAAGAACCAATGAATGTTGTGAGATAACTGCTCCCTTAAATGGTAAAATGTTGTAAAAGTCCTAAGTCAATTTAATAATTTTATCCAAGTTCTTATACAGCTGCTCTGTAGTAAAAGTCTTCAAAAGGTGTCCCTTTAATGAAAGCTTTTTGTCGTTCATCTTAGCTAATGCAGTCATGCTAATGGATTTGTTATGAGGCGGTGGAAAAGCTAAATCAAGCCAAGCTTGTTAGATAGCAAACACTTACTGAATATTAGACCTCTGTCCTTCATTAATATTAATGCACACTGTCTTCATTTGTAGAGCATTGGCTACCAAATAAAAGCTTAAAAGGGAGTAATGAAAGAACTGTGTTTATTTGAAAGCAAAACAAGTCAAAACCCTGTTTTATGTTGAGATATATATATATATATATATATATATATATATATATATATATTGTGTATATATATATATACTGTATATAGTATTATTGAGGGCAGACAATACAGTTACAGTACAATTCAGTACAGGAGGAATCAGAGGGCCCCGCTCGTTAGAGCTTACAATCTAAAAGGGAGGGTCAAGCGATACAAATGGTAATACCTGTGGTGGATAAGACAATGGAGAAAATAAATGTACAATAGTAAGTTGGTTGCAAGATAGTCTTCTTTGAAGAGAAGGGTTTTTAGGGATCGCCTAAAAATGGACAGAGTATGCGATAGCTAGGCAGATTGGGGTAGGGAGTTTCATAGGGAGTGGCTCAGGGAATGTCCTGAGGGCAAGCATATGAGGAGGTGACAAGGGACCTAGAGAGCAGGATGTCTTGGGTGGAACAAAGAGAACAATTTGGTTGGTATTTAAGACTAGGTTAGAAATGTAGCTGGTAGCAGAGTTGTGGATGGCTTTGTAAGTTGTTGTTAGTATTTTGCGTTTAATTCATTAGGTGAGGAATTGGCAGAGAAGGGTAACAGACACTGAATTATTGATAAACTGGATGAGTCTGGCAGCAGCATTCATGATCAACTGAAGGGAGGATAGCCTATGTTAAGATAGTGAAAAAATATATTCTAAATATATATATACTCGCACTAGAAGTAAGAAATTGTGAACAAAATGTGTTGCAGCTGCTGTACACAAGGTGCTATTCACTTGGCAAATCAAAATATATATATATTACAGCGCTCACAATAGTGCAAAACAGCAATATCACCAGCTCTAAAGATTGTGGACATATGTGGGGATAGCATAGAACACCATGGAGTGGGAGCAGAAGTCAATAAAGAAGAATGTAAGCCCAAGGATGCTGGATGAAGGTCGTACCTGGGAACTACGAATATACACAAAAATTACACTGTAATCCAGCGCTCATGGGTAACATAAAGCAGACTGTCTCTTGGCGGTTGTGCAAAAGTTGATAGTTTATTCAACCACAATAAGCTAAAATACAGTCCAGAATAGACACCGATTAAAAAGACACAACTTGTAATGTCACCTGAGATCCTTAGAGCAAAGAGGGGCTGACAGTTCCCAGTGTAGGTCAATGATCACATAGCTTGGCGTGTGGAGCGCAGAGACCGAGGCTGCATCAGCAGAAGGAGAGAACCAGGAAGCTCCATGCCGTGTGTGTCGGTGACGTCAGTCCCGCTGAGACGCCGGCACAAAGCCAGGAGGAACAGCCGCAAGATGGAAGGAATGCGCCGTGAATCGCTCCTCTGCTCAGGGGGATGGATCACTGCTGCTCTCTAGTGGGGATAGCAGGAAAATCGACCCACTATAATATCTCACACCTTCACGGACCAGCTGGAGACCGACTGGGGAAATTGTCATTAAGCCATTTTTGACTACCAATATGCTTCTGGATAGAAGATGGATCGTGGTGGGTGGTCAAGTGTGTGCTCTGGGTTGCCTTGACGACACGTTTTGCGTGCATGCGCTTTGTCACTATGACACCTCTGTAGGCACCAAGCATATTGGTAGTCAAAATTGGCTTTATGACAATTTCCCCAGTCGGTCTCCAGCTGGTCCGTGAAGGTGTGAGATATTATAGTGGGTCGATTTTCCTGCTATCCCCACTAGAGAGCAGCAGTGATCCAATCCCTAAACAGAGGAGCACTCCGCAGCACATTCCTTCCATCTTGCAGCTGTTCCTCCCGGCTTTGTGTCGGCGTCTCAGCGGGACTGACGTCACTGACACACACACAGCACAGAGTTTCCTGGTTCTCTCCTTCTGCTGATGCAGCCTCGGTCTCTGCGCTCCACATTCCGGAGGGTCCTACACATGCTGTCTCGCATGTCCCTAGTGTGACTTCTGTCCCATGGCACACTCCAAGCTACGTGATCATTGACCTACACTGGGAACAGTCAGCCCCTCTTTGCTCTAAGGATCTCAGGTGACATTACAAGTTGTGTCTTTTTAACCACTTGTCCACCGCCCACCGTCATTTGATGGCGGGGCGGAAGACACTCTCATCCTGACAGGACGTCATATGACGTCCTGCCTTTAAAATGAGCCAGGGGGCGCGCGCGCGCCCGCCGCGTTGCTGGGGACCCGATGCGAGTGCCCGGTGGCCGCGATTGCCGCCGGGCACCCGCGATTGCCCAGTATCCGAGCAGGAAAGTGGATCTGTGTGTATAAACACATAGATCCACGTCCTGTGAGGGAGAGGGGACCGATGGTGTGTCCCTTGTACATAGGGACAACCATCGGTCACCTCCCCCAGTCAGTCCCCTCCCCCCACAGTTAGAACACATTGAAGAAACACATTTAGCCCCTTCCTCGCCCCCTAGTGTTAACCCCTTCCCTGCCAGTCACATTTATACAGTAATCAATGCATTTTTATAGCAGGGATCGCTGTATAAATGTGAATGGTCTCAAAAATGTGTCAAAAGTGTCCGATCTGTCCGCCGCAATATCTCAGTCACAATAAAAATTGCAGACCGCCGCCATTACTAATAAAAAAAAAATGCTATAAATCTATCCCTTATTTTGTAGACTCTATAACTTTTGCGCAAACCAATCAATTCACGCTTATTGCAATTTTTTTTTACCAAAAATATGTAGAAGAATACGTATCGGCCTAAACGGAGGAAAATGTTAATAAAAAAAAAAAAAAGGATATTTATTATAGCAAAAAGTAAAAAATAGTAGGATTTTTAAAACAGCTTACCTGTAAAATCCTTTTCTTGGAGTACATCACGGGACACAGAGCAGCATAGTCATTACTATGTGGGTTATATAGAATTACCTTCAGGTGCTGGCACTGGCAACTTCCAAAACAGGAAGTACCCTCCCCTATATAAGCCCCTCCCATCCGGGAGTACCTCAGTTTTGTAGCAAAGCAATACGTGTCCCCAAAAGAGGGGTGGGAGCTCTGTGTCCCGTGATGTACTCCAAGAAAAGGATTTTACAGGTAAGCTGTTTTAAAAATCCTACTTTCTTGTTCATACATCACGGGACACAGAGCAGCATAGTCATTACTATGTGGGACGTCCCAAAGCAATGCCAAATGAGGGGGGGGGGATACACCATACATAAGCTGGGCGCCATCAGGCATGAGGATCTTTTGCGGCCTGCAACACACTGCGCCCAAAGGCGACATCCTCCTGACTTCTAACGTCCACCTGGTAGAACCTAGTAAACGTGTGTACTGAAGACCATGTTGCGGCCTTACAAATTTGAGCCAGGGAGGCCTGGTGATGCACTGCCCATGAAGTTCCAACTGCTCTCGTGGAGTGCGCCCTAACTTTGAACGGAGGCGGTCTACTTCTCAAGCCATAGGCCTGTATTATGACCTGTCGAATCCACTTGGCTAAAGTAGATTTTGATGCTGCCTGACCCTTTCTGGGGCCTTCCGGCAGAACAAACAAAGAATCCGTTCTACGAATCTGAGCAGTGGCTTTTAGATAAGCTTTAACTGCTCTTACTACATCCAAAGAATGCAATAACTTTTCCTCTACCGAGCTTGGTTTGGGGAAAAAAGAAGGAAGAACCACATCCTGGTTCAAGTGAAACCTCAATACCACCTTAGGAAGAAAGGCTGGGTGAGGGCGTAATACTACTCTGTCCTTATGGATAACCAGATATGGCTCTTTACAGGACATGGCGGCTAATTCCGACACTCTTCTAGCCGAGCATATGGCTACTAAAAATATCAATTTTCTGGTGAGTAGAACCAAGGAAATGTGCCGCAAAGGTTCAAACGGCTGCTTCTGCAGAACCGACAGAACCAAATTTAGATCCCATGGGCATATGGGAGCTTTAATCGGTGGAATAATACGAGTCACCCCTTGCATAAAGGATTTGACAAGTGAATGCATAGCCAGGGGCCTTTGAAATAGTATTGATAAGGCCGAAACCTGGCCCTTGATAGTACTTAAGGCAAACTTCCTGTCTACAGCCCACTGCAGGAAGTCCAGAATTCTGCCTATAACGTACTTACGTGGATGCCATTTTCTGGCCTCGCACCAAGTGATGTACGCCTTCCAAACTCTATAGTAGATCTGCCTGGATACAGGCTTCCTGGCATTGATTATAGTTGATACCACAGAGTTAGAGAGACCTCTCTTCTTTAGGATGTGGGATTCAATAGCCAGGCCGTTAAACTTAGAGTTAGTAAGGAAGGGTGGTATATCGGTCCTTGCGAAAGCAGGTCCGGACGACGTGGAAGGGTCCAAGGACTCCCCACAGACATTTTGATGATCTCCGCGTACCAGGCCCTTCGGGGCCACGCTGGAGCCACCAGGATCACCGGCTTCTTCTCCAACCTGACTCTGCGAAGGAGTCGAGGCAACAATTGTAGCGGAGGGAATGCATATATCAGTCTGAACTGATCCCAAGGGAACACCAGAGCATCCGAGCCGCAAGCGAGGGGATCCCTTGTCCGGGAGACAAATCTGTCCACCTTTGCGTTGAATCTGGATGCTAGCAGATCTACATCCGGTGTTCCCCACCGCTGACATATTGCTCGGAAGACCTCGGGATGAAGGGACCATTCCCCTGGGCATAACTGTTGGCGACTCAGAAAGTCCGCCTTCCAATTCTCCACCCCTGAAATGAAGACAGCTGATATACATGGGACATGCTTTTCTGCCCATTCCAGGATGTGACTTACTTCCCTCTGGGCTGCACGACTCCTGGTGCCTCCCTGATGATTGATATATGCCACTGCTGTGGCATTGTCTGATTGAATTCTGACAGGGGACCCTTGGAGTCTGGATGTCCAGGCTACTAGGGCATACCGGGCTGCTCGTATCTCTAAGAGATTGATGGGCAGGGTTTTTACTACATTTGACCATCTGCCCTGGAGAGACCATTGCTCCAGTACTGCCCCCCAGCCTATAAGGCTGGCATCTGTAGTGACCACCTTCCAAGATATCGGACTGAAGGGTTTTCCCTTCTGGAGATTCTGGGGGATCAACCACCAGCAGAGACTCTTCCGAACGGAAGGGGACAAAGCCATCGGGAAGTCTAGAGCCTGAACTTTTCCGTTCCAGGCTGACAATATGGCCCTCTGTAAATTCCTTGAGTGGAATTGGGCGTATGGCACAGCTTCGAATGACGCTACCATCTTTCCTAGCAGCCTCATGCACAGGCGTATGGACGGCTGTCTTTTTGCACAAAGCAGACGGACCAAGCCCCTCAAAGAGGATACCTTGTCTAGAGGTAAGAAAATCTTCCTCTGGTCTGAATCCAGCCGTAGCCCTAGATATACCAGGTTTTTCACTGGCTGTAGGGCTGACTTGTCCAGGTTGATGACCCAACCGTGAGATTCTAGATACTTGATTGTATCGACAATTACCACTTCTAGCTTGGCAACTGAGTGGTCCATCAACAACAGGTCGTCTAGGTATGCCATTATCGTTACACCTCGTGTTCTTAGATCGGCCAACAGTGGGGCCAGAATTTTTGTGAACACTCGTGGTGCTGTGGCCAGACCGAATGGTAAGGCTCTGAACTGAAAATGGCGCCCTTCTACTGCAAAGCGTAGAAATTTTTGATGACCTGGAAAGATGGGAACATGCAAGTAAGCATCTTTGATGTCGATCGAGGCTAACCATTCCTCCCCTTGTAGGGCAGCGGTGACCAATCGGATCGACTCCATCCGGAAAGACAGGACGTTTAGAAATTTGTTTAGACTCTTTAGGTCCAATATGGGTCTTATGTCCCCATTTGGCTTCGGGACTGTGAAAAGGTTTGAGTAGAAACCCAACCCCCACTCTTCCATAGGAACCTCCATAATTACTCCTTGGAGCAATAGTTGTTCTAACGCCAATAGGAGAGACCCTCTTTTCAGAGGGTCTCTTGGCATGCCTGACCACATAAAATGGGAAGGAGGAGACTCTTTTAACTCCAACTTGTATCCCAGAGTTACTGCGGAGAGCACCCATCTGTCTTTGATCGTCTCCCGCCAGGTCTCTGCGAACAACTGAAGTCTTCCCCCCACCCGTTTGAGTGGGGGCAGCCCTTCATAGGCTTGACTTGGAGGCTGGTTTAGTACCCCTTCGGATCCAGGGTTTCTTATTACCCTGTGACTGTCCCTGATTTTTACCCCCTGAGTTTGACCGAGGAGGCCGTCGGAACTGCTTAGTAGCAGACGTCGCAGGGATAGGAGAGGTAGTCCTCTTAAAAGATGGACCCCTAGACCTCTTCTTACTCGGTAAGAGAGTACTTTTACCACTGGAAATCTTCTGGATATACTTATCCAGGTCCTCGCCAAAAAGGCGTTCCCCATGAAATGGGAAGCTAACTAAGAGCTTCTTACAGGGAGCTTCAGCAGACCAGTTTTTGAGCCACAGAAGCCTACGCATATGTACCAAAGACAGCGTGAGGCGGGAGGCCTGATGGATAGAATCCTTGATGGCGTCAACCGCAAAGCATAATGCTCTAGGCAGATCAGCCAGAGCCTGGGCCTGCTGGTCTGGCAAATCCCTCAGGACCATTTTCATTTGATCCTTTAAAGCTTGGCAGACCCCAATAGCTGCCACTGCTGGCTGTGTAACAGCCCCTGCTGTGGAAAAAGCAGATTTTAATAAAGATTCCAATTTTTTATCTACTGGATCTTTGAACATTTGAACATTATCTACTGGACATGTCAGTGATTTGTTCACAGAAGAGATGGCTGCGTCCACCGTAGGAACATTCCATCTCTGGGTGAACTTTTCCTCCATGGGATAGATCACCGGAAATTTTTTAGGCGGAACAAATAGTTTATCAGGATGTTCCCAGTCCTGGTATATAAGTCCTTCCAATAATGGATGTATTGGAAAGGAGCAATTAACCTGGGGAGCTTTTAGCGACCCCAATGAGGAGACAGCAGTAGTTGATGGTTCAACAAGAGGCATTTTAAATGCAGATCGAACCATGTCAGTTAGGGTCTGGACCCACAATCTTTCAGTCTGTGATGCTGAAAATGGTTCATCTACTGTCGATTCCTCAAAAACAGAGTTAACCTCCTCCTGATCCCCTTCAGGTAGGTCGGTCCCTTCCTGGGACTGTTGCTCTGCCAACAGGCACTCTAATGGAGGTGATGGAGATCTGGCGCGCTTTCTTTCCTGTAGAGAAGAAGCGATCAATGCTGCCAATCTCTGCTCCAATCCCTCCAGAGTTGAGGAAAAAACCTCCTCTGTTATATATGCAGGAGCAGGTGGACTGAGGACAGCCGCAGTACCTGGCACTCCCGGGGGCTCCTTATGGGTATTAACCTCTGATTTCTCAGGGGAGGAGGGTGCAGATGACTGCTCCAGATCCTCAGAGCCCGATGGAGACCCCCTACACTTCCTGAGAGGTATATCTCGGAGTTTTTTAGGCGGCATATTCCTTAGTTCAAAGCTGAGGTATTCCAGCCGCAATACACCCCTTACTGAAATAGTCTAATGCAATTTTGCTGCTATGTATATCAGTGGGTGTCTACTAATGCGTCTTTCTGGGGATGCCTGTATCAACCGCCCGCTGTAAGCCCCTATACCATGCTACCAGCTCCTTTTCATGCTCTGTGTCCATAGCAAGCAGCGTGGACTGAGTCCTTTTATCTTGCTGGGACGCCCGCACATGCGCAGAAGCGCTGGGCGCACAGAGCGCGTCATCCGCCAGGCTCCGCCCCCTTTTTTGAAGCTAAATCTTATAAAAAGAAAGCGTGTGTGCGCGCGCGCGTGCACGTGTGCGCTCTTGGCGCCATGTAGGGAGAGGAGCCAGGGTCCCTGTTTCACCAGGACTCGGGGATGGAAGGAAACTACTTGGCAGCATGACAGAGGAATGCAGCTTCCCTGATAGAGAGCTCACTCATCTGCCTGGACTTTCACCATGGAAGGAATAGTCCCAAGAAAAAAAGACGTTCCACAGCGGCCTCTAGTGGACAAACACAGGTACCGCACTTTTGTCATTTTTTTTTTTTTAAAACCTCCTTTATGAAAAACATTTCCAGGTTTACAGTTTTAAAACTTCCTTTATGAAAAAACATTTCTAGGATTTCTTAGGCATATACAGCTATTAGCGGGAATACCTTTTAGGTAACAGGCAGAAAGACATATTAGGCTTGGGGGTCCCCTCAATAGAACCAAGTTCCTGAGGGGCCCCCACTTACCTTTTCCCCGCCGCAGGACTTTGTTTGGTCCACAGAAGCCCAAACTTCACCTTTCACGGCAGGCATTGTACTAGACCTTCAGGGACCGGGTTCCCAAGGATTCCACTCCCCTGGACCTGTATAGCACCCTGCACAGCTAGCCTCTTGGTTTTGGGTATGACCAGAGCTCTGGATCCCAGGGTCCAGCCCTCCTAAGAGAGGCATTACAGGCAAAACCTTGCTCTTCTCTGCAAGGCCCGGGTACCGACCGTTTAGCTATGAAGCTTTTTTGGTCGGATCCGGAATAGCTTGCTAAAGCCCAGAGAACCTGTACACAAGCCCAGATGAATACATGTTAACCTTGGCCAACACCTTAGACACTGGCAAAAAACTGAGGTACTCCCGGATGGGAGGGGCTTATATAGGGGAGGGTACTTCCTGTTTTGGAAGTTGCCAGTGCCAGCACCTGAAGGTAATTCTATATAACCCACATAGTAATGACTATGCTGCTCTGTGTCCCGTGATGTATGAACAAGAAATTGTGTTTTTTTTCAAACTGGACGCTCTTCTTTTGTTTATAGCGCAAAAAATAAAAACTGCAGAGGTGATCAAATACCACCAAAAGAAAGCTCTATTTGTGGGAAAAAAAGGACGCAAATTTTGTTTGGGAGCCACGTCGCACGACCGCGCAATTGTCATTCAAAGTGTGACAGCGCTGAAAGCTGAAAAATGGCTTAGGCAGGAAGGGGGTTTTCGTGCCCGGTAGGGAAGTGGTTAATCAGTGTCTATTTTGGACTGTATTTTAGATTATTGTGGTTGAATAAACTATCAACTTTTGCACAACCGCCAAGAGACAGTCTGCTTTATGTTACCCATGAGCGCTGGATTACAGTGTAATAGTACAAAACAATTGTCTAAATAATTAAATAATATCAATTCATTATTAAGTGAATGTCCATATATTAGTAAACTATGTGCTCTAGTCCATAAAGTGCAAAAGTGCTCCAAAATGTGAGGTGCGCCACACCCCCTCCTGTGTCCCCATTCACCGGATGGAATGGAATGGACCCTTAGCTTTTCAGTCTAGGGGTCGTTCAGGTTTAGAATGTTGGCCAGGAATGGCATATTCACATCAGTTTTTAATGAAGATCTCACATGATCATGGTAGTCAAACGTGGATAATAGTGCCCAAAATGAGACAAAAAGGAGGGGACTATAGTGAAGTACTGTTTGGCAATATATTTATTGCGCAAATAAAAAATGGATACTTACAAAAACGTATCCCTTTCAAAATTCCCTATAGGCATTCGATTGGGTATCACTTTTGCTACAGTATTCTGCTGATAAGTAAATATTTGCTGATCTTCTTGTAGCCTTCACTTTTCTTGTGTAAAGAAATCATTTTCTTTCTCAGGTCTTGTGACATTTCTCTTCCATGTGGTGCCATTGCGGACAGCATTAAATGGGAAGGGGTTTTCTTTGTTAAGTAACGCCCTTTTATAATCAACTGTCTGCTGGACACCTGTTTAATAAATAATTAGACTTAACTGTAGTTGAATTCTTGTTAATTAGAATTTTGTTGTCTAAAATGTAGCTTTGCTCCTCCTAAGACTTTAATTGGGGGGTATTCATTTTTGCAATGAGATCTTGAATAAATTTGTTAGGAAAAATACTTTTTTGTGTGTGCAAATTAACAAATCTTGGTTGCAATCAGTGGCCCGCATTTGTGAGAGTACTGTATAGTGTCCCACAGAAAATGTTGATTCTGAAAGCATAGTAAAAGTTTTCCTGACAAACCTGTTGGGGTGTGCTCAAAATAAATATTAACATGAACAAGAACGTTGCACTATGGAGTAATAATAAATTAAATGGTGTATTAAAGCTGCTCCCCTGAAAAGTGCAAAGTGCTACCTTGATCTAGTAAAGAATGTGTGAATATAGGGGGTGGGGGAATATAGGGAATATAGGGAATATAGGGGGTGCTGTAATTATAATCTGCTCTTAAAGATAAATATAAATATTTTAATCTGCTCTTAAAGCTTTTGTTACCCCAACACTTCATATTCCTAATATGTGCCTGCTGTAGCATGCACTTGTATGCAAAGGAATCCTGTTCTCTTTGTATTGCTTCCTTTATGTGAAATCCCTGGTGTTCCTACTAGTCCCTCTGCTCGAAAAATCAAACACACCTGTCCTTTTTAAAGAGCA
The DNA here is from genome assembly GCA_029206835.1 of Rana muscosa. Classification (NCBI taxonomy): domain Eukaryota; kingdom Metazoa; phylum Chordata; class Amphibia; order Anura; family Ranidae; genus Rana; species Rana muscosa. The sequence goes on from CM055116.1 coordinate 249,845,173, forward strand.
GAGCTGAGCTAGGAGCTTGTTCCTGAACCTGTCTCCTTAGTCCTGCCCTTGCTGACCCGGCTTGTCTTTGACCTGTTTCTGCTTTTCCTTTCCTTTCCTTTGCCATCTGGCTAGTTCCTGACTACTGCTTGTTCCTGCTGATGGTGTGCACTTTGTCTGCATACCAACCACAACCCTGCCTCCTAACCTCCTTGCTGTCTGTCTTTTGCTGCCCTCAACTTGTCTCAGAGTACACTTCCAGCCTGGTGAGTGTTCCTACCAACTGCTTTTCTAGTAAGCTTTTCTGTGCTGTCTCCTTCTGTGGCCCTGTTCTTTGGTGATATCCTCACCCCATCCTCACTGATCTGAGTGAGCACCTCACAGTCAAATATTCCTCCAAAAGTTAGCACCTGCTGAGTGGACTTTTGTCACCCATGATAGTCTGTGCTCTCTCATTCCTTGTTTTGCATTCCATGTGTGTGTGCGCAGACCAGAGGTATAAGGGAAGCCCTCTTGTCACTTTGGCCTTTAACCACGTACATGATATGTTGTATATTATACCAAAAGGAGTCGCACTAGCAAGTGAAAAAAAAGACCATATAAACAGACTGAAATTAACTATATCACATATAAATTTTAACATAACAATAAAGTCCAATGTGTAGGTGTGTAAAAAATCACCACCAGCTAAGGTCAACTGACTTGTGAAGCCACCACTAAATGGGAAGAGTACACGCTTACCAGCTGTAGTGTGACCCCCTATTTAAAGAGAAGTTATGTGCTCTTTCATTAGGGCACCCAACCCTGAATAACCTAATGGCAACTCCTCTAGCTACCCCACTGCTGGATGGTTATGACTGGTTTTCAGATTGACATCACCCCATATACATGATCCGTGTGAGTATAAAAATAAAAAAGATGATCCGAAAATGACACTTACATTCTAATAAAAATAAATATATAATATATATAAACATATATATAATATGATTTTATATATATATATATATATATATATATATATATATATATATATATATATACAGTATATATATATAAAAGCGCTTAAAATTAATCCTAGCTGGCCAGGTAAACAGCACCCGCACTCCTGGGAACTCACAATGATACGTCACTCCGCCTTACACATTTCATCACATGTGATTTCTTCCAGTACACTTATATATATACATGATTCTGCACTTCCCCCTAGAGGGGCGTGCACATGTGCCGCTGGTGGGCCTCTTCTGCTGTTATTACTCACAGCAGAAGCTGATCTGCGGGTGCCGGGCAATCGATGTCTGCCGACATCCGCCAGACGTTGGGCAGAGACATGGGACAGAGCTCTGCCTATGTAAACAAGGCAGAGGTCTGTTCTGACAGGGGGACAGTGATGGATTTTGTGTCCCCTCAAAGCAGGGAATAAAATCCATCACTTCCCTTAGTAAAAGCACCACACAGTTTACACAAAAACACTGGTTAGGCACACAGTTAACCCTTTGATCACCCTAGATGTCTAACTTCTTCACAACCAGTGTCAATAGTACAGTGACAGTGTTTTTTTTTAGCACTGATCACTGTAATTAGTGTCACTGGTTCCGACAAAGTGTCAAAAGTGTAAGTTAGTGTCCAATGGTCTGCCACAATATCACAGTCCCACTACAAGTCACTGATCTCTGCCATTACTAGTATAAAACAAAATCCAGTATATATACCATAGTTTGTAGACACTATAACATTTGTGCAAACCAATCAATATACACTTATTGGGATTTTTTACCAAAAATATGTAGCAAAATACATATTGCCATAAATTTATGAAGAAATTAGATTTTTTTTATTGGATATGTATTATATCAGAAAGTAAAAAATATTGTTTTTTCAAAATTGTTAGTCTTTTTTTATTTATAGCGCAACAAATAAAAAAATGGTGATCTAATACCACCAAAAGAAAGCTCTATTTGTGCAAAAAGAAATACATTAATTTTATTTGGGTACAGCGTTGCATGACTGTTCAATTGTCAATTAATGTCGCAAAAAATGGCCTGGTCACGAAGGGGAGTAAATCTTCCAAAGTGGTTAAGTAACAGTCTGGAATCAGTCTTGTTGGCTCCTGAAGAAACTGCAGTGTGAAACGCATTGGGATGTAATCTCAACCTCAATCAGCATAATTTAATCATTGCCATGTGATCCAGAGTATGGGCTATTCATCTAGCCATGATATATTAAAGCGGTTGTATAGCCCTGATTTTTTTTTACTCCCCTGTAAGGCAAAAGGCATAATGAGCTAGTATGCACTGCATACTAGCTCATTATGAAATACTTAGCTTAGAACGAGACCCCGGTAACTCATCTGGTCCACGCCAAGGTAGCTGACATGTTGCCTCAACGTGTCTTCTGGGTATTGCGGCTCCAGCACTGTGAGTGGCTGGAGCCGCAATGTTGTCACTCCCGCGAATGCATGCAGGAGACTTCTTTCTGGCAAGGTCCGGCGTCTGCCGGGCCTTCAGCCGAGAATCCCCTGTGTGCATGCACCGCTGCAGTCAGTGGCTCATTGGAGGGGAATATCTTCTAAACCGTAAAGGTTTAGGAGATATTTTTTTTACCTACAGGTAAGCCTTTTTATAGGCTTACCTGTAGGTAAAAGTACAAAAATAGACTATACAACCACTTTAAGATCAGGGTTTGTTATACAGTATGCTGAAGAGTGGGGGATATGCGAGGTGCTTTTCCCTTGTTTTTTTTTTTTTTCGTATGTGTTTTTTATCTAAGTGGGATAACAATTTGTGGTTTGATTTCAAAATATTTTATATTATTTTTATGTTGACATTTATATGAATACAATTATTATTTTTTATTTTAATCATATAATAAAGTGATCTCATTCTTGAGAGTTTTTTTCACCTAAAAAATCCCATTTTATTTTTATTTTTGTGTGTGTATCTAATGCTAGAGGTGGGGTACATAGCATATCTACCACTGGAAATTTAAATATAGATCTAGATATACAGAAAAGGCTTATTATTTTGAGGCATGTAATATCAAAAACAATATAAGTACATATACTGGGTAAACACTTTCCTAATTTTTATACTTTACTCTGAGTTTAGCCTAGAAAAGCGAGACATATGAATGTGATATTGCATGACACACCTTCGCTGAGTCTGTTTAATACATAGAAGCCATAAGGAATGTTTCCAAGTTGAGGATTTGTTCTCCAACTATATTGTTAAGCCCTATACACACGATCGGTTTTACCGATGAAAACGGTCCGATGGACTTTTTTCATCGGACAAACCGATCGTGTATGGGACCCATCGGTCTTTTTTCCATCAGTTTTAAAAAATAGAACATGTTTTAGATTTTTCCGATGGATCAAAAACCGATAGCAAATTCCGATGGTCTATGGGCAAGTCCATCGGATAAAAAACCCACGCATGCTCAGAATAAAGTCGACGCATGCTCAGAAGCATTAAATTTCATTTTATCGGCTCATCGGAGTGTTTTACGTCACCGCGTTTGGAACGGTCGGTTTTTTGACTGATGGTGTGTAGGCAAGACTGATGGAAGTCAGCTTCATCGGATTTCGGATGGAAAAAAACATCGGATTAGAATCCATAGGATATCTGATCGTGTGTACGAGGCTTTAAGCACTGAACTTTATTAATCTGTTATTTTGCTATGGCCTGATTAATACTTTAGAATCTAGAAAACACATTATACCATATTGTCTATGTAGCGGGTCTCTAAATTTAGGTGGGACACTCAGGTGTGTAAGTATGGGAATAGTGGACCATTTGTGTTCGTGGAGGATTGGATGGTGTAATAATCTCCTTGGCCTCTGGGTGGCGGGGTACCTGGAGGCTCAAGGTAGATTGGCCGTCACAGTGCTACCCTTTTTGTCCCTTTCCGGAGATGGTACGACGAGGGTGGGGAACCTGCCGTGGTGTCGATGGGAGGACATAAAAGGGGGAGATGCCCTAACCACGAGGTCTTCAGGAGGATCTTCTTCACGCGCCCAGGCACCTTAGGCCTGGATGCGGGCGGTTCCGGATTCCGGCCCAGGCGCCCTAGGCCTGACCGGAAAGGAGTTGGAGTCCATCCCAGGCACCTTCAGCCTGGGGTGAGGTACTAAACTAGGAGGCCTGGGGTCCAGTGACTTCGACTGGGTCCCGCGAGGGTGGAGAAGTCGAGGGTCCCTGAGGTGGATGGGGCCCATGTCTGAGGTGAGGAGGCCGGGGAGGTTACCCATTCGGAGAGTCTGGAGCAGCATCAACCCAGTGACGGATGGGCCTCTGGTAACTCCCTTGGAGGGACATCTTCCCCTGACAGGGGCCGCAGCGCAGCGAAGGTACTCCTATCTACGTTCTCTTGAGTTGCTGGTAGAGACTCTCAAGTTCTAAATCCTTTCTAGCTAATGCTATAGTAACCGCTGGTGAGATCGCAGTGGTTTAGCTGATAACCAGGATAGTGCCTTGACCTGCTCATTCCCCGTATCAAAATGTTATCAAGTCGCAACCAGTTGGCTACTGAAGCACTGTTTATTGTGAGATATACAATAAAACAAGAGTTGGACTGTGATCGGTGTGTGGAACTCTGGTTAATGGGAGCAGAGGGAAGTGTTGACACAGCGGGACTTGATTCTAGACAAAAGCACATAGGCCCGAGGAAATATCTGGTACTGGCCTTCACCTCACCCACAGCTATGGGGAGGACATGGGCCGTAGCACATCTCATCCTGTCGTGTGACATACCCCTAGACAAAGGAGATGGGGTGAGGCCACTACATCTATTATTATGAAGGTTGTAAAAAAAAAGAAAAGTGCAAATTATACATATGTACATTATTAATAGATCCACAACTTACAATAAACAACCATCCTGTAAAGTGAAAAAAAAATCCCCAAACTCTGGGCTACTCTCCAAGCAGAAATGCAAATGATCACAAGTGCTTACAATGATTTCCCAGTATTGTCAGTGTTATTTTAGTGGCATTAAATCTTGCATGTGACAAGGTGTCCTCCATACTGTGCAGAGTTTTCTGTGAAAGCAGTTATTTTGTCATTACCGCTGCACAGGCTACACATAAAACATGTTATGAATTATGTCAGTAAAGCATTTCATCTCAAGAAAACATATTGACTCCAAGCCTGTCTAATTACATGCATTGACACAATGACTTCCCCAAGTGGTAATTACATTTCAATTTTCGCTAGGAATTTTCTTTAGAAAATATTAGCAGGAACTTGTAATGGTCACAGATACTGTCTATTATAATACTACATTCATTAGACATATTGTAATTTTATTTTACAATAAAAAATAATCTGACAACAGTCAGCAGAATTGATAATAATAAGTACCTATCTCTCTTCTGTCTATTGAATGTAACCAGTCCAATAAAAAGCAACCACTCATGGTACTCAGCTACAAAATAGGTGTCATACCAATACATTAAGGACTCTGATGCACTGCACCTGATGCCGTGTACACACGGTCGGAAATTCTGCCAGCAAAAGTCCGATGTGAGCTTTTGGTCGGAAATTCCGACCGTGTGTATGCTCCATCGGACTTTTGTTGTCGGAATTTCCACCAGCAAAAGATTGAGAGCTGGTTCTCAAATTTTTTTGACGGAAAATCCAATCGCGCAAAATTCTGACGCATGCTCGAAAACAATTCGACGCATGCTCGGAAGCATTGAACTTCATTTTCCCCACTCTTCGTAGTGTTGTACGTCACCGCGTTCTTGACGGTCGAAAGTTCAGAGAACTTTTGTGTGACCCTGTGTATGCGAGCCAAGCTTGAGCTGAATTCCGTCGGAAAAACCATCCAAGGTTTTTCCGACAGGAAAATCCGATCGTGTGTGCGCGGCATAAGAGTTTTAATTGCCTGGTAGCATGTGATTATTGGATATCTAAAACCAAAACATTTTGAGTTAGAGATTTTTGATATAGTACGTAATGGTTAAAGTCTTTGTGTTTTTTTGTTGCCATCTGTGTTCCATTGGGGAAATTTTCCTACATTTTCTGTTTTAGGGATTAAACCGAAAGTTTCAAGTGTCATCATTGGAATGTTTTCTATCTGTTCTTGTTATGGAGAAAACTCAATATTTTGGATTTCTTTTCAATTTTAATCACAGTGACAATAGTCACCAGGCAAATAAAGAGGGTGAATGTCCTCATTAGGGACAGAGACAGAGGTTTTAGCCCTTCCTTGCTCCTATTCGGAGTGATAAAAAGGCATTAGATACACTTTAAAAGCTAAATTCACCTTTATTTAGGGTGTAACATGCAACATATTTCAGGTCATGTTCCCTCACCCCTCGAAACCCTTCATGACAGCGGACGAGGGTTCCTGTCCCTCACAACCACTGTCACATTTAAAATTGTGTGGTTATGTGGGGCTCCACCTGTAAATCTATGTCATTCATTCACACCAATCTGTAAATTAATAAAGTACAAATCCTGTTCACCACCTTGGCAGATGGCTTGTAGTTTCAATAGACTGCAAGCATGGTGATTAGTGCACTTGTAATCAATTCACAATTCCTGCAACTTTAAAACTGAAAAGCCATACAAAGGTATGGGCTGAAAGCTTTAGGACTTGTTTGCACATGACATTGCACCCATGATCCACTGATCATTGGACCAATGCCTTGCAGGCTCCTATGGGATAATAATAAATGCATATTCTTTCCAGTACAAATATATGCATTTACTATTTTTACCACAAATATGAACTTTAACATATTGAGCCAAAAATGCCTCATTTGTATAACATTGATATGAGTATGTTGCAAATATACATGCCAGCAAAAATTCAAATTGAAATTACTAAGTAAAAATTTCAGGAAAAGCTTTTGGGGTGTACCCCCCTCTTCAATATCCAAGCAGTAATAATAAAAAGGTTTTAGCATAATTTTAGTTAAGACAATCTCTGAAAAAATAAAAACAAACAAACATACACAGTAAAGGTAATTAAACTTGGATAGTTAGTAAGATAAGAAAAGGAAAGGGTTATAGACAGGGAGGGGAGTAACAGTCAGGTGAGCGTGGTCATAAAACTGTTGGATAGCGATTTAGAAAATTGAGGTCCACATTTTATTATTATATTTTGTGTCAAATACAATTACAATTCCTAGTTCAAAAGTTTTCCTTTCCTGAGTAGTTTTAATGTTCCCTTTAAGAGCTAAAACATTTCTGTCTTAAACAGTGTAATCTGGTTGTAAAAAATGATGACCCACAGGTTTGTAAAAATCATCTTCCTTATGCTCTTTAATGGCGTGTTTCTGTAAATGAATTGTTGTTTGCACTTTCTGTCCTGTTTCGCCAACAAAAGATTCTTTGTTGCATTTATTGCATTTATTGCATTGGATGAGGTACACAACATTACTGGAGGTGCAGCTGTATGATCCTGTGATACTGAAGGTTCTTTTTGTGTGTGTGACACTTTTTAATGGATTGATTTGGCTTCACAGTTTGTAGCCTTCTTTTGTCGCAGGGTTTGGTTCCTTTATTTGTAACTTCATAATTAGAATGCTTTATTTTCGCTTTGTTGCGACAACAGTTCGATATAGATAGAAGATTTGACATGACGGTGACAATAGCGATCTGTGTCTATCGAATCTGCGGTTGAATATGCCTAACTTAACTCTATTAGTCTGAGATTATTCAACATAGAGAGAAAAGATTCGACATTATAGAGACATGAAGATTCGACATAGAGAGAAAAGAGTCAACATAGAGAGAAAATATTTGACATTATAGAGACATGAAGATTCAACATAGAGAGAAAAGAGTCAACATAGAGAGAAAAGATTTGACATAGAGAGAAAAGATTTGACATAGAGAGAAAAGATGCAACATAATAGAGACATGAAGATTCGACGAAGCAGCTAAAAACATACGATAGCCACGAGCGGACATTTATGGTCAAATGCTCCGCCCATAGGCTATAGAAGAATTCTAATGTGGGCTGACTAGTAATAATAATTAATAAATATAATTATTACAAGTCATACAACATTAGAATTCTACTATAGCTTGTGGGCGGAGCATTCGACCGGAAATGTACGATTGCGGTGTCGTACAGTTTAGCTGCTTCGTCAAATCTACTTAGAACATTCGACAGACACCATAAGCCTTCAATGACAGATTTGACCTTAATTAAATCGGATTTTCGGATGAATGCATTTTTTAATGAAACAAAATAAATAAAAACGAATTTCGGAAGTAACTAAATAATTTTATTTTTCGGACGAAAATGAAATTCCGAAACAAAATATTTCAGTTTGCACATGTCTAATGTTTTAGTTCTTAAAAGGTAATTTCAAAACTATCCAGGAAATTAACATTTTTAACTAAGAATGATAATTGTATTTGATACAAAAGATAATGGACTAAAAATGTGGAACTCGATTTTTGAACTCATTACCCAACAATTTTAGGACTACCCTCACCCATGTGACTGTTATCCCCCCTCCTCATCTATAGCCCTCTCCTTTTCCTATCCCACTAACTATCCAAGTAGTAGTGCAATTGCTGTGTATGATTGTTTGTGGGGTTTTTTTCCTCAGAGAATGTCTTACTTATTATTCTGCTAAAACTTTGTGTATTAGTACAGCTTGAACCTTGAAGAAGGAGCTGCAACCAAAAGCTTGACCTGAAAATTTTGATGTTTGTTGCAAATAAAAAAAAATATCATGGGCTACTGCCCACAATTGTTCTTGTTGCAAGTGCACTAATATTATTATTATTATTATTATACAGGATTTATATAGCGCCAACAGTTTGCACATCACTTTACATCGTTAGAACAAACAGTACAGTTTCAATACAGGAGGAATCAGAGGGCCCTGTTTCTTAGAGCTTACAATCTAGGAGAGAGTGTCAAGTGATACAAAAGGTAATAACTGTGGGGGCAGGATAGGCTTCTTTGAAAATAATTATTTTAGGAATCGCACAAAAGTGGATAGAGTAGGAGATAGTTATACAGAATTCCAAAGGATGGGAAAGGCTCGGGAGATAACAAGGGAACAAGAGAGCAGGAGGTCTTGTGAGGAACAGAGAGAATGATTTGGTTGGTATTATGAGACTAGGTTAGTGATGTAGCTCCGGGAAGAGTTGTGGATGGCTTTGTAATTTTATTCATTGGGTGGGTGGCAGCCAATAGAGGGATTGGCAGAGAGGGGCAGCAGACCCTGAACGCTTTGTAAGGTGGATGAGTCTGGCATCAGCATTCACAATGACTCAATAGGGGATAGCCTATTTAAAGGATACCAATGAGGAGGACGTTGCAGTAGTTGAGGCAAAAGATAACCAGAGAGTGAATTAGGAGCATTGTGAAGTCATTTATTGGGAATGGGTGTATTTTGGTGATGTTGTAGAGGTCGAGGCAACAAACTTTGGAAAACGATTGGATGTAGGGCCAAAAGGACAGTTCAGAGTCCAGGATAACATCTAGCACCCTGGTTATGGCTACAATCATCTAGGGCAGGGATATGCAATTAGCGGACCTCCAGCTGTTGCAAAACTACAAGTCCCATCATCCCTCTGCCTGTGGGAGTCATGCTTGTGGCTGCCAGAGTCTTGCTATGCCTCATGGGACTTGTAGTTCTGCAACAGCTGGAGGTCCGCTAATTGCATATACCTGATCTAGGGTTTAGCTAAACATTTGAGTTTTAATCTCATAGGCCATTCACTTTGCAAGATAATTTTTCCAGAGTCTTGTGCCGTGTACACACGATCGATTTTTTCAACGGTGAAAACACCGTAGAGAAAATCGACGTGAAAAACGAGGAACAGCTTGTTCCCCTACACACGGCCGTTTTAAATTACATTTTTTTTCTTGGTCGAAAAAAACTTCCGTGTGTAGGCTCCCCGGAAGTGTTTCCCTATGGGAAAACTGCCGCGGAAAAAAATGACGGGAATCACGATGAGAAAAATTAGAGCATGTTCTAATTTTTCTCATCGTGATTAATGCCGTTTTTCCCGTCGGGAAAAATTACAAAAAGCCCACACACGGTAGTTTTTCTCGTCCAAAAGAAAAAATTAAATTTTTCCCGACGGGAAAAATTATTGTGTGTACGCGGCATAAGTGAATTAAAGAGTTTGTTACCCCAGCATTTCAGATTCCTGATACGTAAGTGCCTGCTATAGCATGTAGCTGTATGAAAAAGAATCCTGTTCTATTTTTATTGCTTCCTTCCTTTGTATGAAATGAAATCCCTGGTTTCCCTGGCAGTCCCCTTGCTTTCTTATTAAAAACTGTCTACACTAAGCATGAGAACACACCATGGACAGTTCTCTAGCTCTGCTGGGAACTCAGCCTGTGCTCCTCCAATGATCAGACTTGTCCTGACATGCACCCTTTTGTACAGCCTTTCACTGGCAAGATCAGTGTGCTGCTGCTTCTCCTCCCCCCAGCTCTTATGCAGCTGAGAACAGAGGGAATGTGATCACTTACAAAAAAAAGAGGAAAAAAGCAATTTATATATATTTTTTATATCTAAACACAAACGTTTGCCATTCACTTCCATTGTAAACTGAATTGTTTTACAAGCTGATCGTTTTGAAACACTACTGACTTCCATCATCCAGTCATGTGCAATCAAAAATTCTTTTTTTAACTACCTTGCATGTGGTTGGATATTCTTTGCAAGTTTTCTGTAAGTTCTATGGAAAATTCTCTTACAAAGTTCAACAGCCTATTTGCCTTTAATAAATTAGCCACTTTGCCTCATTTGCAGCATTCCAATTTAATTGTATTTCCGGTGAAGCAAATCAGTCTTCACTCTTGCTACTAAATAAATACAATTGTGTCTCTGACTAAAATGCTGCAAACATTATCTGTCTTTGTCAAGAAATTCAGATAATCCAAGAACCTTTGTTGTTAGGTCCCTTTCACAGTTATGCGACTTTTCCTGTAATTTTGGACATCAGAGTCGCATGACAAATCGTACCGCATGATTCCCAATGATATTCATTCATATCTGTGCGATTTCAATTCTCACCCACTTCAAAGTAGTCCTTGTACTACTTTGATCCGACTATGATGCGAGTTGAGGTCCATAGACCTCAAGTTTACACAGGCATTCCCTGAAATTGCGTCAAAATCATGCGAAACTCGCAGCCACAAAACTGCGCGACTTTCAAGTCGCGACAGTGTGAAAGTGGCTTTATTGGTGTCAGGGTTGAGTACTAACGAAATCAACGTTGTGCTCCCTAAATCCCTCTTAGATTGATAATTCTATAAACCCAAAAACACATTTGTTAGACTTATGATATTGTAATGCCCTATTCCAGTGTTGCCAACCGTCTGTATATTTACGGACAGCACGTAAATTTAACCCCCTTTTCGGGGTGTCCGTTGAAGTCCGTTTCGGGCATCATTTTCTCATAAAAAATATGGGCGCGAGCCGACCATGCAACTGCGCATGCGCCGTTCCAATAGCGGCCGGGCTCAGGAAAGCTCGTATGCGCTCGGCCAGGCGGCGCATGCGCAGTAACGTAATGGCGCCACCTGGCGCCATTTTTGAATAGATCAGGACTCGGCACTCGTCGGGACACTATGGCAGTCGCCCTATATAGGAGGACTCGGAGCCGAGCAGGCCAGCCAGGGTGAGGAGGAGAGTAAAACTGGGGGGGATATCATCTAGAGGAGGACATCGCTGGGAGCCCAGGAAGGACAAAGGATCAGGTCAGGTGTAGTCACAGATCCATTCACAAAATCCTCCACTCCATCTCCTCTAGCCAATGCATCTTCTATTAACCCTTTCACTGCACTGCAGCCCCCTGACAACATACAGTAATCAATGCACCATCCATTCCTAGTCTTGTCATTGAGCAGATCCTGGGGGCACAGCTCCCCAGAATGACATCCATCCCTACTAATATCACTCAGAAGATCCTGGGGACACTGCCCCCACAATGATCCATCCATCCATCCCCAGTCCTGTCACTGAGCAGATCCTGAGGACACTGCGTCCCACAATGATCCATCCATCCCTACTCCTGTCACTGAGCAGATCCTGGGATCACTGCTCACCGCAATGATCCATCCATACCTACTTCTATCGCTGAGCAGATCCTGGGAGTGTGTCATGTCCGCAGGCTCTGTCCCCCTCCTGTGTCATGTCCGCAGGCTCTGTCCCCCTCCTGTGTCATGTCCGCAGGCTCTGTCCCCCTCCTGTGTCATGTCCGCAGGCTCTGTCCCCCTCCTGTGTCATGTCCGCAGCCTCTGTCCCGCTCCTATGTCATGTCCTCAGGCTCTGTCCCCCTCCTGTTTCATGTCCGCAGCCTCTGTCCCCCTCCTGTGTCATGTTCGCAGCCTCTCTCCGCCTTCTGCAGTATGTCTGCAGCCTTGCACTGTAAGGGGGCATCCTGCAGACTCTGATGTAAGAGGGAACTCTGTGCTGGCTGGGTTATAGTAACCTAACCTTCATGTAAATTGAGAAATATGTTTTTTTACTTCTGTTTAACTTAAACACATTGATAATAGCATTAGCTATGTGTTTATAGTTCAAATATTGATATTTGCACTGTTTAGTACAAAAAACTTTTTTTTTTTTTTTTTGCAGTGTCAGTAAAAAATGTGGGCCCGCCAGTAAATTGCAAGGGTTTTGCCAGTAAAAAATTTGGTGTCGTTTGTAAATTTAAATTTTGTTGTTCTGCTAGTAAATTTCACTTCGGGGGGATGGCAACACTGCCCTGTACACACGATCGGAGTATCCGATGGTCAAAAATGCGATGGAATTTTTCATCGGAATTCCGTTCAAGCGGTCTTGCATACACTCTCAGAGTAAATTCCGACCGTCCAAAATGCGGTGACGTACAACACGTATGACGGCAGTATAAAGGGGAAGTTCAAATCCAACGGCGCCACCCTTTGAGCTGCTTTTGCTGATTTTGTGTTACCGCATGTTAGTAAAAGTTTGGTGTTAGCCGGTTCCTGCTTTTCAGTCTCCGTGCTTTTTCTGCATTTCAGTTTGTGCTTGTGGGTTCGTATCTGTCTTTCAGTGCGTGTAGTCAGGTCGTATCTGTTTTTCAGTCCGTTCTTGTCCTCTCGTGTCTGTTTTTCAGGTCGTTCTTCATAGGACTTTCTGTTCCTCAGTGCGTTCTGTTTAAGTTCGTTCTGACCAGCCGGACGGCTTCTAGCCATGTTGGAAGTACGTTCTCATCGTAGAGCTCGTGCTGCGTATGCGCTTGGTGTTGCGGTTAATACTTTGAGCCAAGCTCAGTCCATGAACAGGGTGAGGAGGAGTTCATGGACCAAGAATTGGTTGCTCCAGAGGGACCAATTCTCTCATATGCCTCTGCTGCGGGAAATCCAGGAGAATAATCCTGATGACTTCAGGAATTATCTCCGGATGACGGACCCCGTTTTTCATCGTCTGTTGGATTTTCTGTCCCCCTATATCACGAGGCAGAACACTGTGATGCGCCAAGCCATCACTGCCGCGCAGAGTCTAGTTGCCACGTTGTGATACCTGGCGACTGGGAGAAGCCTGCAGGACCTCAAGTTCATGACAGGCATCTCCCCCCAGGCTCTGGGGATCATTATTCCAGAAACCTGTTCTGCCATAATTCAAGTTCGGCAGAAGGACTATATTAAGGTAAGTTTTCTCCTTTATAACATCACATTCTATGTATCTTAATGCTTTCTAATGTATTCTATTTCTCTCATCCTTCCCTAATTACCATGATTGTAATATGATGTGAATGTACCCTTTGTCCTCATGCATACTGTAAGCTTTTAATGCTCCTCTTTTGGCCTACATGCAGATTTCCCTTCACAAACCTCTCCAGCATGCTATCCTGGGCCCATACACACCTAGCCTAGTCACTTCCCAATGTATTTTGTCAGCTCCATTGTAGTGCTTTACCCCCCCCCCCCTAAAATGTGTTCAAATGTTTTGGTTCTCATTAAATGTAGCCAGAGTGGCAGAGGCTTTTTTTGGAGGGCCCAAACTCAGCTAGAACCCCTCTCCCCCGTAGAATGTGTTCAAATGTTTTGGTTGTCATTAAATGTAGGCAGAGTGGCAGAGGCTTTTTTTGGAGGGCCCAAACTCAGCTAGAACCCCTCCCCCCCTAAAATGTGTTCAAATGTTTTGGTTCTCATTAAATGTAGGCAGAGGCTTTTTTTGGAGGGCCCAAACTCAGCTAGAACCCCGACCCTAAAAAAATTAAAATGGGCCATCAGAGGGAGTGAGGAATCTGATGATTGGGCCTTCTATTTTTGTCTTTAAATACTCCAAAAATAAATGTTATACTGATGTTGGCCAAGAATGTTTTTGTGTAATCTGCTTGCAATGTTATGTGCAAAAGTACTAATTAATTTTTCTGCTTTGACTCCACAGTTTCCTTGTTCGCCACAGGAATGGCAGAACGTGGCCTCCCAGTTTGCAGAGCGGTGGGACTTCCCCAACTGCGGAGGGGCAATAGACGGGAAGCGCGTCCGCTTAGTGCCACCACCCCATTCGGGGTCGTACTATTATAATTATAAAGGATTTAATAGTATCGTGTTGATGGCGGTGGTATCAGCACAGTATGAATTAATGTATGTGAACGTCGGGAAGAATGGCTGGATGTCGGATGGTGGTGTGTTCGCACAGACGGAATTTGCCCAACGTCTCCAGACTGGTGGCCTGGCACTGCCACCTGATGAAGACAATGTTGAGGGCCTTCCATTTGTTTTTATTGCTGATGAGGTTTTCGGACTGGCACCACACCTGATGAGGCCATTTCCCCTGAGGACCCTCACCCCTGAGTGGAGGGTTTTTAATTACCGGCTGGCCAGAGACCGAAGGGTTGTTGAGAATGCCTTTGGGATAATGGCCAGCCGGTTCCGTCTGTTCCTTACAGCTATACATATGGCGAAATATAAACTGAACCCAATATTCAGCTGCTGTATCCCCCATAATTATTTGAGGAGAAATTCTCCTAATTATATTACAACAGTTGGGACTGGCCATACTGGCTTGGCCCTCCAAATCGCCCGTGAAGTGTGTGATAAATACGTTGAGTACTTTACGGGTAGGGGGGCCATTGCTATGCCAGACAATCTCAGATTTTTTTAGTAAAAAATAAACAAAAAATACATTTCTGTGAAAAACTTGATTTGTAATTTTTGCTTGTGTTTATTTTATCTGTCTCCCAGGTTCTCCTAGTGCACTTTAACTGCCAAGTGGATTTGTCTTTAGTAAATAACCACCATTGTCTCTGTAATCAAGAACTTAATTTTCAAACTGGTATTGAGCATAGAAAGAAGAAGCTACACATTGTTGAGTAGAAAACTATTTTTACTCTGTGCACATTCACATGTGCGTTCTTATAAAATTTCTTATAAAATTCTAACCAGTTTTGTACCAAAAATAATTAAATTATTATTTTTTGGTTTTGCATAAACAGGCATGTTTCAAACAATAAAACATATAAAACAATGGAACTTACAAAGTTCAACCTTTGAGAAACTGAAGGCAATATCAGACATTATATAGTGTTTAAAAAATGTGTTGCTGTTGCCTTCATCAGATGTGGTAATGTAATCCCTGAACAAGCCAAATTTTGAAGATGCACACAAACTGTGCTTCAAAATGGGGATTTTCCTCCTGATCCCATGCCAAATGTCAACATGTGCTATCTGCCATCATGGGGGATCAATGGGCGTGTTTTGGGGGTGCAAATCCTTCCTCTCATCTACTTCAGTTGCAAGGAAGGGGTTGCACCCACAAAACATGTCCATTGATATCCCCTGATGGCAGATAGCACATGTTGACACACTGTGTGCATCTTTAAAATTTGGCTTGTTCAATTACACAAAAATTGGGAAAGTAGGCCACTAAAACGTGAAATGGTGGCAATAAAAACATCTTTAGACTCTCCCCAAAACATCAATCATGTTCTTAATTTGTTGGTCAAAACAATAGAGTTTGTGCCTTATAATGTCCATTTCACGACTCATAACCATGAGATCCTGGATTAGGATTTGTGCGCTACCACTTGAGAAAGGAGGAGATTGTTCTTCAACAAGCAGCACATCACCTAAAAACAAAAAAAAACATGTCTTATAAATATGCCTGTATCCATGCATGTATTCCCTGAATCTGTGGTGTATGACACTGACTTGTTGTGGTGACAATCTCGCACACTTCCTCCACATCTCCTTCCTCCACATCTCCTTGCTCCACATCTCCTTCCTTCACATCTCCTTTCTCCACCTCTTCTTCCTCCACCTGTTCTTCCTCCACCTCTTCTTCCTCCACATCTCCTTCCTCAACATCCTGAATTTGGGGTTCTCTCTGGTCCCCTTCTTTCTGAGGTGTGGGGTTCCTGACCTCCTCAGAGTGGTGTGCTCCGAGTCTTCGCTCCCCTATGAGAATGAAACAAAAGGTATACTCAGTACACACATATTCGAGGGCAGAAAAAGGAATATGAAACATTGCTTGGAAGTGGGGTACAATTGTCTGTTTTGGCAGAGTTCCAAGATGATGACATGATTTTTTTTTTTTTTACAAAGCTGGAATACTTACCTTTTTTGCCCAAGTTACACACATGGAGACACCCCAAAGTATCCACTGTAGCACCTGTGTGGGACACCCTAAAAAGGTTGTTCTGGTGTCCCACACATGTGCTCCAGAGTACGGCTGTGGAAACAGCTGCTGAGTGTCCTCTCCTTTACACTGAATCCAGTTTGTATTTCACATTCTATTTACAAACACATCATCTAGACCAGGGATATGCAATTAGCGGACCTCCAGCTGTTGCCAAACTACAAGTCTCATGAGGCATAGCAAGACTCTGACAGCCACAAGCATGACCTCCAAAGGCAGAGGAATGATGGGACTTGTAGTTTGGCAACAGCTGGAGGTCCGCTAATTGCATATCCCTGATCTAGACAATAATGTTTTTAAACTTTGTTTTAATACAAAAAGGCATGACCAAATGTGGTTTACCTGTATCTGCGCAAAACAGTGCATTTTTGACAAATGATGTTTACTACGAACAATTTTACTTAGGCCACTAACCTGAAAGTTGCCATTTTCAAATGTCCAACCAGTCAATCAAATCACATGGAGCAACATGCAAGTATAATAATCAAATTAGTAATAACACAGGAGAAATACTTACTTTTTGCTACAATTTTTTTGATCTTCTGGAACTGCTCCCGCTCCCTTAGCTTCAGGTCAGACCACCTTTTTCTCAGCTGCTCCTTGGAACTCCGGACCCCAAATTTCTTGTACAGACTCCTCACCACTTTGCTCATTATTTTGGCCTTTCTGAGATTCGGGGTCTTGTACGGCCCATGCTTCCCATCATAATCTCTACTCCGCAAGATCTCCAACCATTTCTGCAAAGGACATATTCCTGGCCTTGTATCTTCTGGATCGGGGCATTTCCAGCTCCAGGCTTTCCTCGTCAGTACTTAATATAACACGCACCTGCTGTGTTACCGCCATGTCGTCTACCACTGTGCGCCAATCGAGAAGGGGCGGGGAATAACCTATAAAGAACGTCAGGGGAGGGCGATGTGGGCAGAGTTTCACGCATTCGCAGGGTATATAATGATAACACACATGTGTCGTAACTACGTTGCTTGCGCGGAGTAAGGAGGACCGGAAGTGCCGAACGTCATAAACGAAGGTAAAAATTAAACTTGGGGCATCAGTGGCCTATACTGATTCATGATTATAAAGGCCTGTATTGGGATAAGATTAGGACAGTTTAGGCTGACCTAGTGTTTTTGTCTTGTGTTTTATCTTGCAGAAAATATGCATAAATGTAAGGATCCTGCAATAATGTCAGCATTTATTGATAAAAATAGGGAGCTCAGAAACTTATGGGATATAAAACACAGTTTGTTCCATAACCGTGATGTAAGGAGGGCAACAATTGACAAATTTGTTGAATTTATGAAGACCTGGATCCCAGAGGCAGACTATAACATGTTGAATAATAAAATCAATAACGTGAAGAATATGTACAATAAGCAGCACAAAGCAATCCGCAAATCACGAAGATCAGGAGCAGCAGCAGACAAAGTGCATGTCCCCAAGCTATGATACTACAAACACTTGCGTTTTATGGACGACTAGATTGAAGCCAGGGAATCACTTTCGAGCCTTCCCTCCAGCCTTCCCTCCAGCCTTCCCTCCAGCCTTCCCTCCACCCTTCCCTCCACCCCTGCAAGGGGTGCCGAGGAGCTACCTGACCTGGTAGAGCCGGATATGATTATCTATAGCCAGGTAGAGTATTTTACAACATATTTATTGCCGTAGAATTATTGTTGGGAACTAGATGTTTAGTATTCCAAAATTAAACCAAAAAAAAAAATTACATGTCAATAGACAGTAGTGGACAGAATTGTTTGGGACAAGAATGAAAAATGCTGGGGTCTTTTCTATTTATTAACATTCAATTTGCAACAGTCATGAGATGAAATTGATGTGTGTGATTAATGAACCAAAAAATAAAACTATGTCCCTTTTTTATACACAGTATAAGGTCAGCCAGGAGGACGAGGCTCTGGAGTGTGGCAGCCAAGAGGAGGCAGGGGTGAGTGGCAGCCAGGAGGAGGCCGGGCCAAGTGGCAGCCAGCAGGTGCCCAAGCCAAGTGGCAGCACCCAGTCACAGGTGCATGCCCTCCACATCAGACCAAAAAGGCCAAGGAAGATGACACAGGTGGAGGAAGAATCTCTGAGGATCATAAGGGACGCAGCCGAGATAATGATAGCCCCTGTCAACCCTGTAGAGTCCTATGGCTGCTACAGTATGTGGCCAATAAGCTCCAGGAAGTGGAGGAGGGACAATGTAGACTCTCTGAGGAGCTTTTTTCTATGGTCCTTCAGAGGGCGGTGAGGAGCCAGTTGCCAGAGGCCACCCATCTGTGTGATCTCACCCATCCTTCTCCTCCTCCTCCTTCTTCTCTTCCTCCTGCCACATTTCCAACACCAGAGCCACAGCCTGCACGGGGGCATGGAGGGAGCCTTGGAAGGAATACTGCAGGGAAGCGTGGAGGGAACGCTGCAGGGAGCCGTGGAGGAAAGGCTGCAAGGAAGACCAGAAAGTGATTCCCTGGCTTCAGTTTGCTCTGCCAGAAGACGCAGTCTGTTGTAGTGAGTGGGGAGTATGAGTGTGAATCCGCGCAATGGACCTGATATGCCAGTAGAAACACACAACAGGGGTGTAGAAAAACATCCTGTGATGAATAAGTAAGGCGCTGCCTCTACATAATTAATCCACCTGGGTGGAGTAAATGAGTAAACTGAAGGGAGGTGTAGAATTGTTGGAGGTGTAGTACCACAGACTGGGGACATATATGACATCTGCTGATGCTCCTGATTTCTGTGATTTGGGGACCAGATTGTGCTCCCAACTCTATGGACTCCTCAAGATATGTAATTTTAGTTACAACATACTTGATGTCTGCCTTGGGGTCCTAAGGCTGCGTAAATTCTAAAAATGTCTCCATTGTTGCCCTTCCTCTTTATTTTGTTACCAGAATAAATTAATATTTTATTTAATTTAAATACTTGCCTATGTGTTTTTCATAAAAAGGACAGTTTGTTTGTGAGTAGGAAGGTACATTTCCTAAATACAATGTGTAATTAACAAGGGACACCAACCAACCTCCTTGAGGGAAAAAATACAAGATAATAATGTTATTAGGGTAACTTGACAAGAAAATAAAAATGGAGATCACAAGAAAATAATAAAACCCCACAAAAAAATAAGGAGATCTTGATTCAAATCACCAACAAAAAAAATAAATAAGATCTTTTGGAGATCTGACTTTGATAACATTTGTTCTAGCATTAGAAAGAAGAAAAGAATGCGCTACATTAAACAATGCAATAATTTGCAGCATGACGAATGTGCTATCTCCATTACGAACGCTAGTTTTACCAGAACGAGCGCTCCTGTCTCCTAATTTAGTCTGAGCATGCGTGGGTTTTTTCTCCGTCAGAGTTCCACACAGACGATCGGAATTTCCTATCGGATTTTTGTCCATCTGAAAAATTTGAAACATGTTCTATTTTTTTACACCGATGGAAAAAAGTCAGATGGGGCTCACACACGATCAGAATTTCCGATGAAACAAGTCCATCGGACTTTTTTCATCCGAAAATCCGATCGTGTGTACAAGGACCAGTGACATTTATACAGCGATCAGTGCTATAAAAATGCACTGATTACTATATAAATGACACTTGCAGGGAAGGGGTTAACACTAGTGGTGATCAAACACCTGGGAGGTGTTTCTAACTGTGAGGGGAGGGGACTGACTAGGAGTACAGAGAGATCACTGTTCCTAATTAAGGATGAGCTCGGGCGTGTTCGCAACACACAAACTAATTAAGGATGAGCTAATTAAGGATGAGCTTGGGCGTGTTCGTGCAGAGCCCGCCAGGAAGTTGGCACTGCACAGCACTAATCACAGGCAGTGAGACATTCCTCGATCTTTGCAGCCTCGTATAAGAAAAATGTCTCACTGCCTGCGATTAGCGCTGTGCAGTGCCGACTTCTTGGTGGGCTCTGCACGTGATAGTTATGAACACGCCTGAGCTCATCCTTATTGAAAAAATATACGCAATGTCACTGTACTAATGACACCTGCTAGGAAGGGGTTAAAAATCTAGGGTGGTCGAAGAGTTGACTGTTTGCCTAGCCAGTGTTTTTGTGTACTGTATGTGCTGCTTTTACTAGGGAAAAGGATGGATTTTAGTCCATGCTTTGCAGGAACACAAAATCCATCCCTTCCCCCCCGTCAGAACAGAAATATGCCTTGTTTACATAGGCAGAGCTCCGTTCTGAGTCTCTGCCCAACAATCGATGGGTGTTGGCTAGGGATGAGCTCGGTGTTCGAGTCGAACATAAGTTCGACTCGAACATCGGCTGTTCGCGCGTTCGGCGAACAACGAACGATTTGGGCCGTTCGCGCCAAATTCGAGTGACGCGAACGGCCCACAATACACTGCGCCATCGCAGTGTAATCCCGGCACTGTGATTGGCCAAGCATGCACTGTGACCCTGCATGCTTGGCCAATCACAGCGCCGGCAGCGAGGAGAGCAATGATTGGCCACAGGCAGGATGCCTGTGACCAATTATAGCTGAGGGGGTTTAGTACACGCCCCACACTATAAAAGGCCGCCAGCGCGGCGGCCTCGTGTAGTGTGTTCCGGAGCAGGGAAAGTGAAGGATAGGCAGAGACAGTGTCAAATCTATTATTTGCTAAACCTTGTGTGTAGGGACAGAGAAGGATAGGCAGGGAGAGTGTCAGTGTCATATTCTTTGCTAAACCTTGTGTGTAGGGAGAGAGAAGGATAGGCAGGGAGAGTGTCAGTGTCATATACTTTGATAAACCTTGTGTGCAGGGAGAGAGAAGGATAGGCAGGGGACAGTGTCAGTGTCATTGCTGCTAAGCCTCCTGCACATTATACACCTGAAGTTAGCCCGTATTGCTGCTTTTTCCGGGTGTGTTACACCAACAGGCATTTGCGGCACTTACAGCGGGTGGAGTGTGCCTTCTGATCATATTACACCTGAAGTTAGCCTGTATTGCTGCTTTTTCCTGGTGTGTTACACCAACAGGCATTTGCGGCACTTACAGCGGGCGGAGTGTGCCTCCTGATCATATTACACCTGAAGTTAGCCCGTATTGCTGCTTTTTCCTGGTGTGTTACACCAACAGGCATTTGCGGCACTTACAGCGGGCGGAGTGTGCCTCCTGATCATATTACACCTGAAGTTAGCCCGTATTGCTGCTTTTGCCTGGTGTGTTACACCAACAGGCATTTGCGGCACTTACAGCGGGCGGAGTGTGCCTCCTGATCATATTACACCTGAAGTTAGCCCGTATTGCTGCTTTTTCCTGGTGTGTTACACCAACAGGCATTTGTGGCACTTACAGCGGGCGGAGTGTGCCTCCTGATCATATTACACCTGAAGTTAGCCTGTATTGCTGCTTTTTCCTGGTGTGTTACACCAACAGGCATTTGCGGCACTTACAGCGGGCGGAGTGTGCCTCCTGATCATATTACACCTGAAGTTAGCATGTATTGCTGCTTTTTCCTGGTGTGTTACACCAACAGGCATTTGCGGCACTTACAGCGGGCGGAGTGTGCCTCCTGATCATATTACACCTGAAGTTAGCCTGTATTGCTGCTTTTTCCTGGTGTGTTACACCAACAGGCATTTGCGGCACTTACAGCGGGCGGAGTGTGCCTCCTGATCATATTACACCTGAAGTTAGCCTGTATTGCTGCTTTTTCCTGGTGTGTTACACCAACAGGCATTTGCGGCACTTACAGCGGGCGGAGTCTGCCTCCTGATCATATTACACCTGAAGTTAGCCTGTATTGCTGCTTTTTCCTGGTGTGTTACACCAACAGGCATTTGCGGCACTTACAGCGGGCGGAGTGTGCCTCCTGATCATATTACACCTGAAGTTAGCCTGTATTGCTGCTTTTTCCTGGTGTGTTACACCAACAGGCATTTGCGGCACTTACAGCGGGCGGAGTGTGCCTCCTGATCATATTACACCTGAAGTTAGCCTGTATTGCTGCTTTTTCCTGGTGTGTTACACCAACAGGCATTTGCGGCACTTACAGCGGGCGGAGTGTGCCTCCTGATCATATTACACCTGAAGTTAGCATGTATTGCTGCTTTTTCCTGGTGTGTTACACCAACAGGCATTTGCGGCACTTACAGCGGGCGGAGTGTGCCTCCTGATCATATTACACCTGAAGTTAGCCTGTATTGCTGCTTTTGCCTGGTGTGTTACACCAACAGGCATTTCCGGCACTTACAGCGGGCGGAGTGTGCCTCCTGATCATATTACACCTGAAGTTAGCCTGTATTGCTGCTTTTTCCTGGTGTGTTACACCAACAGGCATTTGCGGCACTTACAGCGGGCGGAGTGTGCCTCCTGATCATATTACACCTGAAGTTAGCCTGTATTGCTGCTTTTTCCTGGTGTGTTACACCAACAGGCATTTGCGGCACTTACAGCGGGCGGAGTGTGCCTCCTGATCATATTACACCTGAAGTTAGCATGTATTGCTGCTTTTTCCTGGTGTGTTACACCAACAGGCATCTGTGGCACTTACAGCGGGCGGAGTGTGCCTCCTGATCATATTACACCTGAAGTTAGCCTGTATTGCTGCTTTTTCCTGGTGTGTTACACCAACAGGCATTTGCGGCACTTACAGCGGGCGGAGTGTGCCTCCTGATCATATTACACCTGAAGTTAGCCTGTATTGCTGCTTTTTCCTGGTGTGTTACACCAACAGGCATTTGCGGCACTTACAGCGGGCGGAGTGTGCCTCCTGATCATATTACACCTGAAGTTAGCCTGTATTGCTGCTTTTTCCTGGTGTGTTACACCAACAGGCATTTGCGGCACTTACAGCGGGCGGAGTGTGCCTCCTGATCATATTACACCTGAAGTTAGCCTGTATTGCTGATTTTTCCTGGTGTGTTACACCAACAGGCATTTGCGGCACTTACAGAGGGCGGAGTCTGCCTCCTGATCATATTACACCTGAAGTTAGCCTGTATTGCTGCTTTTTCCTGGTGTGTTACACCAACAGGCATTTGCGGCACTTACAGCGGGCGGAGTGTGCCTCCTGATCATATTACACCTGAAGTTAGCCTGTATTGCTGCTTTTTCCTGGTGTGTTACACCAACAGGCATTTGTGGCACTTACAGCGGGCGGAGTGTGCCTCCTGATCATATTACACCTGAAGTTAGCCTGTATTGCTGCTTTTTCCTGGTGTGTTACACCAACAGGCATTTGCAGCACCTACAGCAGGCGTAGTGTGATTCCTGCAAAATATACTCCTGAAGCTAGGCCTTATTGCTGGTTTTCTCATTTCCCTGCAGGCCATTAGAATGTCTGGAAGGCAAACAAGGAGAGGCAGACAGTCAGGAGCCAATAAAAGAGGGCAAGCAGGCTCTGTGTCTAGAGACAACAGTGCTGGTCGTGGACGCGGTGCATCGCTATCAGCACGTGGCCATGGGACACGCTTGTCCTTCCTTTCGGCAACTGGACGTGTTGAGCCGCATCATGCCGAAGACTTGGTAGAGTGGATGACCAAGCCCTCCTCATCCTCCTCATCCTCTCTCACCCAGGCTCAGGGTACTGGCAAAGCAGCTGCCAAAGCGTCCTCTTCCCTGCTATCAATGTCATCATCAGTCACTCCTTCCCTAGACCAACCATGTCCTCCTGAGGAGTTCCCCGAACTGTTTGAGCACAGTGTTGGGTACATGCTCCAGGAGGATGCCCAGCGTTTCGAAGGGTCTGATGATGATACCCAGCTAGAGGAAGGCAGTAGCGTGAGAGCAGAGAGAGGGGATGCTCAAGAAGGACACCAATCTGGCAGTCATGTTCCAGCAGCTGCAGCATACTGCCAGATTGGCTCCAGTGATGAGGAGGGAGGGAATGATGAGGTCACTGACTCCACGTGGGTGCCTAATAGGAGAGAGGAGGAGGATGAGGAGGAGGCACATCTTTAACGTGGCAGGATGCCCTCGGGGGGCCAGCGTAAGGGCAGCACACCGACGGAATCACACCACAGAGCTCCGCCTGTGCAGGGCACTGCCTCTGCCCGTTATTCAAAAAGTTCTTTGGTGTGGGCCTTTTTGAGTCGAGTGCATCAGATCGCACAGCTGCTGTTTGCAACATATGTCTCAAGCGTATATCGCGTGGCCAAAACATCACCCGCTTGGGCACCACATGCTTGACCAGACATATGTTGACCTGCCATGCAGCTCGTTGGCAAGCCTACCTTAAAGACCCACACCAAAGAACAAAGCGGACCTCTTCTTGCACCACATCAGCTGGGATCTCCAACCCCACTATACCTTCAGTCCTCTCTGAAACCTGCACTGAGAGGAATGAAGGTGTAGAATTAGGTGTGTCACAGCCAAGTACTTGCGGGCACTCTGCTAACAGTACACCGACGTCCGATTCTACCAGGCAAATTTCCCTGCCCCAGCTGCTGGACCGTCGAAAGAAGTTCACTCCCAGCCATCCACATGCCCAGCGGTTGAATGCTAGCTTGGCTAAATTGCTAGCGCGTCAACTGCTGCCTTTTCAGTTGGTAGACTCGGCCCCCTTCCGTGAGTTTGTGCAATGTGCGGTTCCTCAGTGGCAGGTTCCCAAACGCCACTTTTTCTCACGGAAGGCGATTCCGGCTCTCTACCGGCATGTGGAAGGCAATGTCTTGGCCTCACTGGACAGGGCGGTCAGCGGTAGGGTGCATATTACTGCTGACTCATGGTCCAGCAGGCATGGACAGGGACGTTACCTTTCTTTCACGGCCCATTGGGTCACTCTTTTGGCAACTGGGAAGGATGCAGGACAAGGTGCAGTAGTTTTGGAGGTTGTTCCACCGCCACGCCTCCAAAATGCTACTACTGGTTGTGACACACCTCTGTCCTCCACCCCCTCCTCTTCTTCTTCCTCCATGGCCTCTTCCTGTGCTTTGTCCTCGGAACCAGCGGTGCTCCGTAGGCGTTCAAGGGGCTACGCAAGTACGCAGGCAAAAAGATGCCATGCCATGCTTGCGCTGGTGTGTTTGGGGGACAGGAGCCACACTGGGGCAGTGGTTCTGTCTGCTCTGCAGGGGCAGGCCGAGAGGTGGTTGACGCCATGCCAGCTTAAGCCAGGAATGGTAGTTTGCGACAATGGCACCAACCTCCTCTCCGCTCTCCGACAGGGACAACTGACCCATGTGCCCTGTGTGGCTCACGTCCTTAACCTGGTGGTGCAGAGGTCCTTGGGCAGGTACCCGGGCTTACAGGATGTCCTGAGGCAGGCCAGGAAAGTCTGTGTGCATTTCCGCAGATCTTATAATGCCAGTGCTCGCCTGGCTGAGCTGCAAAAGGAGTTGAACCTGCCCAAGAACCGCCTTATATGTGACATGCCCACCAGGTGGAACTTAACATTGGCCATGCTGCAGCGGCTGCACATGCAGCAGAGGGCCATCAATGAGTACCTGTGCGACTACGGCACCAGGACAGGGTCAGGGGAGCTCAGGTTTTTTTCACCACGCCAGTGGGGCATGATCAGGGATGCATGTACTGTCCTGGCACCATTTGAGGAGGCCACAAGGATGGTGAGCAGTGACAGTGCATGCATCAGTGACACTGTACCTCTTGTCCACCTGTTGGAACATACGCTGCGTGGAATAATGGACAGGGCACTTGAGGCAGAACAGAGGCAGGAAGAGGAGGACTTCCTTGCCTCTCAAGGCCCCCTTTACCCAGACAGTGTTCCTTCTGTCCCACCCATCGCACAGGAAGAAGAGGAGGAGGAGGAGGAGGAGGATTGTGTCAGCATGGAGGTGGAGCCTGGCACTCAGCATCATCAGCAGCAGTCTTTTAGGGATGATTTACAGTCCCAAGAAACCAGTGGACTTGTACGTAGCTGGGAGGAGGTGGCTGCGGATCATGCCGTCCTTAGTGACCCAGAGGACTCCGGACCGAATGCCTCAGCTAACCTACGCTGCATGGCCTCCCTGATCCTGCAAAGTCTGCGGAAGGATCCTCGTATTCTTCGGATCAAGGAGAGGGACCATTACTGGCTGGCCACTCTCCTTGATCCACGGTACAAGGGTAAGGTTGTGGACCTTATCTTACCGTCGCAGAGGGAGCAGAGGATGAGACAACTCCGGGAGGCCTTGCAGAAAGGTCTGTGCAACGCGTTCCCAGAGACTGGGAGGTTACAAACTCCTGGTCCTGGACAACGAGTTGCTGAGGCTTCGGTCAGTCAAAGAAGGAGCGGTGGGGAAGGTGGCCATCTGACCAATGCGTTCAGACAATTCTTTAGTCCACAGCCCCAAGGTATGATCGGTTCCAGCAACCATCGCCAGCGTCTGATATACATGGTGCAGGAATACCTAGGGGCAAGGTCAGACTTGGACACCTTCCCCACCGAAAATCCTCTGGCTTACTGGGTCTTGAGGATGGATCACTGGCCAGAGCTTGCACAGTATGTAATTGAGCTACTGGCCTGTCCTGCATCCAGCGTTCTTTCAGAACGCACATTCAGTGCTGCTGGAGGATTTGTCACGGATCACAGGGTGCGCCTGTCCACCGACTCTGTTGATCGACTGACCTTCATAAAGATGAACCAGTCTTGGATCACCACCAGCTACCAAACACCTGAAGCTGATATAACAGACTAATTTATTTTCAAATGTCACATCCCTTCAAGACTGATGCTGATGCTGAGAGACTGTCCTGTTATGTTGACTGACTATCCTCCTCCTTCTCAATGATCCGATTGATGATGATAGCTTGGAAGAACATTTTTGTTTCTGGGTGCCGCCACCAGTGGCTAAGGCCCAATTTTTCAGCCCCTGTTTAACAGGGGCATGTAATTACAATTTTTTATGCAATGCTTTGCAGCAGGGCTCATTTCTGCACTCCAACTAGAGTATCTGGGAGAGGTTGCAGTGTCGTGGCACCAGCACCAGTGGCTAAGGCCCAATTTTTCAGCCCCTGTTTAACAGGGGCGTGTAATTAAAAATTTTGATGCAATACTTTGCAACAGGGCTCATTGCTGTGCTCCAAGTACAGTATCTGTGAGGGGTTGCAGTGTTGTGGCACCAGTGCCTAAGGCCCAATTTTTCTGCCCCTGTTTAACAGGGGCATGTAATTACAATTCTTGATCTAATAATTCACAGCAGGGCCCATTCCTGCGCCCACCAAGAGTAACTGTGAGGCCTTACAGTGTTGTGTCAACACCACCACCACCACCAAAGGCCCAATTTTTCAGCCCCTGTTCAACAGGGGCATGCAATTACAATTCTTGATCTAATAATTCACAGCAGGGCCCATTCCTGCGCCCACCAAGAGTAACTGTGAGGCCTTACAGTGTTGTGTCAACACCACCACCACCACCAAAGGCCCAATTTTTCAGCCCCTGTTCAACAGGGGCATGCAATTACAATTCTTGATCTAATAATTCACAGCAGGGCCCATTCATGCGCCCACCAAGAGTAACTGTGAGGGCTCACAGTGTTGTGGCAACACCAACATGTAAGGGGCAAATTTCAGCTGAGCATATACGGCAGGCCCCTACTTTCAAACATCCAACTTACAAAAGACTCCTCCTTGCAAACGGAAGGCTACAACAGGAAGTGAGAGGAAATCTACCCCTAGGAAGGCAAATTCTCTCCTGTAAGAGTTAATATGGGAAAAAAGTGTCTCCTCTCCACTGATGCTTTATCACCAATTCTTGTTTCAATAAAAACCCCAAATTTTCAAAAAACATTTGTCATTAGGACGGAAAGTGAGGTGAACTGTTCTGAACAGGCGCACACTACACAGACAGCAAAACAAATGTTACAGGGGTGATAACCCTTCCCTATGTTTTCCAAAAAGCTTAAAAATATATTTTTTGGCTGGAGCTACACTTAAACAATGTACCTGTTTAAAATTACAAACAGATTCTACATAAGAACAAACCTACAGTCCCTGTCTTGTATGCACCGCCTGTATACGGCTGTTCAGAGTATATAGGGCCTTTTTTATTTTGTGTGCGGGGTTCCCCTTAATATCCATACAAGACCCAAAGGGGCTGGTAATGGGCTGGGGTAGGGGGGGGTGGGCTGTGATGGGGTAGCTATGCCATTTTTCTTAAAGATTTTCATCCATATTACCGGGACCAGACATTACATTAAAGCCGCAAGCAGTTTTAAATGGCTTTTTTTCCTTTAGAAATGTAATTTTGTGCAGGGACAGTTCTAAACACGGGAAACACATGGCACTTCACAGGCATACTTTAGACACCCCCCAGGTACGATATTTAAAGGAATATTTGACTTTTTTTTTTCACTTTATGCATCATTAAAATGACTGCTCCCGAAAAACGGGCGTTTTTAAAACTTTTTTTTGGATTGATACATGTCCGCTGGTGCTGAACCCGGGTTCCCAAACCCTTTTTAGGACAATAACATTCATAATAGTCGTTATAATTAGCATTTTAGATTTCGAACGTTCGCATCCATTGTATTTAATAGGGTTCTAAAGTTTGTGCGAACTTTCGGTCCGTTCGCGGGTTCTGGTGCGAACCGAACCCGGGGGTGTTCGGCTCATCACTAGTGTTGGCAGACATCGAGTGCCTAGCACCGGCAGATCAGCTTCTTATGTGAAAGATTACAGCAGAAACAGCCTGTCAGTGGTGCGTATGCACCCTCTGCAGGCATAAGTGCAGGATCATGTATGTATATGTGATCCGGTGCAGAGCTGTGGTCCTGTAGCAGTAAAACTACTGTAGGGTGTCCAGCAAGTGGTTAAATCTGTTATGCATGTTGGGAATCCATGCATTGTCATTGCCAAGGCCTATTTATTTAAGCATGTGCATTCATCCTATATTGCAGGCTTCATTTAGGAGTGGTGATGAGTGAGTGCCGTTTCACACCATGAATCACATAAGAACAAGCTTTAAGTTACTGGGTGATACATATTTGATTCTGGTGCAATGAGATTTCAGCCTATTCATTAGAATGAGCTTAAATTGTGTTTCATCGCACTAAAAGCATGCACTACTTTATAAAATGCACAGCAACTGAACCATATGGCACTACTGTATCATGTGATCTGGTGAAGGCAAATGCACTGTGTTTGTGACCTTAATTTTGAGTGTCATTAAGTTCACACTGACATCTGCTGCAGATCAAAAGTGCAGAGTATTTTGAATGCAGTTGAAATGTGCACGGAATGCAAGTTTCCTGCATTGCGTTCTGGTGTGAACTGGCCCTAAATTAAGAAAAGCTTGGTTTGTCATGATTAAAAAAAAATCTGCAAACCCTGAACATGGCCCCAAATCCCATTGAATTTATGGGAGCCACATTTTTTTTCATGGCCTTTTTCTAGGCCAGTTTGCAAGCTTTTAGAAAAAAAAGGACATACTGTAGGTAGCTGGGAACTGCCATGGGGGAAATACACCAATGCAAATAGAACTTTTAACCACTTGCCGACTGCCGCACACCGATATACGTCGGCAGAATGGTACAGGCGGGGGGGCACGGTCGCGCCCCCCGGTGCCTGTGGCAGTCGGATTCGTTAGAGCCTCAGGTCCAGGCCAATGATTCATGGCCTGAACCTGCTGATCGGTCCTAACGAACGAAAATGCTTCCCCTGTCTGTAAGTGTAAACACAGACAGGGGAAGTGATGTCATCTCTCCTCGTGGGGTCTTTTCGATTCCAGCGAGATGAGAGAGTACATCTAAAACTTGAGTTGCACAACACTACACTGACACTAGTACACGTAGGTACACTTGTCACCCCCTGATCACCCCCGATCACCCCCCCAGTTAACCCCTTCACTCCCTGTCACATTGTCACCAATTGCAATTTTCATATTTTTCACTGATCATTGCATTGGTGTAATTTGTGACTGTAATAAGTGTTAGGGCAGTTGATTGCCCAAAGTTAACCCTTTCACCCCCTGTCGCCAGTGTCACTAATAGATCTTTTTTCTGATGGCCGTATTTGTGTCACGGGTGACGCTAGTTAGCCAGTTAGTTAATTTCTTTCACCGTCAGGTTTTTAAAGCATAAGGTACTCCCATATACTACCTAATAAAGGTTTTAACTCCCTGATTGCCCCTAGTTGACCCTTTCACCCCTGATCACTGTATTAGTGTTACGGGTGACGCTGGTCAGTTAGTTCGTTTTTTATAGCTTCAGGGCACCTGCCGTATATTACCCAATAAAGGTTAAACCCCCTGATCGCCCGGCGGGTGATATCAGTTAGGTTTTAGCATCAGATAGGGTCTGCGTCGCCCCAGGCAGCATCAGATTAGTGCCAGTAGCGCTAACATCCACGCACGCACCATACATCTCCCTTAGTAATATAGTGTCTGAACGGATCAATATCTGATCTGATCAGATCTATACTAGCATCCCCAGCAGTTTAGGGTTCCCAAAAATGCAATGTTAGCGGGATCAGCCCAGATACCTGCTAGCACTTGCGTTTAGCCCCTCCGCCCAGCCCAGCCCACCTAAGTGCAGTATCAATCGATCACTGTCACTTACAAAATACAAAACACATAACTGCAGCATTCACAGAGTCAGGCCTGATCCCTGCGAATGCTAACTGTTTTTTTGGTAGCGTTTGAAGCTGTCGCTGATAGTCAGGATCATTTTTTTCTGTGAGTCTCACTAGTGGACCAGTAAATTTAGAGACCAAAATGTCAAATCAAAGGTACATTAGTGAAGAGGTCTACACGTTTCTGAGCATGACATATACTGAAGAGGAAGTCACCCATCTGTCAGATTCAGGCTCAGAATATGAACCCGTAGACAGCAGCGGCACCCTGACAGATAGCTCTGACGATGGAGTAGTGGTCCCTGCCAAGGTTAGGCATAACCGACCCCGTTCATATGCTGTTGTTGAGGTGCAAGAACAGCAGGGCTCTTGTGTGGAGTAGAGAGCCAGTACTAGTGCCGCTCATCCTTCTGGTGAACTGGCAAACACCAGCAGCCTAGTACACCCTGCTCATAGTCAAACCAGTAGTGCAGTATCACGTGGTGACGTGGCGAGTCCCATAAGTGCAGTTCAAGCTGGTGAGGTGGCTAGCACTAGTAGTGTCCCACAGCCACCAAGAAGACAAAGACATGACATCATGCCCATAGTGCCCTTCCTGCAGAATATGCTAATCCTAATTGGGAGCCCACCACTTCTGCAGCATCCATACTTCCCCCATTCACTGGCCAAACCGGAATTCACGTGGAAAGTTGATTTTACGTCACTTGATTTTTATTCGCTGTTTTTCACGGAAGATCTCTATAGATCTATTGTGGACCAAAGCAATTTGTATGCTGGTCAATTCATTGCCGCTAATCCCCATTTGACCCTTGCCAGGGAATAGAAACCAATTATGGTTTCCGAATTTAAGACCTTTCTGGGCCTATCCCTCCTCATGGGCATAACTAAAAAGAATGATTTGCGTACATATTGGTCCACTGACCCAATTCACCATATTCCTGTGTTCTCTGCCTCTATGGCCAGGGCACGATACGAGCAGATCTTGCGGTTCATGCACTTCAATGATAATGAACTCTGTCGTCCTCGGGGTGACCCTGGATACGATCGGCTCTACAAAATTTGGCCCCCCGTAAACCACTTCAACCAACATTTTGCAACCTTGTTTACTCCCAATCAAGGTGTCTGTGTTGATGAGTCCCTGATTAAGTTTTCTGGCCGCTTGTCTTTCGAACAGTATCTTCCCAGCAAGCGTGCCAGATATGGAGTCAAGATGTATAAGCTCTGTGACAGGGCAACAGGCTATATATATAGTTTTATGGTTTATGAGGGAAGAGATAGTTACGTAGAACCGGAGAACTGCCCAGACTTTGTAGGGAGCACTGGTAATATTGTGTGAGACTTGGTGTCACCCTTATTCGGAAAGGGGTACCACTTGTATGTGGATAATTATTACACAAGCGTGCCACTTTTTAGTCCCTTGTTTGAGCATGGAATTGGCACATGTGGCGCAATGCAATCTAATTGCCGGGGCTTATCCCAGCGGCTTGTAGATTCCCATATTAGACTGGGGGAGAGAGCCTGCTTGAAGTGTAATAATTTTCTCACTGTGAAGTGAAGGGATAATAAGAACGTTTTCATTCTGTCCTCCCTTCACGCAGACACGATGGTCCAAATTCCTACGGCGACTGGTGTTGTGGAGAAACCCCTCTGTGTCCACGAATAAAACCTTAATATGGGAGGGGTGGACCTCAACAACTAGTTGATACCGCCGTACCTAATTGCACATAAGGCCACACGCTGGTATAAAAAAGTGTCTGTATACTTATTCCAATTGGCTCTGCTGAACGGTTATGTGCTATACAAAGCGTCAGGATGAACTGGATCGTCCCTTAAATTCCAAGAAGATATCATCACAGCCCTTCTGTTTCCAGATGGCACAGTGGCCCAACTTCCCAACGCAAATGCAGTAAGCCGGCTGCATGAGAGGAATTCTCCACATGTCCTCCCTGGTACCCTTACCCAACGAGCCCCCCAAAGAAATTGTTGTGTCTGTAGAAAGCGCGGATATAGGCGTGACACCCGCTATTATTGTCCCTCCTGTCCTGACCATCCTGGTCTTTGCATCGGTGAATGTTTTGAACGCTACCACACACTAGTGTAGTATTAGCGTAGGGTACAGCATTGCACAGACTAGGACACTGAACCTGGAACCAAACCGTTACAGTTACAAATAAAAGTGTAAAAAAAAAGTTAAAAAAAATATACAAACAAAATAGTTGTCATTTTATTGTTCTCTCTCTCTCTATTCTGTCTATTGTTCTGCTATTTTTTACTGTATTCTATGCTTAACTGCAATGTTTTATTGTTACTGTGATTTATCATGTTTGCTTTTCAGGTATGTAATTCCTTTATACTTTACTG
The DNA here is from genome assembly GCA_029206835.1 of Rana muscosa. Taxonomy (NCBI): domain Eukaryota; kingdom Metazoa; phylum Chordata; class Amphibia; order Anura; family Ranidae; genus Rana; species Rana muscosa. The sequence continues at coordinate 249,878,570 of CM055116.1, forward strand.
TTTACTGTGTTTTATTCTTAACCATTTTTTTGTTTTCAGGTACGCCATTCAGCTGCAGCACTGATTTATTTATCTTGACAGAAACAGCGTTTGCTCCCACGATACGTAAATCGGCGACTCCAGCGCTGTAGAAGGTGATTTCACCATCACAGTTAAAAAAAAAGACCATATATGCCGAAGCATGGGGGCAGGGCTGGAGGGGCGACTTGCCCCTAACATTAGGGGGGGATTGCCCCCATGCTTCGGCATATATTTTTTAGAGTGGGTGAGTGAGTAACTTGCATAGCGCTACAAATGCAAACTAAATCGCCCCAAGGCGCTTTTTGCATCCAGTGTCGTCCTGTGTCTTCAGAAGAGGTGGGTCATAAGTTTTTTCCTGAAGGCCAGATGGTTTTCTTCCATGTGGATGTCTGTGGGTATCCGCATTTTTTAGGCACAGATTGCGTTAAACAAAAAATATTTTTACTATGCTTTATTGTATTTACTTTGCAGGTATGGCATGTCTTACTGTTATACTGTAATGTTACTTTGTTTTATTGTTAATCATAATTTGATTTATTATGTTTGCTTTTCAGGTATGTACTGTAATTCCTTTATACTTTACGGTTTACTGTGTTTTATTGTTAACCATTTTTTTGTTTTCAGGTACGCCATTCAGCTGCAGCACTGATTTATTTATCTTGACAGCAACAGCGTTTTCTCCCACGATACGTAAATCAGTGACTCCAGCGCTGTAGGAGGTGATTTCACTACCACAAAAAATGGTGCATGTATGCCCATCATTAGAAGTGGGTGGATGAAGGGTGGTATTCTAATGGTGGGCATACCCACGATCAATCTCTTTTTTTCATTCAGCCCACAGGCTGCATGAAAAAAAGAGCATTACAATGTATGCCCAACAAGGCCCAGCAATGTACTGCTATGTTGCTGGACTTTGAGTGCTTATTCCAGAATGATGCCTGTGAGTTTAGGTATCATCTTGGTATAATTATTTTCAGCCAGTGGTCAGCTTTCAAGTAAAAGCAATCCTAGCAGCTAATTAGCCTCTAGACTGCTTTTACAAGCAGTGGGATGGAACACCCCCCCACCGTCTTCCATGGTTTTCTCTGGCTCTCCTGTCCCAACAGGGAACCCGGGAATGCAGCCAGTGGTTCCGCCAGCTGACCATAGAGCTTATTAGAGACCAGAATGGCTCCAATCATCTCTATGGCCTAAGAAACCGGAACTTACGAGCATTTCATGACTTAGGTTTTGCCGGATATAAACAGTGCCATTGGGAAATTGGAAAAGCATTTTATCACACTGATCTTGGTGTGGTCAGATGCTTTGAGGGCAGAGGAGAGATCTAGGGTCTAATCGACCCCATTTTTTTCAAAAAAGAGTACCTGTCACTACCTATTGCTATCATAGGGGATATTTACATTCCCTGAGATACAAAAAAAAATGAATGGAACAGTTAAAAATAAAATAAAAAAGCAAAATAAATAATAATAATAAAAAAAGGCACCCTTGTCCCCCCCGTGCTCACGCGCAAAGGCGAACGCAAGCGTCGGTCTGGTGTCAAATGTAAACAGCAATTGTACCATGCAAGAGAGGTATCACCGCGAAGGTCAGATCGAGGGAAGTAATTTTAGCAGTAGTAAAGGCTTTTAAAGGCTTTTAAAAATGTATCTATAATATAGTTTATCGCCGCTGCACATTTGTGCGCAATTTTAAAGCATGTCATGTTTGGTATACATGTACTCTGCATAAGATCTTTTTTTTTATTTCATCAAACATTTGTGTAATATAGTGTGTTTTAGTGCATTAAAATAAAATAAAAATCCCCAAAAAATTGCGTTTGAAAAATTGCTGCGCAAATACTGTGTGAAAAAAAAATTGCACCACTCACCATTTTAATCTGTAGGGTCTTTGCTCTAAAACATATATAATGTTTGGGGGTTCAAAGTAATTTTCTTCATGTAAACAAAAAGTGTCAGAAAGGGCTTTGTCTTCAAGTGGGTAGAAGAGATGTGTGACATAAGCTTCTAAATGCTGTGCATAAAATGCCAGGACAGTTCAACCCCCCCCCCCCCAAATGACCCCATTTTGGTAAGTAGACACCCCAAGCTATTTTCTGATATACATGTTGAGTCCATGGAATATTTTATATTTTGCCACAAGTTTCAGGAAAATTACACTTTTTTTTTTTTTTTTTCACAAAGTTGTCACTAAATGATATTTTGCTCAAACATGCCATGGGCATATGTGGAATTACACCCCAAAATACATTCTGCTGCTTCTCCTGAGTACGGAGATACCACATGTGTGAGACTTTTTGGGAGCCTAGCCGTGTACAGGACCCCGAAAACAAACCGATTACCGCTTTCAGGCTTTCTAATGGGGTAAAATGGTGATTTCCCTTCCTCACTACCTATCACAGTTTTGGAGGCCCTGAAATGTCAAGATAGCAAAACCCCCCCTCCCCCCCCCCCAACTGACCTCATTTTGGAAAGAAGACACTTCAAGATTTTTGCTGAGAGGCATGTTGTGTCCATGGAATATTTCATATTTTGCCACAAGTTTCAGGAAAGCCTAGCCGCGTACAGGACCCCAAAAACCAAGCACCGACTTCAGGCTTTCTAAAGGATTTTACTCCTCACTACCTACAGTATCACAGTTATCGAGGCCCTGAATTGTCCAGATAGCATAAAAGCCCCAAAAATTACCCTATTTTGGCAAGTAGACACCCCAATGTATTTGCTAAGAGGCATGGTGAGTATTTTGCAGCTCTCATTTATTTTTAAAAATTAAGAAAGAAAAGAAAAAACTTTTTTTTTTTTTTTTTTTTAAAACTGTGACAAAAAGCGAGATCTGCAAAATACTCAACATGCCTCTCAGAAAATAGCTTGGGGTATCTACTTTCCAAAATGGGATCATTGGGATGGGTTTTGTGCTATCTGGGCATTTCATGGCCTCCGAAAATGTGATAAGCAGTGAGGAGTGAAATCAAAAATTTACGCCCTTAGAAAGCCTGAAGGCGGTGATTGGTTTACGGTGTCCTGTACGCGGTTAGACTGCCAAAAAGTCCCACACATGTGGTATTCCCATACTCAGGAGAAGCAGCAGAATGTATTTTGGGGTGTAATTCCACATATAACCATGCCATGTTTGAACAATATATCATTTAGTGACAACTTTGTGTAAAAATAAAAATTTTTCTCGAAACTTGTGGCAAAGTATAAAATATTCCATGGACTCAACATGCGTCTCAGCAAATAGCTTGAAGAGTCTTCTTTCCAAAATGGGGTCATTTGGGGGGTTTTGTGCTATCTTGATATTTAATGGCCTCCAAAACTGTGATAGGTAGTGAGGAAGTGAAATCTCCATTTTACGCCCTTAGAAAGCCTGAAGGCGGTGATTGTTTTTTGGGGTCCTGTACACGGCTAGGCTCACAAAAAGTCTCACACATGTGGTATTCCCATACTCAGGAGAAGCAGCAGAATGTATTTTGGGGTGTAATTTCACATATTCCTATGGCATGTTTGAGCAATATATAATTTCAGCAGCAGAATGTATTTTGAAGTGTAATTTCACATATGCCCATGGCATGTTTGAGCAATATATAATTTAGTGACAACTTTCTGCAAAAAAAAATAAAAAAAAAAATTCCAGCAACTTGTGGCAAAATATTAGATATTCCATGGACTCAACATGCCTCTCAGCAAATAGCTTGGGGTGTCTACTTTCCAAAATGGGGTCATTTGGGGGGGGGGGGTTTGTGCTATCTTGGCATTTAATGGCCTTTCGAAACTGTGATAGGTAGTGAGGGGTGAAATAAAAAATTTACGCCCTTAGAAATACTGAAGGCGGTGATTGCTTTTCGGGGTCCTGTACACCGCTAGGCTCCCAAAAAGTCTCACACATGAGGTATCCCCATACTCAGGAGAAGCAGCAGAATGTATTTTAGGGTGTAATTCCACATATAACCATGGCACGTGTGAGCAATATATCATTTAGAGACAACTTTGTGTAATTTTTTTATTTTTTTTTATTTTTCAATCTTGTGACAAAAAAAAAATATTCAATGGGCTCAACATGCCTCTCAGCAATTTTCTTAGGGTGTCTACTTTCCAAAATGGGGTCATTGGGGAGGGAGAGTGTACTGCCCTGCCATTTTAGCACCTCAAGAAATGAGATAGGCAGTCATAAACTAAAAGTTGCATCAATTCCAGAAAATGTACCCTAGTTTGTCGACGCTATAACTTTTGCTCAAACCAATAAATATACACTTATTGACATTTTTTATCAAAGACATGTGGCTGAATACATTTTATCCTAAATGTATAACTAAAAATCAAGTTTATTGTATTTTTTTACAACAAAAAATATTTTTCCGTTTATATCGCAAAAAAAATAAATCGCAGAGGCAATCAAATACCATCAAAAGAAAGCTCTATTTGTGGGAAAAAAAGGGCGCAAATTCCGTTTGGGTACATCATTGCATGACCATACAATTACCAGTTAAAGCAGCGCAGTGCCAAATTGTAAAAAGTGCTCTGGTCATTCAGCGGCCAAATCCTCCGGGACTGAAGTGGTTAAAATATACCTTTCATGTTGATGGGGACAAGGACTTCATCCCCATATCTCTTGCTTAGTGAATGTGGGACTCTGTGGGGGGGGAGGGGGCGACGACAGACTTTTTAAAAAACTGGAAGCCCCCTTTAACAGAAGAGGCAATTGTAGATAACCACCCCCCCTCCCATCCATGAGAATAAGTAAGGGTTGTATAGTACCCCATTTTACTCATTACAAAAATTCAAAGAAAGGGATATGGGACTTTAAAGGTGCTAAAATATAAGTGGATACAGCAAAACTTTTTTTATAAAAATAGAAAATGTATTCATCACATCAATTAAAAAACTGATATATACAATTCATTAACCGCTACAGGTATACATCTACTACCTAACATGTAACAGTATTGGTTGTATACAGTTGACAGTGGCGTCCATTTGTGTTCAACAGTTTCGCCTTTAAGGCTTCATCAGGACTGGACGCAGAAGAATACTTTAATAAATTTTGCAAGAGATAATTCTAACTTTAGATGTAAAAGAAAAAAGGTATACATTAGCATTTATTCTTTAAAACATATCTATGTAACGACAAATCTTGGAAAAGTATGCATGCATGTTCTCCAAACAGAGGGGGAAAAAAAAAGTGGAAGGGTGTGTTAAATGGAGTCAATGTGAATTAAGTCCATTAATCCTAGTGAACTCCCTACCTCTATGTGATACAGAGGTCATTGCAATGGAATCAATGCCCCCAAGGTGCACGTGTGCACATGTCACTCCACTCCGTCCGCAGGTAACTGTAGCTCCCGTAAAGGGGGGGTGATAGACAAACGTGTTGGTCAAACTTTCTCAAAGTACCTGAAACATATGTTGAATAGCTTATTGGAAAGAGAAAAAAATGTTTTGTATATATCTAGAAACATATGGAAAGGTAGCGCAGATCTGTGGGCATACATGAAAAGACAACTGCACTCACCTTCCTCAAATTGTACTATTGATTAACCAAAGAGGGGAGCTCCAATGGACAACAGGATTGAAAAGATGACTCACCTTCATGTATGTGTAGCAAAGGAGAAAGACCCTTTGAGTATAACGCTGTAAATTATGCATCACAACACAATAGGGTTAAACACATCTCCTCACCCAAGGGAATGTCCTGTATGGTTCATATCAGTACCCCTCCTGGGGCTGCCAAGAGTTTCCTGCTAGAATGGGAGGCTCTAAATGTTGAAGTCCGGCCACCAAATCGGTGGGCATCAAAGGATGGATAATCCTCATATGAATAAACAGAAGCCCAAACAAAGGGACCTATAGAAAAATCTCCTTCATGGTAAAGTGCTATCTAGGATGAATGCTATTAGTGGTAAGTGGAGTGGTACCTGTAATATGAATCCCGGTACAGCACGAGCTCCCTTTGCGATCCCAGCATGGCGGTCGGCATGTGGGGTTTAAATAGCTCCCCAAAGGCGCCAAAACATGGAGTGTGACGTCACGTTCCGCTGTCACCTTACGGATGTAAAAAGGGGAGGGGCCTGAGGCGCAGACTGAGACATGGGAAACAGGAAGTGAGATCACTTCCTGTGTGTGTGCCCACTGCATGGAATTACATTCTATGCTGACACCACAGTGCTGATCGCGATGCCTCCAGCAAATGTGGATGGATGGTAAAGGGGCAAGCATTGTTCCACATGATGCCGCGCTTATGGAGTCCCTCCTTGTAGGCAAACACAGATCCCTGCTTGACACCAAAGTGGATCAGTGGGCACCCTTGGGTGTCCATGTGGGAACCAAATGACCCCCGAAAAGAGTCTGCATGGCGTGACAATTGTCGCACAACAATCCCCCCTTGAGGGGGGGGGCGGAACCAACGCAAATAGTTGGAGGAAAAAAGATCAGCAAATGAAAAAAAAGAAGAAAAAAATATATGGGTAAATAAATAGATCAAAAATAAATAAATAAATTGTATGAGTGAGCTGAGAATGAAATGTGTGACGGGAAAACAAAACAAAACAAAAAACTCCCAAACACTCCATGTTGGGAGAACTATTGCTGTCATGCATGACAAATTTAAGAACAATAACAACGGTACAATCAATACAGCCCATATAACAAAATTTGTACAAACTGACATATCATTGTTAATATAATAAACAATAAATTTGCCTCCCATATACTGAGAGGTGTTGCTGGCACAGAGTATTAAAGGCAACATCCGGGAAACGTGTCCCGTCTGTAGTGGCTCATGAGTGTGCCATCATCCTCTTGGATGGTATACAGAAGAGGGGAGGGGAGGGTGTCAGGGAAGGGGCCCCATTGAAAACATGGGAAGATTAGCAAAGAGGAAATGCGGATGAATTCATGAGGGAGAAGGGGGAGAATGGAATGGCACCCTCATGGTCACACAGATGTTATGCGCAATAAATGTCAGAAATGGGTGGAAAAACAGGTTAAATAAATCTTCAAACCAGGCGATGGAGAGAATTATTTCATAAAAATGGTTTAAAGCTAATTCCCTCATTCAACCCTGTAAATCGGGTAGCCTGTAATAAATAGATCCATCTGCTTTCTAATTGGAGAAGTTTTGTGTCAATCTCTCCTCCTCGCTCATGCTGGGGTATATGTTCCAAACAATAAAATCCGATGGACTTTAGGTTGAAATCAGACTTACTGCGTCAACGCCTTCCTGATAGAGGCTATAGCAAAACTAGCTTGAAGAAAACATTTAACAAAGTAAAAAATCTAAATAGACAGGAGGAGATGTGTTTAACCTTATTGTGTTGTGATGCATAATTTACAGCGTTATACTCAAATACCCTGCTGACAAAAACATGAGGACTCATGCACGACAATGTGAATGACAGCTTGCAGCCTAGTAATGCTGTTTGACATTAACTATGTTTGTTCACTGACTTCACCTGGGATCTCCTGGCTGGCTTGTTTAATGTGTAATCAATTAATCACTTTCAGCTTCAGAAGTGCCAGAGGTTTGAGTGGGAGACAAGGCCAAACCTGGCCATCCAGCTCACCCATTTGGTGAACCTTGAACAGTTAGATTTTGGGTCAAACTCTTTGACCTGATTATAAAGTGTACATTCCTCTACCACTTAATTTAGACATTTGTTCATAACGGACATGGGTTGATGATATAGAAATATGTGCAACAAGAAACAACGAAAATCTGACCTGATAGCAAATACAATCCAAGTATCCATGTGAACATGGAACAAGCACTAAAAATAGTGTTTCTGAAAGCTCTAATGAAAATGTCATGGGACCAGATGGCCAATTTCATGAAATATCAGCTTCTAAAGAACGTGAATCATCACAAAACAATACCCAGCCAATAGCTGTATCTAGAAATACCAAACGTTCTAATCAAAACATCAGTGATGAGAAAGTGTATGCCTGGAAATTAGGAGAATGTGTGGGCAAGCAACCATGGCTATAACAAACAACATAATTAGATGGAAAATTTGTTCTATTTATTATTAAAGATTGTCTCACTTTATTTCTTCTGAATGAAAATGGAAACAGTTTGAACTATTCCACACTGCATTTAACAGGGTGCCTGATCTAGATTAAGGCTTAATGCACACTAGCATTTTTTTAAGCTCCTAGAAGCTATTATAAATATTTTCCTTTCTGTTTCTAGAAGCTAATCATGTTAACCTATATGACCATGCACACTATTTTATTCTAGAAGCATTCTTCAAGCTTCAGCGTTTAGGAGCGGGAAATAAATAGTTTTCATAGAGTTTTTGAACAACAAAGAAATGGCAGCACGAGATCCTCATTAGAATAACGTAATTTATTCCATAAAAACAAATAGTCTTGGTATTCAGCATAGGTGGCAGATGAAAAACACCACAGGGTTGTCCGCAGTTTGATGGATGAAGAAGCTGCAAGGCTGTCAATGTTTGAGCCTATCCTATCCCCTTATTATCAGGGAGAAAATATCATAAAAACTGTAAGAAAGCCTGCCATTCCTCAGCATTCTGCACAAGAGCAGTCTACCTGGTGGCAACCCCTTCATGTCTGTGAGAAGTGGGGGATGGTGCTGTGGGCGGTCTTAGGTTTTTGACAAAGGAGTAATGGACTTCTGAAACACGCAAAACTGCCCCCAGCACCATTCCCCACTTCTGGTATCAGGTTTTTGACAAAGGAGTAATGGACTTCTGAAACACTTAAGACTGCCCCTGGCACTATTCCCCACTTCTCACAGACACAAAGGGGTTGCCACGAGGTAGACTACTCTTGTGCAGAACGTTGAGGAATGGCAGGTTTTCTGGTTTTCTGACAGCTGTCATGATCTTATCTCACTGATGCCGGCTAGAGGGATAGGACAGGCTCACACATTGACAGCCTTGCAGTTTCTTTGTCCATCCCACTGCAGACAACCCAGACGTGTTTTTAATCTGTCACCTATGTTAAATACCAAATAAGTGTACTATTTGTTTTATGGAATAAATTACTCACGCTGCTATTTCTTTATTGTTTGAGCTCCCTGGATCTTCCAGGACCTTCACCTGGCAAACTGCATGACCCTTAAACATTTGTCCTCACCATGCTAATACCGTAGACTGGTGTCTATTGGGCTGGACCTTGTAGTGTACTTTACTGGTCTGTATTTTTTCATAAAGTTTTTGGGAGCGTTTTCCCGGCAGAAAAACAGCTTTTTTTAAAGCATTTTCTTTTCTTCCTGTACTGTAAAAATGCTAATAAAACTTCTAAAAGCTACTAAAATCCTACTACAAACCGGCACAAAAACAGTATTATCAGCATTTTTAATTCAGTGCTTTTTCCTAGCGCTTTTTGAATGTATAAAACTGCTATTGTGCATAGAGCCTTACACTACGAGCTACAAAAATGCCAGGTGTGCCCTGATATCAATAATCTATTGTGGTCTAGTGTGGTCACTCTGACAAAGTACAGATTATAATAAATCATACTAATAAAGAGGCAAACAGATGCATATACAAATGGGGTCTGCCTCTACTTCCGGGTAACGCAATGACGTGAACATGTAACTCTGCCCTACGTGTTTCGTCGTCCCCCGGAAGAAGTCCTTTAGTGATGAAATGCGTAGGGCGGAGTTACATGTTCATGTCATTGTGTTGCTTAGAAGTAAAGGAAGATGCCATTTTACCTACCCAGAGATACTGTTTTTATGCGCATTACATACCATTACATACCTGATCTATATGAGTATATTTTCTTTTTAAAATAAAACCTTGTTTTAAGGTTTTACACTAATAACGTTTATTCTGTTTATTTGATACCCGGTTAATGTTTTGGATGGTGTTGAGGATTGTTTCCTCTTCCGTGACCCATGCTGGAGGTTATAATGAGGGGACGTCGCTGCCTCTTCTGAGATCCTTGCTGGAGTGCTGCATAACAGGATTTCTCCCAAAGCCTGTTTGACCTTCCTAACAGGAGGTCCTGTTTTTCTGGTAAGAATACATTCTATCTTTGGTGGTGGAGGGAGTTTAATTTGTCTCATCTCTGATTCCTGAATTCAAGACAGTCCACTTTTTTTCATCACCCTTATGGGACTTTGTATTCTGTTATAGTTTGGTACTTGGACTAATTTGAACACTTCTACCATTTTATTATACGATTAGTGCAACACTTTTAATTTTTTATTTCTGTTTTCTGTGATAAATATCTCAGTTCTGTGATGCAGCTTTAGATTGTTTTGATATTGACACAAGCACAGTATTTTTTGTTTTTTCTAACCTACACACAGGAAGCACTGGTCTCTTCCGGGTGCTGCTTGAGCGACTTGCCTTCTGTATATTGAACACAGGTGGTTGATTTTTTTTGGCACCTCTACCATTCTAAGATTGTCTTGTTTTTTAGACAGGGTGGAGAGGAGAGGTAGGTGATGTCACAATCTTTGTCTTGTCCAATTAGAGAACACCTTAATTAAAAAAAAAAAAGATGTCATCTGTATATGGTAGAGGTTCTGAGCAATTTGCTTGAGCATCACCCAAAGGAGACCATTGAATTTCTGCATCCTCAACAGCCCCCTGGCTATGAAGATTTAGATGTAACCAAGCTGGACCAATGTAAGTTGACAACTGCAGACCTATCGACTGCCTAAACTCAATCAATGTCTCACGCCTTTTAAATGCACAATGTGTGAGGTCAGACATTTGGCACATCAGCTACTAGCAGACTTCAGGTGGCCACAGTAAGTAAAGCTATAAAAAAGTAGCAAATATAAATTATTCACCAGTAACCTTGCACATTAATGATCATTTCAGGTAAAGTTTACATTTTCTTGCTCTAGACCGACAGTGAGAGGTCCTCTTTAAGGTGACTTCTGCCCCTGCTGATTTTATACAGCAGATTGAAGAGTTATATTAAATAAAAAAAGAATATTCATATTTATACATATGCCTAACAGTTATGGGTTCAGTTTACGAAACTGTGCATTGTGGTTTCAGACCAGGCATCACTGTAATGTCTTAAACAACAGGAATGCCCTAGCTGATTAGAGCACAGACATGATAAAAGACCTATGAAGATCCTACAAATGACAGTAAAATTAGAGTCTTCTAACACGGTTATTAAAATGAGAGTGGTGGTTAAAATGTAGCTCCTCATTTCTCTATATATTTGACACATTGGTTACTGAAAACGAGAGCAGAGAAATAAGTTTGCAATTGTTAATAATTATCTTTCATTATGCCTGTAAAAGCCTATTGAAGCATCATGTGTATTATGGAAATGTTGCTGATCCTATGGCTGTCTACTGAGGGCATTGGAATGTTCACATAAACATGTCAGACATTTGTTTAGATAACACAGCTGCTTATATGATTTTTTTGTAATTGAAAAGTCGTCTTTAATTTTGGTAAATCATCTTTTTGTCATTTGTGTCCATTAAAAGTAGGTAAACATACTTACAATGTAAAATTGAAGGGAAACATTTTCAAATACTACAGCAACCAAATATTACCAGTTACAACTTACCATAATAATAATAATAATAATAATAATAATATCATATTGTAAAAATAATTATATATCATAATAATAATTATGATGAAACTGGGTACTCCATGTTTTCCTAGACCCAAGTTCAGAGGAAAAATAGTGGCTCTGGTTTTATAAAACCTAGTACACAAGGACATGTGAGGTTCTTTTGGGATATGTTTGCATGTGTTTGCAATGGAATCACATGTAAGGACAACAGGCAATATCTTGTACCTGAATTATACAATTTAATTTACAATTTAAAAAAATATATATATTATTAGATAAAAATAGAGTATTTATACCAAAGACCTTAATCATTTTGTCCTTAAACAGAATATTACTTCACCCTACATGCACATTTTTTTTTCCATATTTTTTTTAATTTAAAATCAAAAACAGGTAAATGGTTACAGTTGAACAGCATATGCATCATACAGACAGAAAACAAAAAAGTTGTGAATTACACGTGTTCTTCAAGTAGTTTTGTGTACCAGAGAAATACACAGAATGCACAATAATCAGGGAGTCCCAAGGGTATAAACACCATTTAGTGCACATGTGACGTATCTAACCATAGCTTTATGTACATGGTTAGTGTTATGTCCCTTATACACGGGGTCTCTCAGAGTGTTGCTAGCAATGCTTCGGTATCTGCTCAGCAAGTTACACACAGGCCAGATGAACTTCTTAACCATGGAAGGGTTTATTACTCACTCAGAACATGATGACTTGTTACATAGAGTCCTAATACAACAGGCTTCTGTCATTACCAGATGTAATCCCTTCTGTGCATCATTCTGCTGCTACCCAGTTCCACACACCACTCTCACTACTTCCTGGTACACCCCTTCCCCAGCATGCATCAGGAGAAAAAGGTGAAGGGTCACACAGTGCTCCAGCACAAACATCACATCTCCTCTTTTTCCCATAAAAAAAAAAAACAATAGGAGAAAAAAAATAAAAAATAAACATAACAAGAGAACAAAATACTCAACACATAAAATAACAAGGCAAGCAGGATCAGTTCAGCAAGTAGTATCTCCAACTCAGTTCTGTGGCTCCCGCATCACGTTATGAGCCCTTTGTCTCTGTTTCCTGACCTCCAAAGTGTCCCATAAGATTTCAGTGCTTTGCCCATGAGGAGTTTGATGTCTTTGGCGGGCAGACTTACGAAGTGGCACAGCACTAGGAGGGGTAGAGTCTGTCAAAGGTTCTGGAGGTGTCAGTGGGTGTCCAACAGACAAATCAGTCTCTGCAACTCCAGGCACATGTCCGGGCTCCTCAGGAATATGGTCACCAACTGCTTCAGGGGTTGGTTGTAAACTTGTGGGATCATGCCAGACACCATGCCACATGTCACCAGTAGAGCCCTGAGTAGACTCTGGTGGTTGGGTAGAAAGAGAGGTCGGGTTTGTTTCTACTGGCAGGCAAATGCGCTTTCTCAATTGCGAAAGGTGTCTTCGAACACACACGCCATTCTCCAGGTGAACAAGGTACATTCGTTGTCCAAGAGGTTCAATAATTCCAGGAAGCCAATGAGGCAAAACTCTGTAATTCTGAAACCATACAAGATCACCAGCATGGAATCCAGGGCGGCCTGGCGGAGGAGGTGTCGGTGACTGTTCCTGTGGACGAACTAAATCCAGTTTGGTGCGGAGATGCCTGCCAAACATAAGAAAATCTGGGGACAGCCCAGTAGTAGCGTGTTTTGTGTTTCGGTACATGGTCAAGAACTCCAAAAGCTTCTCCTCTGACAGTCCAACCTGGTCCAGAGTGGACAATAAGTGCTTCTTAAACGTCTGCACAAACCGTTCTGCCAGCCCATTTGAGGCTGGATGATAAGGAGCTGTTTTGTAGTGTTGGATGCCCAAGCCACTGAGGAAGGATTGAAACTCATGCGATGTAAATTGAGTCCCATTGTCCGAGACTATGGCTGTTGGCAAGCCATATTGAGCAAAGAGTTTCCTTAAGACTAGAATGGTAGCAGCTGAGGTAACAGAAGGCATTTGAAAAACCTCTGACCATTTTGAATGTGCATCTACCACGATCAAATACATTTTACCCTGGATTGGGCCAGCAAAATCAAGATGGAGTCTTGACCACGGTTCTGTCGGCCATGGCCAAGGTAGCAGGGTTCCTTTCTTTTGGGGTCGCTGAGCTTGAAAGCACCCAGGACATTGAGCCACATAATCTTCAATTGCTGTGTCCATTTGGGGCCACCAAACATGGCTTCGGGCTCGTTGCTTCATGCGCACCACGCCAGGATGGCCCTCATGCAGTATCCTTAGCATTGTTGGTTGCAAATACTGAGGTATGATCACTCTGTTGCCCCACTGTAGGCAACCAGCATTAGTCACAAGCTTACATTTTCTGGCAAAGTACTGACGAAATTCACCTGGGACTTTCTCTGGCCATCCAGCCTGAACATATGAGAATATCTGAGACAAGAAAGGATCTGTGACTGTATGTCTGGCAATTAAGGAGGTGGACATGCAGGATTTCGGCCTGTGTATTTCCACTATGCGTACGTCTCTTGGTGAGTGGTCTCCAATTGGCAATCTGGAAAACGCATCTGCATTGCCATGGGCATCATGGGAGCGGTATCTGATAGAATAAGTATAAGCTCCCAAGAATAAAGCGTACCTTTGTAAGCGAGATGCGGTTGTTGTAGAAATTCCTTTCTGAGGGTTCAGTATTGACAACAGAGGTTTGTGGTCAGTGATAAGTGTGAACTCCCGACCATAGATGTACGTATGAATTTTTTTTGTGGCCCATACAATGGCCAAAGCTTCCTTGTCTATCTGGGAGTAGTTTTGCTCTGCTGAGGTTAAAGACCTGGAGGCAAAAGAAATGGGGCGCTCTGTGCCATCTGGCATGACATGGGAAAACACAGCACCCAGTCCATAAGGCGAGGCGTCACAAGCCAAGGTTACGTGTTTCTTTAAATCATAGTGGACCAAAACTCGAGAAGACAGAATGAGTTCTTCAGAAAGCCAAAAAGCTTCTTCACATTTGGCTGTCCATATCCATTTAGCTCTTGCATCCAGTAAGCGATGTAATGGGTAAAGCTGGTGTGCTAGGTTTGGCAAGAAACGGTGGTAGTAATTTAGGAGGCCAAGGTAGGACCTGAGCTGTGTGACATTCTGGGGAGTAGGGGCATGGGTAAGGGCTTTAACCTTTTCTTCAGTAGTGTGTAACCCATGTCGGTCCACAGTGTGGGCACAAAATTCCAGTTGAGACTTTAGAAATTCGCATTTTGAAAGATTGACACGTAAACCATACCTTTGGAGTCTCTCTAGCACAGCTTCAACATTCTTTCTGTGTTCTTCATCAGTGGGACCAGTGATGAGCATGTCATCTAGTAGACATTGAGTGAAAGGTATGCCTGCCAGGACCTCATCCATGATTCGCTGCCAGATGGCTGGAGCTATGCCAAAAACCATGCGGTTATATTGGAATAATCCTTTATGAATGTTAATGGTCAAAAGATGGCGTGAATCTGGGTGTACTTGCAGTTGCACGTAAGCTTGCTTTAAGTCTATTTTTGTAAACTTTTGCCCCCCAGCCAATGAGCTAAATTGATCTTCAAGTCGAGGCAATGGGTATTGATCCACAAGAAGTTGGTTGTTCAGGGCAACCCTGAAATCTCCACAAATTCTAATGTCTCCATTCTTTTTCTTGACAGGCACAATTGGCGATGCCCATTCACTTCTATCAACTTTAGTTATGATCTTTTCAGCCAATAGGTGGTCCAGCTCTGCTTCCACTTTCTTTCTCAAGGCAAAAGGTACTGATCGTGCCTTACAAAAACGAGGTGTAGCACCAGGCTTCAAGAGGAGGTGGGCCATTTTTCCTTTTACTGTGCCCAAAGAGTCCTCAAAAACCCCCTTAAAGCATGACTTCAGGGATTCCACCCAGTGGTCTGCCTCAGAAAGCAATGTACATTGGGCAATGGCAAGAGGAGACATGCCCAGGGCTTTGATCCAGTCCCTACCGTACAGCGGAGGACCTCCTTTATTGACAACATAAAGGCGTAGAGTTTGACTGCAGTTGCCTAATGTAACAAGGGTTTTAACATAACCCAAGGGCTGTAGTAGTTCCTTGCTGTAGGTTTGTAGTGTGAGATTTGTAGGTTGGAGCCGTAGGGACAGACCCGATGCCTTTAACTCAGTCCATGAAATGACAGACACTGCCGCCCCTGTATCAACATCCATGGAGACAGGACAGCCATTGAGTGTGACATCCACTTTAATCGCAGGAGTACTCCCAGCTACCCGAAACAGTCCAACATGCTGGACACAGGTTTCCTCATCAGAGCTGGAGCCGTGATTGTCAGTATCCATATGAAATGTCTGTTTACGTCTAACTTTAGTGGTAGTGTTCGGAGAGCGTGAGCTGCGGAAAACACGCCCAATAGGGCCAGTCTTTCCACAAAGAAAACAAACAACATCCTTGAACTTGCAAGCAGGTGCACTGTGAGTAGTCTTACCACAACGGTAGCAAGTTAGTGTCCTAGAGACAGAAGAATTAGGGTGGCGAGGTTTAGGCAGATTTGGGGACGACCGTCTTGGGTGTCGGGTGATAGCAGAGTGGAATATTTCCTCTCCCTGGCTTGCAGGAGTTTCAGGTGGTGCCTTCAGTAGGGTGGCGTCCCGTGTAGCCAACTCCATGACCGTAGCAAGGTCAGTGGCTTTCGTCAAAGTCAAGTCGGGTTCTGTGAGTAAGCGTTTCTGTATGGCTGGGTCGCAGAGTCCCATGACAAACATGTCACGGAGAGCCGTCTGCAGGTAGTCTCCAAACTGACAAGTGGCAGCTAGTTTACGTAAAGCAATGATATAAGTCTTTATGTCCTCCCCGGCATGCTGCCTTCTACTGTAGAATTTAAACCGCTCTGCAATCTCTATTGGCTTTGGGTTGTAGTGCTCATGTAGCTTCTGAATTAACTCAGGCAGGGGCTTAGAGGCCGGCTTGTCTGGAGAGATGAGGTCTCTGAGAGTGCCATATGCAGCTTGACCCAATATTGTGAGGAAAACTGCAACCTTCTTTTCTGCAGCCACACTATTTGCTTCCATATACTGCTCCAGCCTCTCTACCCAGGAGCTCCATGATTCAGCAGCAGGATCAAATGGTTAAATAAACCCTATGAAGGCCATGTGTGCTAAAATCCACAATCCTCGTCACTGTTATGTCCCTTAGACATGGGGTCTCTCAGAGTGTTGCTAGCAGTGCTCCGGTATCTGCCCAGCAAGTTACACACAGGCCAGATGAACTTCTTAACCATGGAAGGGTTTATTACTCACTCAGAACATGATGACTTGTTACATAGAGTCCTAATACAACAGGCTTCTGTCATTACCAGATGTAATCCCTTCTGTGCATCATGCTGCTGCTTCCCAGTTCCACACACCACTCTCACTACTTCCTGGTACACCCCTTCCCCAGCATGCATCAGGAGAAAAAGGTGAAGGGTCATACAGTGCTCCAGCACAAACATAACAGTTAGCAACCCTCTTATGTCTGGTACAATAATCATATCAGTGGCCCTATTTCAAAAGCGAAAACGGGAAGAAAGGAGAAAAAAAGATAGGAATTAAGGCTGAAAAAAGAGAAAAAGAAGGAGAGAGAAGAATAAGAGAAAGAAAAAAGTAAAGGGAGGTGGAGAAGGGGGGAAAGAAGAGGGGAGGCGCGGGGGGGGAGCCTGCTGGGTATGAACTGAGAGTGATGCGCTCCACTGTCTCTGCTCCCCATTCCCCCAGTCATATCTTTTTAATTAAGTCAACGTAAAGTTTTTGTGTAACTCGCAAATCGACACTTTATCTAGGAGTTAGCTGATTGGAAGTGTTCAGTCATTTTAAAGTGGGACCAGCATGCCCATGTTTCCGTGAATTTTTGTATCCGTTCTTGAGAGATGTGTATCAATTCCTCCATCTCTTCTATTTTGGAGATCTTGGCAAACCATTCTCTAACAGATGGTGGGGTATTAGATCGCCAGTGTATCGGGACACACAGTCTTGCCGCATTCACCATGTGCATAGCTAGAGATTTAAAATAAGTTCTTCTAGACAATGTTGTATGATGTAATAAATATTGTGATCCATATCACTGTGATGTTTGTTTTTGTTTTCTTATTGTCCACACCTAAATTATGAGCTGGTTTATCTTTATAGGCATGATGATCTCTTGCTCTATCTTGTAGTCTGTTTTTGGTGTGAGAAGTTCGTTCTGTCAGCCATGTGTCCCTCCTATGCAATCCTGACTGATTAATTGGCAATAATACCCCCACCCAACTCAGTATAAATTTAGGCCTGCTCTAGGGGATGCCCAGGCAGGGGTTTGCACAGGCTGGGATTGCATTGGCAACTCATCTTGGATAAAGTATTCATATTGGATTAAGTATTGCACTTCGGCTTAGCACTTTAGCGAATGCACAAAGTGAATATCCACAACAGACTTCTGCAGAACACTAAACAGACTACAGGTGACCTGATTCTCCATCAAACTTTCATCTCGCATCCAGGCTTCCTTTCAATCTCACCACTCTATATCATTCTATATCATGCACTCCCTACTTTTCCTACTCGTAGTTGCATCCTCTCTCCTTAAATTCTCTCTCCTTCATCCATCTTCTCCACCTCACAGCTTGTATATATCCCCCTGACTCCTGTCCTCACCTTATTACTGCAGGTATCAGCTCCTGCTAATTCTGAACCCATATACCAATAAAACCTGCAGGACATTAGGACATGTCCACCCACATAAGTCACACTTCCATATCACCTCTCTCACCCTTCTGCTTCTCCTAACTTGTGGAGATATTTGCCCAAATCCTGGACCACCATCAATTACCTTCAGACAACATACCCAGCACCCTCCATCCTCTGATAGCAGCCGCAATCCACACAATCTCATTTCTATTCCTCTTCAGCCCAGAACCAGCCTTCCCTTCTCCTGTGCCCTTTGGAATGCCCGCTCTGTTTGTAACAAACTTACCACTGTTCATGACCTATTTATCACAAACTCCCTGAACCTACTTGCAATTACTGAGACTTGGATTCAAGAATCTGACCTTCCTTCTCCTGCTGCTCTCTCCTATGTAGGCCTCCTGTGGACTCACACTCCCAGGCTTAGTGGACAAAAAGGAGGTGGTGTTGGAATCCTCCTATCCCCTCAAAGCACTTTTCAGGTTCTTCATTCACCCTCCTCTCTGTCCCTCTCCTCATTTGAAGCTCACTGTATTCGTTTATTTTCTCCAGTTTCATTGAGAATTGCTGTGATCTATCGGCCTTCTGGACCAGTATCACGCTTCCTTGATGACTTTTCTGCCTGGCTACCCTACTTTCTCTCTTCTGAAATTCCAACAATCATTCTTGGTGACTTCAACATCCCTGTTAATCGTAACACTCCCGCTACTTCTAAACTGCTAAGCCTAACCTCCTCTTTTGACCTAAAACAATGGACAAATGCTTCTACTCACTCTGTTGGCAACTGCCTTGACCTCATATTCTCCTACCTATGCACTCCGCACAACCTCTCCAATATTCCTTTTCCTCTTTCTGATCACCACCCTATTAGTTTCACTATCTCCCTGTCTGCCTCCTCCTTGCCTTCCAACTACAAAACTATTACTCTTAGAAACCTTCGCCATCTTAACCCTTCTCTTCTTTTTTCTGCTACAGATTGTCTCTACGACAAAATCTCATCCTTGTCCTGCCCCAACTTGGCCACTTCTATCTACAACAGTTCACTGTCGTCCACCCTGGATACCTTTGCCCCCCTCACTACACACAGAATCAGGCCCCCGACCGCTACAACCCTGGCAGACAGACAATACCAGAAGCCTCAAAAAATGTAGCCGCGCTCTTGAGCGTCTGTGGCGTAAAACTAAGTCACAGCAAGATTTCAGCCAATATAAATCTGCCCTCCAAAAATACCATTCCTGCCTCCACACTTCCAAACAGACCTACTTTATCACTCTCATTAACACCCTCTCACGCAGTCCCCGTCAACTCTTTTCTACCTTTACCACTCTACTTTGTCTTCCATTACCTCCACCCACTAACTTACTCACTGCCCAGGAGATTGCTAATCACTTCAAAAATAAGATTGAGACAATTTGTCTCGAGATCTCGGCTCTACAGATATCTCCCTTACTCTTCACTCCTTGTCCTCCTGCACTATCAATACTTCCCTCTTTTAACCCAGCTACTATAGCGGAAGTCGTTAAACTTTTTTCTAACGCCCACCTAACCTCCTGCCCCCTGGACCCTGTTCCTTCTCAAATACTACGATCACTATCTGACTCTATCCTACACTCTTTAACTCATATCTTCAACCTCTCACTCGCTACTGGCATCTTCCCCAACCCTCTAAAACATGCGCTAGTCACTCCCATACCAAAAAAGCCCTCACTAGACCCCACCAATCTTAACAACCTAAGACCCATCTCTTTACTTCCTTTTGCCTCCAAACTCCTTGAACGTTTAGTCTACAACCGACTGAGCAACCACCTCCTTGAGAACAACCTTCTTGATCTCCTTCAGTCTGGATTTCGCCCACAGCACTCCACAGAAACTGCCCTCCTAACAAACGACTTCCTAACAGCAAAAAGCAACGGTCATTATTCCATACTCTTACTCTTGGACCTTTCCGCTGCCTTTGATACAATTGACCACCCCCTCCTCCTCAAAAAACTCAATTTGCTTGGTCTGCAAGGCTGCACTCTCCTTTGGTTCGAATCTTACCTATCTCACTGTACCTTCAGTGTCACTTACAACTCCACTTCCTCCTCTCCAACTCCTCTTACCGTTGGGGTCCCCCAAGGTTCTGTCCTTGGACCTCTGCTATTCTCAATCTACACATCCTCCCTGGGTCAGCTGATAGCCTCCCATGGCTTCCACTACCATTTATATGCTGACGACACCCAAATCTATCTCTCTGCCCCTCAGCTCACCCCATCAATCTCCTCATGCATCACGGATTTACTAACAGACATATCAGCCTGGATGTCAAACCACTTCCTCAAACTGAATCTATCTAAAACTGAGCTCTTAATATTTCCTCCCCCACGTTCCCCTTCCCCTGACTTCTCTATCAAGATCAATGGCACATCTATCGGTCCATCCCCACATGCCAGGGTGCTAGGGGTAACCTTAGACTCTGAACTGTCCTTTCACGCCCACATTAAATCCCTGTCCAAATCATGCCATATTGGCCTCCGCAACATTTCCAGAATACGCCCTTTTTTAACTAATGACACCACTAAGCTTCTAATTCACTCCCTGGTCATCTCTCGCCTCGACTACTGCAACTCCCTCCTTATTGGATTACCTTTACATAGACTATCCCCCCTTCAGTCCATCATGAATGCTGCTGCAAGACTCATACACCTTACCAACCATTCAGTGTCCTCCACCCCTCTCTGCCAATCCCTCCACTGGCTCCCACTCACCCAACAAATTAAATTCAAAGTACTAACAATAATTTACAAAGCCACCAACAACTTGGCCCCCAGCTACATCACTAACCTAGTCCCAAAATACCAACCAAGACGCTCTCTTCGGTCCTCCCAAGACCTTCTGCTTTCTAGCTCCCTTGTCACCTCCTCCGATGCTCGCCTCCAGGATTTCTCCAGAGCTTCTCCCATCCTTTGGAACTCCCTGCCCCAATCTGTCCGACTGTCCCCTAATCTATCCATATTTAGACGATCCCTGAAAACTGTACTCTTTAAAGAAGCCTATCCTGCTTCTAACTAACTTGTACTTCCTCCATCAGCTCACCCCCCACAGCTATTACCTTTTGTATCAATTGACCCTCCCTTTTTAGATTGTAAGCTCTAATGAGCAGGGCCCTCTGATTCCTCTTGTACCAAATTGTAATGTAACTGTAATGTCTGCCTTTATTTTGTAAAGCGCTGCGCAAACTGTTGGCGCTATATAAACCCTGTATAATGATAATAATAATAATAATAATTGTGCTGGGGTGTAATTCAAAGTATATGTGGTGAGGTGTGAGATGATATCATGTACCTTTTTCCAGAAAGGCTGGATGGAATCACAGTCCCACCAGACGTGAAGCATAGTGCCTTCTGTTTTACCACATCTCCAGCACGTGTTAGGTACAGATGGTGAGAATTTGTGAAGTAGGGAGGGAGTTCTGTACCACTGCGTTTTGATTTTATAACAGTTTTCCTGAATTGCTACATTTATGGAGCCCTTGTGTGCGTCTAAATGCACATTTACAGGTTGGTGCATATTGCATAAGGCTCATGAAAAGAATATTGGATAAGATGTTCTAGCTAGACAGATCCCCTCCCTGCTAAAATACTATCAGCCTGCTAAGCAATCTTTCAGAGATTTTGTACAACTTTGCAGATTTTTTTTGTTGCCTTAAAGCGGAGGTGCAGCCCAAAAAAAAGTCAACAGCTACTAACAGTGTAGCTGCTGACTTTTAATAAGGACACTTACCTGTTCTACTCGCCCGCGATGTCGGTCCCGCCATGGCGATCGATCGCTGCTGGCAGGACGCGGCTCCTCCATCCTGAGTAAGGGAAACAGGCAGTGAAGCCATAAGGCTTCACTGCCCGTTTCCTACTGCGCATGCGCCACTCGCACAGCGCTTTGTGAATGGGCGGCTTGCCTCCTGGGATACACACAGTTCCCAGAAGGCAGCGCGGGCCATTCACAAGAAGAGGAAATGGAGGGAGACCCACTGCAGACGAGAAGAGGAACATTAGAGGCAGATTAGGGGACTTCCGCATAGCAACAGACATTTAGGGTGAGTATAATTTTTTTTTCTATTATTTTTATTTTTATTTTTTTATGATTTTTAATGTATAGATTTTTTCAGGGTGGATCTCCGCTTTAAAGTGATTGTTACCCACCCCAAAAAATATGCTCCTGTCCCTTTAAGGTACAAGCTGTAGCATAGTGCTTTTCCTTTTTCAATTGCCCCTTTCTATCTTCTACAGTATGTGGTTGATCATGCCTGGTCCTGACTTCCTCTCTGAGAGCTGATTACATTTATCATGGCTGCTGAGCAATGAAAGCGTGGTCAGTTTATGTGCCTCCGTCATTGCAGCTCAGCCTGTGTGTCTGCATCTTCCTCCTCCTCCCCTCCCTCTCACTGTCAGTTCCATAGCCAATATTGAGAACACGATCTCCTCCACTCCCCATCCTTCCCCTCTCCTTCATTGACTAAAATGTTTTTGTTTTGTTTTTCCTAGTCATGTGACCATCGCAGCGCTGCACGGACACAGGGTCAAAGAGCACAGATTCCTCTTCGCACTTATCTTACATAAGTCAGAAGAAAATCTGGGCCCCTCCTACTTGGCTCCCTTGGCTCAAGATAAGGAGAGGAGAGAGGACACGTGACCGCTATTGCAAACTACAAAAAAAGGTATTTACAATTAAAAAAATAACCACACTGCACAGCTAAAAGAGCAAATACATGGATGCTAAAACAATTTGGCACCTTTGAGATTACAACCACTTTAACTCTCGCTGTGTATGACCAGACTATATGGAATACTAAAAGCAAGTGGCTGTGCTGTTGCTTTTTGTAATACAGACACTTTTTTACAAATATTTTGAGGAAAGATGTGGCAGTGTCGACAGACTTGTATTGATGGCATCAGTTTGACATCAGTTTAAGAAGCTTCTGAGATCATTAAAATGTATATACTGCACAGGAGTGCAGTATATTATTTGCAGCTTTTATTGCCCCCCCTCTAAGTCTGCATGCTGGGACATTTCCAATTTCATAATTTACCTTTTACCCCTACTCCAACTGACTCATCACTATGATGGTCTGCTGCGTTAGCCAATGGGAATGCGTTTGCAATAGGAGAGAACAGGCAATTTCTGTCACTAACAGGAAGTGGCAGAAAGTTGCCTATTGGGACAAGGAAAGCTGGTGTATATATGTTCACCTTTGGGTGCCTATGCTTTTTTAAATTTAATTTTAATCCTTTCTTTTTAAGCTACATGGGGCTCAGTTCATGGAGAGATACTGTATTTTCCTCTTTAAAATCTGAAATAAAATAGCTTAACATTTTCTTGCAATAGTTGAAAAAAAAAAAAGCATGAGCTATTTCATCAAAGTGTGAGATATTTTATTTTATGACATCATATTCAGTGGAATGGATACAGAGGAGAAGAATTAGAACCACTGCCAGTTTTATTGCAAATAAAGAGGTAAAATGGTTTACACTGTAGAAATATGCCAACTCACTAAGTCAGTGTAGCCCTTGCAGCATATGTATTAATACAAAAGGAAACAAGTGACTGGAATATCATTCAAAGGGAAGCTGCTTTCACGTGGCACACATGGCATATCAAAAACAACTACGGTATATACTCGAGTATAAGCCGACCCGAATATAAGCCGAGGCACCTAATATTACCACAAAAAAATGGGAAAACGTATTGACTCGAGTATAAGTCTAGGGTGTCCATCTGCATGCCTCACTGTGCCTCACTGTGCCTCACTGTGTCCATGTGCATGCCTCACTGTGTCCCTGCCTCACTGTGCCCATGCCTCACTGTGCCCATGCCTCACTGTGCGAGTGCCTTACTGTGCCCATGCCTTACTGTGCCCATGCCCTGTGCCCATGCCTCACTGTGTCCATGACTAGACTGATGTTTTAACATGGGAGTCTATGGAAGGGGTGCCCGGCTTTAAAAGATCGGTGCTCCCCAGCCGTAGGTCCCCCAGATAAAAAAAAACTTTGCACACTTGTAGAGGAGAAATGGGGCTACATGTGTGCCAAGTTTAGGGTCCAGGAGATCTACGACCGGCCAGTACCGGGTCCCCAAAATCACTGGAGAAATTACCATTTAACATGGGAGTCTATGAAAGGGGTGCCCGGCTTTGAAAACTCGCTGCTCCCCGGCCGTAGGTCCCCCGGACAACAAACTTTTCACACTTGTAGATGAAGAGTGGTGCTACATGTGTGCCAAAGTTGGGGTGCAAGGGACCTACGTCAGGCTGGTACCAGGTCCCCAAAATCCAGGAGATTAGGCGCAAAAAGGTGACTCGAGTATAAGCTGAGGGGGGCATTTTCAGCACACAAAAAATGTGCTGAAAAACTTGGCTTATACTCCAGTATATATGGTAAGTTAAATTAAGTAAATGCAAAATATATTTTTAAATGTCTAATAGTAAATTAAAATAGTATAAAAAAATCACACACACACACACACACACATGTGGGCCTGGCGACTGCACTCTAATATGGCCGCTTGAGATCTGAGCTCCTCCTCAAGCAGCGGACCCTTCTCTGGCACATATACTCCCTCTACCATGAGCCCAGTGAAGTCTAAACCCTGCCAGGACTTCCAGAATGGCTTGGATTGGGAATCTGACATGGAGGTGGGTACACGTCCTGATCCTAATGGAGGGCCTGCCTCTGCCTCTTATTCAGATCCCTTTGCTGCATTTCCTACACTGGGACAATCTGTATCAGATACAAGGCTGAAAGAGGTGCTTGTGTCCTTAAGGGCCTCGCTGCACTCTGATATCGTTTTATGCATGAACCAATTTAAAGCTGAAGTACAACATCTGGGAGACAGACTAGACCATGTGGAAAACACAATAGGTGACTATGCCTCATCTTTCAATACCCTAGTGGATGCCCACACAGCACAAAAGGAAGAAATATCCTGGCTTAAAACTCAAGTTGCAGACCTGTAGGTCAGATCCTGAAGGAAAAACAATAAAGTGTTTGTTACCTACCCCAAAAAATGTATTTTGTTTCCTTAACCACTTAAGCCCCGGACCATTTTGGGCCATTAGGACCAGGCCTGTTTTTGGGATTCGGCACTGCGCTGCTTTAACTGTAAATTGTGCGGACATGCAATGTTGTACCCAAATGAAATTTGCGTCCTTTTCTTCCCACAAATAGAGCTTTCTTTTAATGGTATTTGATTGCCTCTGCGATTTTTATTTTTTGCGATATAAACAGAAAAAGACCGAAAATTTTGAAAAAAAATGATATTTTCTACTTTTTGTTATAAGAAAAATCGAATAAACTCAATTTTAGTCATACATTTAGGCCAAAATGTATTCAGCC
This sequence comes from Rana muscosa, assembly GCA_029206835.1. Lineage (NCBI taxonomy): Eukaryota > Metazoa > Chordata > Amphibia > Anura > Ranidae > Rana > Rana muscosa. Next base: position 249,904,175 of record CM055116.1, read on the forward strand.
ACATGTCTTTAGTAAAAAAAATGTCAATAAGCGTATATTTATTGGTTTGCGCAAAAGTTATAGCGTTTACAAACTAGGGTACATTTTCTGAAATTTACACAGCTTTAAATTTATGACTGCCTATCTCATTTCTTGAGGTGCTAAAATGGCAGGGCAGTACAAAACCCCCCCAAATGACCCCATTTTGGAAAGTAGACACCCCAAGGAAATTGCTGAGAGGCATGTTGAGCCCATTGAATATTTTTTTTTTGTCCCAAGTGATTGAATAATGACAAAAAAAAAAAAAATTACAAAAAGTTGTCACTAAATGATATATTGCTCACACATGCCATGGTTATATGTGGAATTGCACCCCAAAATACATTCTGCTGCTTCTCCTGAGTACGGGGATACCACATGTGTGGGACTTTTTAGGAGCCTAGCCACGTACGGGACCCCGGAAACCAAGCACCGCCTTCAGGATTTCTAAGGGCGCAAATTTTTGATTTCACTCCTCACTACCTATCACAGTTTCGAAGGCCATAAAATGCCAAAATAGCACAAAACCCCCCCAAATGACCCCATTTTGGAAAGTAGACACCCCAAGCTATTTACTGAGAGGCATGTTCAGTCCATGGAATATTTTATATTTTGCCACAAGTTGCGGGAATATGACAAACTTTTTTTTTTTGCACAAAGTTGTCACTAAATGATATATTGCTCACACATGCCATGGGCATATGTGAAATTACACCCCAAAATACATTCTGCTGCTTCTCCTGAGTACGGGGATACCACATGTGTGGGACTTTTTGGGAGCCTAGCCGCGTACGGGACCCCAAAAACCAAGCACCGCCTTCAAGGTTTCTAAGGGCATAAATTTTTGATTTCACTCCTCACTACCTATCACAGTTTTGAAGGCCATAAAATGCCAAGATGGCACAAAACCCCCCCAAATGACCCCATTTTGGAAAGTAGACACCCCAAGCTATTTGCTGAGAGGCATGTTGAGCCCATTGAATATTTTTTTTTTGTCCCAAATGATTGAATAATGACAAAAAGAAAAAAAAATGTACAAAAAGTTGTCACTAAATGATATATTGCTCACACATGCCATGGTTATATGTGAAATTACACCCCAAAATACATTCTGCTGCTTCTCCTGAGTACGGGGATACCACATGTGTGGGACTTTTTGGGAGCCTAGCCGCGTACGGGACCCCAAAAACCAAGCACCGCCTTCAAGGTTTCTAAGGGCATAAATTTTTGATTTCACTCCTCACTACCTATCACAGTTTTGAAGGCCATAAAATGTCAAAATAGCCCAAAACCCCCACAAATGACCCCATTTTGGAAAGTAGACACCCCAAGCTATTTGCTGAGAGGCATGGTGAGTATTTTACAGCTCTCATTTGTTTTTGAAAATTAAGAAAGACATTTTTTTTTCTTTTTTTTTTTCTTTTTTTACATTTTCAAAACTTTGTGACAAAAAGCGAGATCTGCAAAATACTCAACATACCTCTCAGCAAATAGCTTGGGGTGTCTAGTTTCCAAAATGGGGTCATTTGGGGGGGTTTTGTGCCATCTGGGCATTCCATGGCCTCCGAAACTGTGATAGGCAGTGAGGAGTGAAATCAAAAATTTACACCCATAGAAATCCTGAAGGCGGTGCTTGGTTTTTGGGGTCCCGTACGCGACTAGGCTCCCAAAAAGTCCCACACATGTGGTATCCCCGTACTCAGGAGAAGCAACAGAATGTATTTTGGGGTGTAATTCAACATATGCCCATGGCATGTTTGAGCAATATATAATTTAGTGACAACTTTTTGTACATATTTTTTTTTTTTTGGTCATTATTCAATCACTTGGGACAAAAAAAAAATATTCAATGGGCTCAACATGCCTCTCAGCAAATAGCTTGAGGTGTCTACTTTCCAAAATGGGGTCATTTGGGGGGGTTTTGAACTGTCCTGGCATTTTATGCACAACATTAGGAAGCTTATGTCACACATCATCCACTCTTCTAACCACTTGAAGACAAAGCCCTTTCTGACACTTTTTGTTTACATGAAAAAAAAATTTTTTTTGCAAGAAAATTATGTTGAACCCCCAAACATTATATATTTTTTTAAAGCAAAGGCCCTACAGATTAAAATAGTGGGTGTTGCATTTTTTTTTTCCACACAGTATTTGCGCAGCGATTTTTCAAACACATTTTTTGGGGGAAAAACACACTTTTTTTATTTTTAATGCACTAAAAAACACTATATTGCCCAAATGTTTGATGAAATAAAAAAGATGATCATAGGCCGAGTACATGGATACCAAACACGACATGCTTTAAAATTGCGCACAAACGCGCAGCGGCGACAAACTACATTCATTTTTAAAAGCATTTAAAAGCCTTTACAGGTTACCATGTTAGATTTACAGAGGAGGTCTACTGCTAAAATGACTGCCCTCGATCTGACCTTCGCGGTGATACCTCACATGCATGATGCAATTGCTGTTTACATATGACGCTAGACCGACGCTTGCGTTCGCCTTTGCGCAAGAGCAGGGGGGGACAGCGGTGCTTTTTTTTTTTTTTTTTTATTATTTATTTGGCTTTTTTATTTTATTTTTAAACTGTGCCTTCCATATTTTATTTTTTTACCATTTTTATCGTTATCTCAGGGAATGTAAATATCCCCTATGATAGCAATAAGTAGTGACAGGTACTCTTTTTTTGAAAAAAATTGGGGGGTTAGACCCTAGATCTTTCCTCTGCCCTCAAAGCATCTGACCACACCAAGATCGGTGTGATAAAATGCTTTCCCAATTTCCCAATGGCGCTTTTTATATCCGGGGGGGGACATTCCCTCCTACTGCTTGTAAAAGCAGTCTAGAGGCTAATTATCTGCTAGAATTGCTTTTACATGAAAGCCGGCTGCTGGCTGAAAAGAATGATACCAAGATGATACCTAAACCCGCAGGCATCATTCTGGTATAAGCATTCAAAGTCCAGCAACATACCAGTACGTTGCTGGTCCTTGTTGGACATGTATTGTAATCTTTTTTTTCATACAGCCTATTGACTGAACGAAAAAAAGAGATTGATTGGTGGGTATGCCCACCATTAGAATACCTCCCTTCATCCACCCACTTCTAATGATGGGCATATATGCCGAAGCATGGGGGCATCCTCCCGCAAAAAAGTTATGCCGCGTACACACGGTCAAGCCTTCGTCGGAATTTCGACCGTATGTACGCGGCATAAAAGGTTATGCCGCGTACACACGGTCGGACTTTTCCACGGGCAAGCCTCCGTTGGAATTTCGACCGTATATACGCGGCATTAGGAGCAAAATCGCTCCTCCGCCCCTGCTGCCCCCATGCTTCGGCATATATGCTCTTTTTTTTAACTGTGGTGGTGAAATCACCTCCTACAGCGTTGGAGTCACAGCTTTATGTATCGTGGGAGCAAACGCTGTTGCTGTCAAGATAAATAGATCCGTACTGCAACTGAATGGCGTACCTGCTAAGCAAATGGTGGTTAACATTAAAACAAAGTAACATTACAGTACAACAGTAAGACCTTACCATGCCATACCTGCAAAGCAAATACCAAAACAAAACCTAGTAAAAAATAAAAAAATGTTTTAACGCAACCTGTGCCTAAAATATATATATGCCGAAGCATGGGGGCATCCTCCCGCAAAAAAGTTATGCCGCGTACACACGGTCGGAATTTTCCACGGGCAGGCCTCCGTCGGAATTTCGACCGTATGTACGTGGCATTAGGAGCAAAATCGCTCCTCCGCCCCTGCTGCCCCCATGCTTCGGCATATATGCTCTTTTTTTTAACTGTGGTGGTGAAATCACCTCCTACAGCACTGGAGTCACGGCTTTATGTATCGTGGGAGCAAACGCTGTTGCTGTCAAGATAAATAATTCCGCGCTGCAGTTGAATGGCGCACCTGAAAACAAAAAATTACATACCTGAAAAGCAAGCATGATAAAACATTGCAGAATAGAATACAGTAAAAAAGAGCAGAACAATAGAGAGAAAATAGAGAGAGAGAGAACAATAAAACGACAACTATTTTTAGTTTTTTTATTTTATATTTTTTTTGTGTTTTGTTTTTTACGTTTTTTTTTTATTTTTTACACTTTTTTTGTAACTTTACAACTGTAATGGTTCGGGTCTCTCAAAATGTAATGGCATCTTGGGAGACCCTGTGTAAGTGTGTCCTTGTCTGTGAAATGCTGTACCCTACGCTAAAACTTCACTTTTGAGTGGTAGCGTTCAAAACATTCACCTTGGCAAAGACCAGGCTTGTCAGGACAGAGTGGACAAAAACTACGGGTGTCACGCCTAAATCCGCGCTTGCTACAGACACGACATCTTTTTTGGGGGTGGCTTTGGGTAGGGGTACTCGGGAGGACATACGAATAATGCCTCTCATGCAGCCGGCTTACTGCATTTGGTAGGGGATGGTGAGGTGCAGAACCGCCTGGATACAGGAGTTCTGTGACTATCTCATTCTGGAATTTTAGAAGAGATAACGTCCCGCCTGAAGCTCTGTATAGCACATGAGCGTTCAGCAAAGCCAATTGGAATAATGATAGAGACACTTTTTTGTACCAGCGTCTCGCCTTACGGTCAATTAGATACGGCGCCATCAACTGGTCGTTGAGGTCCACCCCTCCCATATTTTGGTTATATTCGTGGACACAGAGGGGTTTCTCCACAACACCAGTCGCCGTACGAATTTGGACTGTCGTGTCTGCATGAAGGGAGGTAAGAAGGAAAACATTCTTATTGTCCCTCCACTTCATAGCGAGCAAGTTATTACACTTCAAGCAGGCTCTCTCCCCCAGCCTAAGACGGGCATCTACAAGCCGCTGGGGAAAGCCCCGGCGATTTGGTCGCACGGTGCCACATGCTCCAATCTGATGATCAAACAAGTGACTAAACAGTGGCACGCTCGTGTAATAATTGTCCACATACAAGTGGTACCCCTTTCCGAATAAGGGTGACACCAAGTTCCACACTATCTTGCCAGCGCTCCCTATGTAATCCGGGCAGTTGACCGACTCAATCTGACTATCTTTTCCCTCATAAACCGTAAAGTTCACTACATAGCCTGTTGCCCTGTCACAGAACTTGTAGAGCTTGACCCCGTATCTGGCACGCTTGCTGGGAAGGTACTGCTTGAAAGACAAGCGGGCAGAAAATTTAATCAGGGACTCATCAACGCAGACAACTTGATCGGGAGTAAACAAGGCTGCAAAACGTTCGTTGAAGTGGTTTATGAGGGGCCGAATTTTATAGAGCCGGTCGTATTCAGGGTCCCCACGTGGACGACAAAGTTCATTGTCGTTGAAGTGCATGAACCGCAAAATCTGCTCGTATCGTGCCCTGGACATGGAGGCAGAGAACACGGGCATGTGGTCAATTGGGTGCGTGGACCAATAAGCACGCAATGATGGAAATTTATGTGTGCCCATGTTGAGGGAAAGGCCCAGAAAGGTCTTAAATTCGGAAACCGTAATTGGTTTCCAATTTCTGGCAATTTTAGGCAACTGGGGGTTAGCGGCGATAAATTGACCAGCATATAAATTACTCTGGTCCACAATAGATCTATAGAGATCTTCCGTGAAAAACAGCGAATAAAAATCAATTGGAATAAAATCAGCTGTTTCCACCTGAATACCGGGTTGGGCAGTGAATGGGGGAAGTACGGGTTCTGCAGAAGTGGTGGGGACCCAATCAGGATAGGCGAATTCTGCAGGAAGGGCAGTATGGGCACGACGGGCCTGCCTTTGTCTTCTTGGTGGCAGCGGGACACTACTTGTGCTTGCCACCTCGCCAGCTTGAACTGCACTTATGGAACTCACCACGTCACCAAGTGTTACTGCAGTGCTGGATGTACTTCCAGGCTGTACTAGGCCGCTGGTGCTTGCCAGTTCACCAGAAGGAATAGCGGCGCTAGTACTACTCTGCTCCATGATACGAGAGACCTGCGGTTCTTGCTCCTCAACAACCTCAGAAGATCGGGATCGGGTACACCTGACCTTAGCAGGTACCTCAACTTCGTCGTCAGAGCTATCTGACGTGGGGCCGCTGACGTCACTGTCTTCTACGGGAAGATATTCTGAGCCTGAATCTGACAGATACGTGACCTCCTCTTCACTATCTGTCATGCTCAGAATCTCGTAGGCCTCTTTATTAGTGTACCTTCGTCTTGCCATTTTGGGCTCTAAATTTAGGGGTACACTAGTAAGATTCACAGGAAAAAAAGCACCTGACTGTCGTCAGCAAATATATCAAACGCTACAAAAAAACTGTGAGCGATCGCAGGGATCAGGCCTGTCTCTGCGAACGCTGCAGTTATGTGTGTTGTGTTTGGTAAGTGACAGTGATCGATCGATTCTGCACTTGGGTGGGCTGGGCTGGGCGGAGGGGCTAAACGCAGGCGCTAGCAGGTATCTGGGCTGATCCCGCTAACACTGCGTTTTTGGGAACCCTAAACCGCTGGGGATGCTAGTATAGATCTGATCAGATACTATACCACTAAGGGGGGGTGTATGCTTTGCGCGTGGGTGTTAGCGTTACTGGCACTAACCTAACACTGCCTGGGGCGACGCAGACCCTCTCTGGCGCTAAAACCTAATTGATCTCACCCGCCGGGCGATCAGGGGGGTTAAACCTTTATTGGGTTATATACGGCGGGTGCCCTGATGCTATAAAAAGCAAACTAATCAACCAGCGTCACCCGTAACCTTTATATGGTGATCACTGGTGAAAGGGTTAACTAGGGGCAATCAGGGGGTTAAAACCTTTATTAGGTTAAATATGGGGGTACCTGACACTATATAAAAACCTGACGGGTAACCTAAATAACTAAATAACTTACTGGCTAACCAGTGACACCAGTGACGCTTATACGGCGATCACTGGTGAAAGGGTTAACTCTAGGGGCAATCAGGGGGTTAAAATAATATATGGGGGTACCTGACACTAATAAAAACCTGCGGCGAACCTAAAAAAAAATAACTGCCTATCTAAAACACCAGCGACACGAATACAGCGATCTGAAAAACAATCGCTTAGTGACGCTGAAGTTAGGGGGTGAAAGGGTTACCTGGGGGGTGATCAAGGGGTTAAACCTTTATTAGGGGGGTTAGGGGGCTACCCTGGACCTAAAGGGGCCTAATCCTAACTGCCCTGCAACTTTTTACAATCACAGATGACACTAAATGCAGTGATCAGTAAAATAAATGATCACTGCAATCAGTGACACTGTGATTGGGGGCTTTGGAGTGACCTGGGGGGTGATCTGGGGGTGACTGGGGGGTGATTTGTGTGCCTATGTGTACCTACGTGTCAGTGGACTGTTGGTGCACTAACCTCTGTCTTCTCTCCTCGGCGCCGGGAATGAAAAGACCGCGGCGAGGGAGATGACATCACTTCCTCCAGCCTGTGTTTACATTTCAGGCAGGAGGAAGCAATTTCATTCGCCGTGAGCGATCGCGAGGGGGGGGGGGGGCGGAATCGAGCGGCCGCCCCCTCATGCCTGATCGCTCCCGAACACTTAACGGCCGCTCACTGCAGTGAAGGGGGGTCCGGATGGACCCCCCAACTGCACAAAGGCGATCACGTAGATCTACGTGATTCTGCCTGTTGGTGCCATTCTGCCGACGTAAATCGGCGGTGGGCGGTCGTTAGGTGGTTAAAGCATGCATAACAGCACAGTGCTTGTGCTGTTTAATTTGACCCCCTTTATCACCTGAAATACTTGGCTGATCCTGACGTCAGCGGGGGATTCTCAGCCCCGCCCGCTGCAGCTGTCAGGTCAGGAGAGGTGCTCTTGAATTAGGTATATTCATTTGAGAGTAAATTTTTACCACGTGAAGGAAAAACTACTAACCATGTTTCGTCACCAGAACAGTTTTTCACGCTACAGCTACTGCTACTTCTGGACCTGTCTCAGCATAACCTGCAGTGGCGGCGGAACCTTGCGATTACTTAATCATTGAGGAACCACAACATTGCGCACAGTTGGCTGCTACACTCCCTATCACCTACAATGCTGTCACCACCTCAGTGTCTACCAACAATGAAGGTCTAGGAGCTCTCTGTCCATGGGGAATTCTTCCTGAATGTCAGAAGGGTACTCACCGAGGCCGAGATGCTGAGAGCGGTTCACTCTTGCGACTAAGCGCACTCCACCCCCTGGAGATGGTACAGAGGGTGAATGGCACAAAGAGGCACAAGCCACCAGCAGGTTGGGCAGGTCTTGCGTGAAGGTCACGGAGGAACTGGTAGCCGTACAGGAACTGGTAGACACTGGAACCCAACTGGGTAGAAGGATAGCTGAGTCCAGAACAGGCCGAGGGTCAAACACAGGAGACTGGAGGCACGTCCGTAAGCAGGCCGAGAGTCAAACACAGAAGACTGGAGGCAAAGTCCATAAGCAGGCTGAGGGTCAAACACAGGAGACTGGAGGCAGGGTCCGTAGGCAGGCTGAGGGTCAAACACAGAAGACTGGAGGCAAAGTCCGTAAGCAGGCTGAGGGTCAAACACAAGAGACTGGAAGAAGAGTCCATGAAGCAAGCCAAGGGTCAGGTCCAGGAGGAGATCAGAGTAGGTCAAGGTCAATCCGGGTCACAACAGGTAATCAGAAGGCAGAAAGCAGGAACAAGGAACACAGGAAGCTGAGAGATAAACCAGCGATTTTTTTATGGAATTGAGAAGCTTTTATAGGCCAGCAAGGGAGCTCACGTTATGTGAGCGCCAGTGTGCATGCGCGTGCGCTGTTCCATTTGCGCTGAAGCGCCGATCCGACCACGCATGCGTGCAGGGAAGGGGCGATACTGACAAGGTTGGTTCCTATTTCTTCACTGACACTGAATCCTCTTCTTCTCCACATTATCTTCAACCCTCCACACACCCATCTGCTCTAAATGCGGATTGGCAAGTAGTACCCCATAAGCGCTCCTCCAAAAAACACACTACTGGAGGCTTCTGAACTCTTTCCTCATTCTTCAGCCATTCATTCTACTCCCTGGCTCTAAAGAGTGGTGACCATCTTCCTCTGTTTCCCCCTATTGCTATTGCAGTTTGTCCTGCACACAGACCTATCCCTAGGTCCCTTTTTTGTTTAGTTTTTTCTCATACTGCCTCCACACTGGATTCTACCTCTATGATCCTTTTCTTCTGTTCCTTAAGAAATACCAAAGTGTGCGTTATGATGATCCTGCATGCCATACACTAGTGATGCATTGCCTTATGCTCATGTTAAGTCATTGAGATGCCTTTTACCTACTGGTCAGATGCCCCCCTGACCCCACTGGGTCCCTCGTGAACGTCCCTTCCACACTTTTGCTTTTCATCATGATTATGTTGTGCAATGACTCTGTGAGCATTATGACAAATACATCCACCATCTAAAACTTTGCACATATCCAAATGCTAATAGAGCTGGGATATATCTAGTGAATTGGAATAAGGCACAACAATCTAAAATTCTAGAATTTCTTACCTGATCCATTCTACCTCTATGCATAAAATCTTTAATCCACAAGAAATAGCTGATGCATTCGCTGATTATTACAGTGTTCTATACAATCTGAAGGAATATTTTCATACACCCCAACCCTTTGACTCTGACATCCAAAGCTTTCTATCCACCTTGCACCTTTCTATCCACCTTCCTAACCTGTCTGTGGAGAAACTTAAGTTTAAGGAACCCATTTTCGGCCTTAGGTATAACTGAAACCATAGAATCCCTGCCTAGTGGCAAGCCTAGGGCCCTGACTGCTTTTCTAATGAATATTTATAAAATATTCAAATCGATCCTTTCACCTCATCTAATGGATGTTAGTCAGCCTCTTAAGCTTCCTTTCCCCCAGAGATGCTGAGGGCATATATTGTCATCCTCCCAAAGCCTGGTAAAGACCCTACGACACCTGCCAACCTCCGTCCAATTTCACTTTTGATTATGGACATAAAAATCTACATAAAGATGCTGGCCAGATGCCTGATAGACATTATGCATTTATGGATACAACATGATCAAATGGGCTTTATTAACGGGAGGCAAGCCTTCCATGCTACCCGGAGAATTTTGAATATCATACATTATGCAGAGAGGAATCAGATACCTTCTCTGCTTCTTTCCATTGATGCAGAGAAGGCATTCAATATAGTCCATTGGACCTAGGGTTCTCTCCAAATTTGGATTCCAGGACAATATTTTCTCTTCCATATTGGCTATGTACTCCAACTCATCTGCTCAAGTCTACACCTCCAGCCTTCTATTCAAGCATTTTCCAATTTCAAAAAGCACATGGCAAGGATGTCCCTTCTCCCCCAATATATTCAACCTCATGATTGAACCACTAGTGGAGGTGATCAAAGCTCATTACTGGATTCCAGTTTTGTGACAGATCCATAGAATTAATCTGTTTGCAGACAATGTAATCCCTTTTTGGACCAGTCCTGCAGTCTCTTTACCACAAGTCCTCCAGATTTTGACTTAATTTATCCATGTATCCTACTATAGGGTAAATTTCACAATGTCTTTCTTTCTTGACTTTGGTGTTGGCTTTACCACTAAGAAAAGAATGGTACGGCAACTGCTGTACACATGGTGTACGCAAGTCATAACATACCTAGGCATCACACTTACACCCACATTGGCCTCTCTTGCAGCCTCTAAATTCAAGCCCCTTATAGCCAAAGTGGAATCAGAACTCAAACATTTGTCAAAATTTGACCTCTCCTGGTCTGGCAGACTGACATCATTTGGATGACAATTCTGTCTCAACATATATATATATATATATATATATATATATTCAGGGTACTCACCTTCTCCCCCAGCAACATCTTTTACAACATCCTTGTCAGTCCTACTTCAGAGATATATCTGGAAGGCCAAAAGACCGAGATGTTCACACTCCCAACTGATCAAACATAGAATGGTTAAAGATGTGGGACTAGTGGTCATTAGATATTACTACTTGACAGTCTACATGGACCAACTTATGTACTAGTTTATAAATACGGAAGAAGCGTTATGGTTAGAGGTTTAGTCTGCTTTAACCACTTCCTTACCCACCCATTGTAATATGACGTCCACAGATGGGATCTCCCATCCTGGGTGGGCGTCATATGACGTCCTGGGCTTTGTGGGGGGATATCTGAATGATGCCTGCAGCTAGAGGCATCATTCAGATATCCTTTTATTCAGCCGGCGATTCTGCACACGATAAGAATGATCATGGCGGTGGTTCCACCGCTTGATCGTTCTTATAGGCGGCGGGAGAGGACATCCCCCCCCTCCTGCCACCATCCGGTGCTTCTCCGGGCTCTAACCCGTGCCATCGGGAGCCCGGAGAAAGAATCGTCCGGCGCCGCAGTCTTATTACATGACAAGCATAGAGATGACCAGTCATCTCTATGACCGTCGGAGGCCCAGGCGCGATGTGATGACATCACGCCCGGGTTCTCAAAAGTAAACAAAGCCGCGATTGCGGCTGAAAGAAAGAGATCAGTGATTTATTTTTCCCGATCTCATGATTTCCAGCCTGGAGGAGAGATGTGGGGTCTTATTGACCCCGCATCTCTCCATAAAGAGGACCTGTCACACACCATTCCTATTACAAGGGATGTTTACATTCCTTGTAATAGGAATAAAAGTGATCAAAATTTATTTATTTTTTTAAAAGTGTCAAAATAAAAAAAATTAAGTAAAATAAAAAAATAAATAATAAAAAAAATATATTAAAATGCCCCTGTCCCCGGTAGCTCGCGCTCAGAAGCGAACGCACACCTAAGTCCCGCCCACATATGTAAACGCCGTTCAAACCACACATGTGAGGTATCGCCGTGTGCGTTAGACCGTGTGCAACAATTCTAGTACTAGACCTCCTCTGTAACTCTAACCTGGTAACCTGCAAAAAATTTCAAAGCGTCGCCTATGGAGATTTTTAAGAACCGAAGTTTGGCGCCATTCCATGAGTGTGCACAATTTTAAAGCGTGACATGTTAGGTATCTATTTACTCAGAGTAACATAATATTTCATATTTTACAAAATAATTGGGCTAACGTTACTGTTTTGTTATTTTTTAATTCATGAAACCATTTTTTTCCCCAAAAAAGGCAATTGGAAAATTATTGCGCAAATACTGTGCAAGATAAAAAGTTGCAATGACTATCATTTTATTCCCTAGGGTGTCTGCTAAAAAAAACATATATAATGTTTGGGGGTTCTGAGTAATTTTCTAGCAAAAGAATGATGATTTGTACATGTAGGAGAAAAGTGCCAGAATAGGCCCAGTATTGAGGTGGTATAAAAAGCCTGGTATTGAAGTGGTTAAACCCTACCTCTGATTTACACACGATGCTTATGGTTGATCTTTGGAAACCATGGGTCTCTCGGTCTCTCCCTCTGACAACTCAGGCTTCATTGTTAGCTTGAAGAGCACTTAATAGCGAAAAGGTATATGATTTATTCAACAGAGATGTACAAATCCCTCTCACAGCCCTTGATTTAATTATTCCTCTACACAGCCCCTGATTTGTTATGGTCTGTTAGGAGGATCTCCCGTGTGGGTCCAGGCCCAAAAGCCTGGAGCAGCTTGGGAGGACTTTCATTTCCCGAGGGCAGTGCACTTCACTTGTGTCCATATCTTGCATTTTCTGTATTAACATCCTATCCCACTGATTACATTACATCCTAAAGCGGGGCGCTTTTATACCTCAGTCAAACCCGTGAAAAAAGGTAACTCCCTTTTTTATAATCTCCTACAAGACAAACTTGCTTTTAGTAAAACATCTGCAATGCTAAAATGGGAGAAGGAACTCAAAACCTCATTCACTCCTCTCTAATGGCAGACACCTTCTCCTCTGTGTATAGAGCAACACACTGGGGGTTATTTACGAAAGGCAAATCCATTTTGCACTACAAGTGCACTGCAAGTGCACTGAAAGTAAACTGAAAGTGCACTGCAAGTGCACCTGAAAGTGCACTGAAAGTGCAGTCGCTGTAGATCTGAGGGGGACATGCAAGGAAAATAAAAACAGCATTTTTACTTGCACCTGATTGGATGATAAAATCAGCAGAGCTTCCCCTCATTTCAGAGCTTCCCCTCAGATCTACAGTGATCTACAGTGACTGCACTTACAAGTGCACTTGTAGTGCAGAGTGGATTTCCCTTTAGTAAATCAACCCCACTGTGTCAACCAATGGGAATTAGTATATAAGATCACTGGCCAGTGGTACTATACCCTATACCGATTGTCTAGATTCTCCTTTTCCAGCTCCCCAGTGTGTTGATGTGACTTAATACAAGTAGGCCATTTATTGCATATTCTATGGTACTGCCCTAGCCTCACCAGTTTCTGGAGGTGTATTTTTCAGAAGTTATCCTCTGTAACAGAGATTCTAACTCCTTCCCATCCAGCTTTGGATCACCTTAACATAGGTATTGACAAATACCCGTCTACGTTCTGCTCTGTTACCACATACATTCTATTAGTGGCGAGTACTGTTATGCCCCATACACACAATCGTTTTTCATGCCATTTTTTTTCTTGCCGTTTTTCACGTCGTTTTTTTTCATGTTTCCTCTCAAGCCTGTCTTGCGTACACACGATCATTTAAAAAAACGATCAAGCAAAGCGCAGTGACGTACAACACGTACGACGGCACTATAAAGGGGAAGTTCCGTTCGAATGGCGCCACCCTTCATGTTAGTAAAGTTTGTTGAGCGATGATTCGCTCTTTTCAGTCTCGTGCTTTTCAGTCCGTGACTGCGTGACGAATGTGCTATCTCCATTACGAACGCTAGTTTTACCAGAACGAGCGCTCCTGTCTCATACTTGATTCTGAGCATGCGTGTTTTTTTTCACGTCGTTAAAGCATACACACTATCGTTTTTCACGTCGTTAAAAAAAACGACATGAAAAACGACGTGAAAAAAGAGAGCATGTTCGAAATTTTTAATGGCCGTTTTTCACGTCGTTAAAAATGCTCTGGAGCCTACACACGATCATTTTTAATGGCCATTTTTTTTAATGGCATTTTTAACGGCATGAAAAACGATCGTGTGTATGGGGCATTATACTTAGAAATTGGAAGTCCACGTTGGCTCCTAACCCTTTTGCTGTAACTGCTTAGTACACCAGAATCCCACCTATGAGCACATACTTTCCATAAATTCTTCAACTTGTAATACCTTTCTCAGGCTGTGGGAAAAATGGACGTACTGATAATGTGTCCTGTTACTGATATGCATACTTTGACTATGTTTTGGGCCTTCTGCTTAATCAAACTTACACCTGCCCTTGCATGCTTAATCCCATCCTTTACTGTATTGGAGGTGTATTGTTGCCAATGTTATCTCTTTCTTTGTAAGTTCTTTATTCATGTCCCATAGCCAAAACAGGAAGTGAGAGGAAATCCCTACAAATTAAAATAATCCATTGGGGACCCCCAGGTCACCAGAACCAGTGTCCCCATTGAAAGATGTATCCTCTATTACTTTTCTGGCGACAAACCAAAATTTGGGTTCTTCTTTTACTTTTAATGATAACAGCAAACAGGACACATAGAGAGGGTAAATCTCCCCATCAGGGCACAGACAATAATAAAAAACCCAATAGGGGCTCTAATCCATTTCCACTCTATCCAAAACGTAAAACTTTTAACTTTAGTCATACTTTATGTAAATCAACCCCAATGATGCTGTGTTATTCCATATTTAGGTTGCTATGCATTATTGTTAAGAAACTGATCCAAAAAGGTAGAGACTACCCCAAATTGGCAAATTTTTGTTTACATTTCTTAAATACCTCATGCCTGGACCACTCCTTATTTAACTCATACAATTATTTATTTATTTCCTTTAGTGAATAGACTTTAATGCCATTTTATTATGTATTTTTTAAGTGTTTTTTGCTTTTTGAGGTAAAAATCTAATAAGGTCATAGTGAATTGACATTTTCAGCATTACATGAGATAATTGAAAAAAATGTGTCATGTGATTCAATTATCTCGTGAGATTTTCTTTAGTGAACTGAGCCCAGAGTCACATTAGGAATAAGCACTTTCAATTGAAAAAGGCCATTTCTGTTTCATAAATACTTCAGTCCTGGCATTTTTATTCTGGATGGCTTTGACAGCCATACACCTTGGGGGATACATACAAATATTAATGGAGTGTGTTTAAGTAATAGACATTCAGAGAAAGATGAAGAAAAATAATGAAAGAAAGCAAAAAACAAAAAAGCAAAACCAAAATAATAAACAAGAAAAATGAGGAAGAACATTAGCCTTATGTAAAATCCAGGCAGATAAACAGTTTCACTGTTCTGAGCATCACCATATCACAGACATATAATTTACATCAAGTACAGATGATTTAGCATATTGCTTGTCTGCAAGTGATTTAGCTAGTATTTATAGTAGTATCGGGGGGAGTTAATTGATGTAGTATTATAATAAGATGCATAAACTTTTCTGCCTTAAATATCATCCCTGCAATGGAAATATTCATTATACACCAGTTGATGGGATGTAAACATCACTGACTAATGATCTGTTGAGAATGGGCCTTGAACTTGATGAACACATCACCCCCATCAGATGCAGCATATGATATTAAAAGAAAATGCATTCTAGCTTTGGAGACATGAAAATTGTAATGAGAACACCTTGCGTTCCAGCCCTGCCAGTCTCACTGGGGTAAATAATACATACTGTGCAATAACCACGATTTCAATTGAGAAAGGTCATTCCTGCATCAGTCGGTGTTTGAAAAAGGCCAGCCAAGTTTTCTCATTATCTGTGCCCAGCCATTAAGAAATCAGCCTGGGCACAAAAACAACACCTTCAAATATTTCTTTAAGGAAAGCAAACATCCAGCTTGTCTCCAAAAACAAAGATTTTATATAAAAAATGTTCATTAAAATATTTACTTTTAGCTGTCCCCACTCTCCAGGCCATGTGTATTGGCCGTGTGTATTAATGCTAAAGATAAAATGCCTATCTTCTATGCAGATACACTTGAACTTATTTAATAAATTACAAATCATGTGAAAACCACATTTCTGTTTAAATAATTCATCTGCATATGATTGGGTATTGAAAGTGAACACAAATTTCCATTTCAAAAGATTGAGGTGAATATTTACACAATTTATGAAGTGAATTTTCTCAACTCCTTTATTAATTATATTTATTGTCTGGCTTGCCCAAGACCATGTAGTCTACAGCTTTAAAATGTGTTCATTGCATCGCATAAATTAACCACTTTAAGACCAGGGCTTTTATGACATTTGTTGTTTATAAGTAAAAATCTTATTATATTTTTTGCTATAAAATTACTTAGAACCCCCAAACATTACATATATATATATATTTTTTAGCAGAGATACTAGAGAATAAAATGTCGGTAATTGCAATATTTTATGTCACACTGTATTTGCGCAGAGGTCTTTTAAACACACTTTTTTGGCGAAAAAAAATGCACTTTAATGAATAAAAAAACCAGTAAAGTTAACAAATTTTTTTTTGATAACGTGAAAGATGATGTTACGCCCCAAAAAATAGATGCCTAACATGCCATGCTTTATAATTGTGCACACTTGTGAAATGGTGACAAACTACGGTACTTAAAAATCTCCATAGCCGACGCTTTAACAATTTTTACAAGTTACTTGTTGAGAGTTACAGAAGAGGTCTTGCTCTAGAATTATTTCTCTCGCTCTTTCTTATTTATTTTACTTTTTATTTTTTTATTGTTACACTGTCCCTTTAATTTTTTTGATCACTTTTATTAAAGACCCCACTCTCATTAACCTTTAAAAGCAAAAAAAAGTAATGTTAAAAAAAAAATAATTCCTGTCTATCTGCCTGATTAAGAAAAGGAAAGAGCCCTGGACTGCCGCACTCTGTATAAACGATTTGTTTTTCAAAAAAATTGTAAAAAATCCAAAATTTAATCCATAAGTCCAAAGACAAGCAAAAAAACAGAAAGTTGACATGCAGGGGTAAATTACTGACGCGTTTCACATCAGAAATTGATGCTTACTCATAACTGAAGTGTGTGGGGACCCATCAAGAATATAAATAGTAGACGAAGCAGGCTTCATACCAATCAAACTCACTAAACACAGCGGGATGGAGTAAACTTCTGATTGTCTCCAACACACTACAAATAGGAAAAGCACCTGTGTTGAAAGGGAGTGAAGTAATAGATAATAATAACATAACATATTATATTAAACATACATGTGAGTCCAAAATTTATTTACAAATAATGACAATAAATGTGCGATCAAGGATATAAAAGATTTTTTGGAAATAAAATAGAATAAATGCCATAATATCAAAGGACACCTATGTGTGTAAGTGTACACACCTGTGTTCAAATAAAAAAGGCTAATAGAATGAAAAGAACGACATGTATATATATGTGAAATATGTGAAAAAATCTTTCTTATTTATTTTACTTTTTATTTTTTTATTGTTACACTGTCCCTTTAATTTTTTTGATCACTTTTATTAAAGACCCCACTCTCATTAACCTTTAAAAGCAAAACAAAGTCATGTTAAAAAAAAAAAAAAATCCTGTCTATCTTCCTGATTACTGGAAGTGACGTTGGAGGTTGCTCCAGCTCTCCAAGGGCATAGAGCCGAGTGGGGGCCATCTTGCCCTCACTCAGCTTCCTGCATAGCCATCGGCAGCATCAGATCGGTTCGGAGCTTACCGAAGGCTCTTGTAAGCTTGTAATTGACCAAGAGACACCGGGGGGGGACCTCTCGTCGCTTATAAAAGTGATCTTGTGGTGAATACACCACTGGGAACACTTTTATATGAAATCCATCCACCTAAGGGAAAAAAAAACAATACCAGGTTATGGAAGCTAGTTGCTGCAATAACAACAGTATTTAATGTCAAAGTATTAACATGCATTCCCAGTTAGGCGTTCCACAAGTGGCCATACTCAAATTTTCATGCAAAATAATTGTACCGCTTTCAGCACCTAAAATATGACAGAATCATACCGCCAGGGAGGTTAAGCAAGAGCCATCGGCTCTGAAGTTTGCCTGGCCTTGGGCAAGCAAGGCAGTGTTCCTGAAAAATAGATAAGCTTTATATCCTTAGAATAACTGAGAAAACAACTGAAGGGTGGGGGCTAAGGTTTTGTTCAGCTAAAGAAAGGACAAGGTACATTACGGTCACAACTGGACATTGAACACAAGAGCACAGCCAAGTTGCTCACTACTTTGGTTTTTCATCCAGGCATTGCTGTAGCACAGCAGTTCAATACACATTACACAGAGCAATTTAAAGGGATTACACATGGAGAAATGTGCAGAGATATACCGTTTTTTTTTTTTTTTTTTACTTTGCTCAGACATACACTTTAAGCACAGCTACTGTGTTTGCTGTAAAGAGTTTATAGCTCACTGTTTTTCTTGGGTGTTTCAGTGTTCAACAAGGTAAATGTATGATTTACAAAGTTCTGTAACATTGAGAAGCCAATCAGCAATCATTTATTGCCTGAGTTCTATGGGTTAACTGCACTTTGGAAAAATGGATATTCGTGGCATTATATTATTGAATAAGTTACAAAAAAAAAATAAAAAAAAATTGCTCAAGTGACTTAAGCCTACATATACATAAATCAAAAATAATACTGATCAACTTCTGTACAACTGCCCTGTCAGATTTTCCTCATCAGTGTATTCTCAGGGAGCATTGAGCTCAGCGGGGAGCATTCCCCCATCCTCCTCGAATGTGTCAATGAAGAAATCGAGTCATTTTTTTTTTCATTCAACCTGCTGGTTTATTAAAAAAAAAAAAAAATACTCACTTTTAGGATGCCTCTTAAAGTAAAACGCAACTAAGCACTATATAATTAAGCAATCATTTTTGTAAAAATAAAATAAAAATGTTTCTATTTTTTTTTATTAAATTCTTGCATTACTGTATTTGATCTTCCAATGCCTCTAACAATGACATGCAATCCTATTAAATGAAGCTGTTTTGAGCCTTCCTAAAGCAGTAAAGAAGTAGAAGTAAGCATCTGACCAGGAAACTGTTACTCTGCTAAAGAATACCACTCATAACATTATCATAGGCCCTTTAGAGTTTCACCCCAGAATACTATACACAAATTTATTTACAGATGCAAATTAGGTATTTTGAACTTGCTACCTTATGTTCATCAAATACCACAGAGTTCTCTGTATCACTACAGGACCTCCATAAAAATACACAAGCAAATGCCCACATCTTTAGGTATTTTGCAATAGCAATCCGAAAGCTGGCAATGGAATGAATGCTATTGTATGTGCACCTGCTTTATAGTATAAATGCAATAGAAACACCATTCCTTTGAGTACTGTAACATTACTAAAATGCCTTTATTTTGTTCCTGAATACTACTGATTGGGAGCACAGTTGGCACTTCACAATATTAGGAAATCACACTACGAGGCCATTCATCTAAACATGTGTGTGCTAATGATTTTTTGTTTTACTTGTAACTATGTAAATTATATCTTTATGCTAATGTATGCTGCCAACCATTGTTTCTCTTTAGAAATATGTGGTCCAAAAAGCTGATGGTTTTGATAGTAAATTTTAATTTTGGGTATGGAAGATTCAGTTGTTGGTCAACTGATTTCCACCATGCTCTGTCCAGACACTTGCAAAACTTGATGGAAACCATAGTATCTTTGTAACCACATAAGTTCAGTTCACATATCACTGAAAATGGAACCAGCATTTCAGCTCATCAATAGCTCACATCAATCCATATATTGGCCTGCTCGAGGAAAAGGGTTCTAGCAAGGTCTCAATCCAGCAAGAATGCTCAAATGTCTCACTGTCCATCATTTTCAGTGATCAGTCCCAGTCTATGGCTGCCCTTCAGAAGATACATAACCGATAAAGGTTTTACATTAATATTCAGATAAAATGTCTTACTTTCAACTGGTCTATGATGTGCAAATGCAGACCAAGCCAAGCTAAATTTGCCCATCTTTAAATGAGATGCTGTTAGATTTTTATTTTTTAAAGTTCCCAGCCCCTCATAAAAACTGCCTGTCTGGGTCTCATACTGTTTCTGTAGACAGGCCTGTCTAGGCGAGTTTATGTCTCATGTATACAAATGTCAGTGTGATGAAACATTATTAATTTAATGAGCAGTTGCTTGACACGCTACAACATTTCAAACCCCTCTTGCAGCTGTCTTAGACACACAGTATGACAATGACTGACATGTGAAGCAAGTACTTCAACTCCTGATGTATATGAAGTAAAATGTTACAATATTACTTCAATGTCATGGGAAAAATAATGACACAATTATTGTCGCTATCAATAATTCTTATGCAAATAGAGCCAATGAGCAATGGCATATTAATTATCTCTTTGCCTAACACATATTTGATTAAATTATATTTACACAAGCACTTTTTGAATCGGATGACTAGGATGTAATAGAATCTACTAAAAAGGTATAAAATCCCATAGCTCTTTGACATATGTACACTAGTGGATATGACTGAAGAATGAATGGTAATTTGTGTTTGTGACAGTTTGACCTAAACTTGTGATATTATTTTACCTTTCATAAGGAAAGATTTTTGGTAGGTTTATAGCTTTAAAAACAACTTCAAGTGCAAAAATTATACTTACCTCCTTACTTATATTTATACTTATACTTACTTATATTTTTATGGTGACGAAGCAAACTATAGCGCGGTCATGGAAGACACCGCTCCTTAGCTTTGAAGAGGTTAAGAACCGGTTGCATTGTACGCTCGCCGATGAAAGTTTGACGTGATCCTTGAGGACAGGTATGACAAATTCCAATGGATTTGGCAGCCCTGGAAAGAACACTTCCTACCCTCTCAGTTGACCTCCTGATTTTTAGACCTGCAAAGGTTCCATGTGATACAGCTTAACCACTTCAGCCCTGGAAGATTTGGCTGCTCAATGACCAGGCCATTTTTTGCGGTAGCGCACTGCGTCACTTTAACTGACAATTGCTTGGTCATGCGATATTTTAACCAAACAAAATTTACGTCTTTTTTCCCCCCCACACATAGAGCTTTCTTTTGGTGGTATTTGATCACCTCTGCGGTTTTTATTTTTGCGCTATAAACAAAAAAAGAGCGACTATTTTGAAAAAAAACACAATATTTTTTACTTTTTGCTATAGTAAATATCCCAATATTTAAAAAAAAATAACGATTTTTTTCCTCAGTTTAGGCCGATATGTATTCTTGTACATATTTTTGGTAAAAAAAAAAAATCGCAATAAGAATAGATTTATTCGTCTACAACCTATGGGAAAGATTTATGGCATTTATATGGCGTTTTTTTTTTTTTACTAGTAATGGTGGTGATATGCAATTTTTTGCGGTATTGTGACATTGCGGCAGACAGGTCGGACACTTTTGACACATTTTTGGGACCATTGACATTTACAGACCGATCAGTGTTATAAATATACACTGAATACTATGCAAATGTCACTGGCAGGGAAGGGGTTAACACTAGAGGGCAAACAAGGGGTTTACTGTGTTCCCTATTGTGTGTTCTAACTGTGGGGGGATAGGACTAACAAGGAGAGATGACAGATCGTGGTTTCTACTTTGTAGAAACACACAATCTGTTTTCTCTCCTCAGACAGCACAGGGATTTGTGTGTTTCCACACACAAACCCCCGTGCTGCCGCTCGTGCATGCGATCGCGTGTGGCTGGCGGCGATCGCGCCCGCCGGCCACGCGCATCTGGTTCCCAGCTTTGCAGCGGGCGCGAGCCTCCGGCGCGAGCGCATTCTCTGGTGGCTCTCCTGGGCGAAGCCGTATATGTATGAGATTTTGCCCAGGAGAGCCATTCTGCCAAAGTATATCTGCGTAAGCCTGTAGGTAACCGGTTAAAAAAAAAACCTTGGGTGCCTATTTCCCTTTTCTTCCCTCCCCCTCCTGCTCTCTTTCTCTCTATGTGCTTCCCTCTCTCATTGCTCATGTAAGCTCCAGTTGTATAGGGTAGGCCAGGACCGCCTAAATTGATTTTTTAATACATTTTTTGGCCAGGCCACCCACCCATATCTCTCATTTGTGTCATGGAACCGTGGTGACATCTGTGGTTTTGACGACACAATATTGACATGATAGTCTGGATGTTGTTCCTTCTTTGGCATCCTTTTGCACACACATGATCCTAAAGCATTAGTTAACAATCTCACTCTTATAAATTGATGTTCTGTAAGTTTTGTATTTCCTATACTCTATTACAGTATCGGACTGTTTTCGTTCTTACTTTGTGCTTGGGGAGCAAAATTTGAACAATGTGTTATACTGAAAATGTGTTATACTGAAAAACTTTAATAAAATTTCAGTAAAAAAAAAAAAATATATACTTACTAAGGATTTTTTATGTACTATATACAGTATGCATATACAAAACAACCCCCCCCCTAGAAAAGAAGAGAAAAGAAAAGAAAATGTAAACAAAAAAATGTTTAAAGATGAGGAGCTGCTATGTACCCTCTGACTCTGGTGGCATGATTGGTCTTGAGTACTGCTAATTAGGGCATTTGTTGTGTGCATCATGCCAGATATACAGTAGATTTTATGGTTACTCTGTTTTGTGTTTCAGATCTGACAGTTTTCCAACATAAAAGAGTGGGGAGCTCCAACACCTTTAAGTACAGAAGCAGCACAAAGAGGGAAATAGGGCAGGTAGGTATTCAAAAATCACTACTAGAAAAGCTGGTGTTGTGTTGTTTTATAATATAATAGAGGGGTGATAGAGGCAGACTAACAACAAACAGAGAATAGCCAGAAGTAGGAGGACACAGACTTTTACAAGTATACAGAACTAGTAGATATTTCCATATCACTCATACTATGCAGAAATGTTACAAGACTTTCTTTCTAGCAGTTGTCAGAATTGCATTCCTTAAAGTTGAGCTCCAATGATAGAAAACAAAAAAAAAATACTTGGTATCAGTCTCTCTGTATAGTAGAAATGTCTGGGAGAGGAAGGAACAGAACCAAGAGCCAAAGCTAACAAGAGGAGGGGGGGGGGTGAGCAGAGAAATAATCTCGCCGAAATGGGGTAGGTAGCTATAAACATATGTAGTGACATGATCACTAACAGCAGCATTGGATAATGCCATTAGCTACTTCAACTGGTTATTCTGTAGCTAGATCCTAATGCTGGAAACAGACAGTTATTCAGAAGCCAAATTAGAGATAATTACAATTGCTGCCACACATATCTGTCGTCCTTTGCATTCATTTTTTTCTAGGAGTTGAAACGCTATAAAAAGTGAGTTTACAGTTGTTCCTGAATCCTGCTGCTCAAAGTCATTATAGTCCTTAGACTTTTGAAAAATGGAGGATTCGTTTAATAGCTCAGCCATACCTGCAAAATGATAGGGATTAATTGCTAAGAATAGCTAAGAGTATAACACATGGCTCCTTATAGTGTAAGTTATACATGCAGCATGCAATAGTAATCAATGCTTTCAGTGCTTTCTCTCTTGATTAAGAAATAGTGCACTTCTGATTATACTACTTGTGTAAGGGAGGTCATAGATTATGCATTTAACTTTTCTTCCACTACGGGTGAAAGGAAAGAAAATTGCTTGATTTTCCCATCAACACAGTTAGTGCTGATTGAATCCCTCCTGCGGGAGCTTATAGGTCCCTAACTCAGGGTTTCTCAACTCCAGTCCTCAAGGCGCCCCAACAGGTCATGTTTTCAGGCTTTCCATTATTTTGCACAGGGGATGTTTCCTCTGAGGGAAATCCTGAAAACATGACCTGTTGGTGTGCCTTGAGGACTGGAGTTGAGAAACACTGCCCTAACTCACATTCATACATTCACATACTAGGGCCAATTTATATAAAAGCCAATTAACCTACCAGCATGTCTTTGGAGTGTGGGAGAAAACCACACAGGCACAGAGTGAACATGCAAACTCCAGGAAGAGATTTGAACCAAAAAATCTAGTGCTGCAGGAGGGAGTGCTAACCACTTAGTCACTGTGTTGCCGGGTTGATTGGTTATTAAAGTTGTCTGTTTTAGTCTTTTGCCCTATTGAAGGATTTCTTAAAAAAATATAAGCTCTTCTGTGGAGCTTTCTTTCCAGTAGGTGTGAAGTGCAGATGTCTCTGCATTCCTATATGGTAGGGTAAGAAACGGGGAATTATAGTTGGAAATCAAATTTAAGTAAAACTCACAGCCTGTTTATAAACTCACATTCTACCTTCTAGCTGTTAGTATAATAGATTTCCTACCATTATTTATGGTCAATATATAAAGAGACACTTATTTAACACCACATTAATTACATTATGGAATAAAATGAATTCTATTCCATGCTAAGGTTTGAAGCAAGTTATTCTACTATGATGGCATTAAATTTATTTCTTGAAACACTCTTTATAAAATGAACTAAGTACTTTCTGGTTGAGGGGAATAATTTTCATTTACAAATTCTGAATTGAAAAGGGACAGAGGCAAAATTCATCTCCCTATTACTTGCTCTACCATCTCACCTCATTCAGAGTTTGCCAGCTTAACACATACTTTTAATTAATTATATATATACGGTATATATATATTTCATATTGTTTAACCACCTAAATACCAGCAGGTTTCACCCCTTCCTTTCAGGACATTTTTCAGTTTTCAGTGCTGACTAATTACTTGATCATACAACACTATTCTCAAATTAATTTCAATTGTTATAAGATAGATAGATATTTCTTTTGGTGGGCTTTAATAATCACTGGGTTTTTCATTCTTCACTATATATAGGAAAAATATAAAAAGTAATTAATATTACAATTTTGTAGTGAACATTCTTTATGTTTGTGACCGGGAGAATATCCTAAGAGCGGCGAGAAATGGTTCGGAGCTGGAATTTATTGGCTATCATATCTCTATTTAACCTGATTTTTCCGTTGCTACTCAGAAGCAGTGGGCCAGTTATCAGCCAGTGAAGAAACACCTCAGAGATCTTAATTTGGTTTACAGCATGCTCTACCCAGCTAAACTGCAGGTGGGGTGGATAAGGGGAAAGCTCATTTTTTCACAACCCCTACTGAAGCTTCTAGGTGGCTGGATGCTCGGGGGAGCCCGAAAGTTGGTAGTTCTCTGCGGCCCCCTTGAAAATGCTGATGGTCTGCTGGATCACTGGTGGCAGGAGGGTGGTTCTTTTGTTTCTTTTTCCCCCCTTTTTTTCGTGGGGGGGGGTCTAACATGTGCATGATTCTTCTGCTCATCAGTCCCACTCTGATTATGATTCTGCTCCTGTTTACCTGCAGATGCTTGGAGACTTGCGGACCTTTGCTCAGACTACTGTTCCTTTCTAAGACCCTGTTAATCTGCAGGGGTCCCTATTGTTCTTTAACCACTTCAGCCCCGGACCATTTTGGCTGGTTAAAGACCAGGCCCCTTTTTGCGATTCGGCACTGCATCGTTTTAACTGACAATTGCGCGGTCGTGCGACGTGGCTCCCAAACAAAATTGACGTCCTTTTTTTGCCACAAACAGAGCTTTCTTTTGGTGGTATTTGATCACCTCTGCGTTTTAGTTTTTTTTGCACTATAAACAAAAATAGAGCACCAATTTTGAAAAAAAATGACATATTTTTTACTTTTTGCTATAATAAATATCCCCAAAAAATATATATAAAAAAAAAAAAATTCCTCAGTTTTGGCCGATACATATTCTTCTACATATTTTTGGTAAAAAAAACCGCAATAAGCATTTATTGATTGGTTTGCACAAAAGTTATAGTATCTACAAAATAGGGGGTCGTTTTATGGCATTTTT
Organism: Rana muscosa; assembly: GCA_029206835.1. Taxonomy (NCBI): domain Eukaryota; kingdom Metazoa; phylum Chordata; class Amphibia; order Anura; family Ranidae; genus Rana; species Rana muscosa. The sequence goes on from CM055116.1 coordinate 249,930,027, forward strand.
ATAAAAAAAAATTTTTTTCTAGTAATGGCAGCGAACAGCGATTTTTATCATGACTGTGACATTATGGCGGACACATCGGACACTTTTGACACATTTTTGGGACCATTGTCATTTTTACAGCAAGCAGTAAAAATGCACTAATTACTGTGAAAATGACACTTGCAGTGAAGGGTTTAACCTCTAGGTGGCACTGCAGGGGTTAAGTGTGACCTAATGAGTGATTATAACTGAAGGGGGACGTGGCTTGGCGTGTGATGTCACTGTTTGTCGTTCCCTATGGCAGGGAACAGACGATCACTGACAATGCCACTAGGAAGAACGGGGAAAGGGTTGTTTACACTTACCTCTCCCTGTTCTTCAACTCTGTGACCCAATCGCGGGACACCAGCGGCGATTGGGTCCGCGGGTCCTGTGGGCGCGGTCATGGAGCTTCGGACCGGGTCGCGAGCACCCCGCCGCCGGCGCGCGCGCCACCCACGGACAGGTTCTTAAAGGCGACGTACCTGTAGGATACTCATCTACAGAACTCCAGGACTCTCTCTATGAAAAGGGCTCATTTTGCTGAGGCACACCGTGCCACTTTTTCCTAATTTGCTAGGGGGGTGACCACATTGGTGATGAAGGCATTATTCATATCTATACACACGGTTAAAACTGATCTACAGTATATGGATGGTATGTGATTCTGGTTATCAGAGTGTGGAATAAGTTCCTAACATTGGTCAATGTATATGAACCTCCTCCCTTTTTCGCTTTCTCACCTTGATAATCTGCTTAAAGCAGCCTTAGAGATAACTGAAGGGAAAGCCTTTATTATGGGTGTTTTTAATGCAGTGGTGGATCCCTCTATGGATAGGTTGGGAGCATCCCAAAGTGCTCCGGTCCCCTTGGCGGGAGGGTTGTCTACTTATGGATTTGGGTATGTTTGGCGTTACAAGCACCCGGATCTTAAGGAATATTTGTGTTACTCTGAGACGCATACGTCATTGCCCAGAATAGACACTGTCCTTGTTGAAGGGGAAGGGTTGAGTTTGGTTGACTCCATTGAATATTTACCTAGAGCACTTTCTGAGCATTCCCCTATTTTCCTTACTCTCAACTTGGGTGTTCGGCAGGGTATACGTCACTGGCATATGGAGGATAATTGGTAGCAGGGAGAATATGTCAAGAATAAATGCATGCAAGCTATTTATAATTTTTGGGTTGACAACGGGGCAGGTAGGTCTCACTTGCTTCAATGGGAGGCCTTTAAGGCAACTTTGAGGGGGGTGTTCATGACGGAGGTACGAAGCTTCAAGCAGCAGCTGTCTTCCACAATTACAGAGAGGGAGGCGTATGTCCGGGAACCCACCCAGAGTAAGTTGCAAGACTGGCAGGAGATGACCATGACCTACTGTTTTGTTTTAACTGGTCAGACTACCAAGAATATGCTGGCTCATATTTGAGTTTGGAGATAAAAACTATTGGTTACTGGCATACTTGGTGCGACCTGACTATGTACCTGTTCATATAAGTACCATTTATACCTTTCATAAAGTAGAGGTCCATGACTCAGCTAGGATTCTGCAGGTGTTTACTCACTTCTATAAGAAAATGTAAATCTCCCGTACCTCTCCGGGTCGAGACGCATTGTCTGCTTATTTAACTGAAACGGACCTTCCTGTATTATCGAGTGAGGAAAGAGACATGTTTGTTAGGGATTTTATTTTGGAGGAGATTGAGGGGGCTATTTCCTCCTTCTCTCCTCGGAAGTCTCCTGGCTTGGATGGTCTCCCCTCAGAGTGGTATGGTACATTCAGTGAACTTCTGGCTCCCCGTCTGAGGCAGGTTTTAATTTCGACAAGAGAGGACGGGAGCTTACCGCTCTCTATGAGAGAAGCCCTTGTGGTCTTGATCCCTAAAAGTGGGAAGGATCATAAGGAGTGTGGCTCCTACCGCACGTTCTCACTAATGAATGTTGACACAGATATTATGTAATATTCTAATTTTCTGAGATACTGAATCTTCGGTTTTCACTAGCTATTAGCCATAATCATCAAAACTAAAAGAAAGAAATGCTTTAAATATATCAATCTGTGTGTAAGGCATCTACATAAAATATATGAATTTCACTTTTGAATTGAATTACTGAAATAAATTAACTTTTTGATGATATTCTAATTTTATGAACTGCACCTGTACTATTGATGATTTTGGGTACAGGGAAATTGGTGAAACAATCTGCTCTAAGACTTTTTTTAATTGCTGTTAGACAAATCATTCCTCAACATCTAAAGTCACAAGTTGTTCCTACTTTGGCAAAGTAGTTTGAGGTCCTAGGTGAAATGACACAAATGGAATGTATGGTTGCACAGGGGATAATGATGAAATGAACATCTCTGAAAAGTATGAATATCTTGATGATTGCTCGCTGACACACTTACATTTTAACAATACTTTAACAAAGTTTCATCTTCCTGTGAAACCAGAACACATTTGACTGGGTTCCTGAGACAGAACTACGGTATATTGTATGACTTAGCTGGGCCTTCTCTATATATGTCCCTCCCTCCCCTTTTTTCATCTTCCTTTCTTCTTTATCTCTTTTCCTTTTATTTCTCTTATAGAGTTATGTTAATAAGGCATGATGTTTGACTTTCACATAATCATTGCCTCATTTTAATTAGACACTAATATTTCTAATTGTTATGTCTACCATTTGAACATGTGTGCCTTTTATACTATTTAAACACTACTTTTGCCAAAAGACATGCCTTTTATCAGCAATTGTACAGAACCTTCTTCAATAAATCCTTCGTACTGTTCCTCCAATGTGAGAGAAAGGGACAAGCTCTTCAATGTAAATGATACTACTGTTTCATTTGTGATCCTGTGGATGCCTATTACAGCAACCAATGGCACAGATCTGTGTCAATTACAGTATATTTGTACCTTTAGCCTAGGCTCCCTGATGGCTAATAACATTGGAAGTAGAGGTATTATGCATACCCAGCATGCACACCAACCAATAAGACCTTTTTTAAACAGAATATCTCTTCCACCTAGCAACTGTTTTAGTACAAGGTTACATGTGAGGGTGGTTAAAGGTCTACTCAAACTTGAAAAAGTGGCAAGAGAAGACAACATGTATTACATTACATACTGTATCTATATATATATATATATATATATATATATATATATATATATATATATATATTTGTACCTACTAGTATAATAAAAGTGCATCTCTAGGAAGAACGTGTTTTTCTAGTTTTTAATAAAGTGAATCGTAGACCAGTACATTTTTAATTGCTGTCTGTGTCTCCATAGGGGCGATTCACAACTCTATTTGTACTGGTGACCGTTGTCACCTTGAGAGAAAGTGAGTGGAAATCCATCATTTTTTAGTTGTCCCCAGAATAAAATGTACAGAGAAATTTTTCAGTGGGAACACCTGTTCCAGGGACAATTGTTTAAGATGGGAATTCTCTATGGAAAGAGTTTTAACCCTGCCGTACTCTATCCAAAATAAAAAATAAATAAAACACATGTTTTGGTTATACATACACGTTATGAGCCTATGTTATAATGTTAGTCTCTTTTTAAGACAAAATAAAAAATAAAAATATGATCATTTGCTAAAATGTTTTTTAGTTGTTGTCTTATTTAGCCTTTTTTTTTTATCTGAAACCCCTCTCTAATCTATTGAGACTGCAAAAGTATTGAATAGTGAAGCCGTATGGTCAAGTTGAAAAAAATAATCACTAGCTCTGTTTTTTTTTTTAATACAGTTCTGCAATTGGGAGGTAGTCTTTGAGGTCAGAAAGTTAACACCATGGGGGTTTTATGCATAAAATGTTAGCTGTGCAAATTTGTGAATCATTTGCACATGCACAAAAAATCTTCACTGTAATATGCTTAATATGTTTATTTCCTAGGATAATCATCACCATCTAGTGGCAATGCTGTATATTTTCCTAAACTACCTCAGTCAGGAAAAATACAGCAATTATGCAACTAGATATAACTGAGGATCCTAGTATGTAAATTGTTTAAGCAAATATTGGTTGAGCCAGTTTAAAGGATTGACACATTCACACAGCAAAGTTTTTATACATAGACCCCCAAGTTTCTGGTCCAGCTCTGCATAGAAACCAATCAGCTTCCAGGTTTTATTGCCAAAGCTTAACTAAACAAACTGAAGTTAGCAGCTGAATGGCTACCGTGCACAGCTGCACCGGATTCTAAGTGCTCCGGTTTTAGTAAATTCCCCTCTATATGTCCCCTGCCTACCCAGTAGTGCCTGAGCTAAGCAGGTAGATTGACAGATTGATATTCTTTACTAGAGTCACAGACAGATATACAGCAATAAACTGGACTCTTTTTGACACGATTAGTATGTTTCTGGGGCAATAAAGCTCTAGTCTGGAAACTAAGGTTTTGTTTTTTATGGCCAGTGCGGGCATATTAGGCTATTACAATTGCACAAATCCTTTAAGAGAATAATGTGTAACATTGTACAAACTTTAATGTCTTCTACAAGTGTAACTGTGAAGTAACTCCTAAACTAATTCCTTAGTTGAATAGTGACGTCTTGAAAAAAAAAAAGTGACATTTTGCAAGAAGTTAAATGTACAAATATATTCAAAGGACTGTAAAACTGCCTGCCTGAGTGTTTGGCATATAAACAAAACATAACTGCAGAGAAAAGGAAAGGTAGGACTAAAGTCAACGTTTTGTGATCATTGAATATCTCAACACAACCAGTTCATAATTTTTCTATCAACAGTAGAGTTCTTCATTGTCTGTAATACATTAAGCAGACACCTGGTTAACCACTTCAGCCGATGACCATTTCTCTGGCCAAAGACCAGAGCATTTTTTGCGATTCTGCACTGCGTCGCTTTAACTGACAATTGCGCGGTCGTGCAATGTGGCTCCCAAACAATATTAACATCCTTTTTTTTCCCACAAATAGACCTTTCTTTTGGGGGTATTTTATCACCTCTGCGTTTTTTTTTTGCGCTATAAACAAAAATAGAGCGACAATTTTGAAAAAAAAAGCAATATTTTTTACTTTTTGCTATAGTAAATATCCCAAAAAATATATATAACAAACATTTTTTGCTCAGTTTAGGCCGATACGTATTCTTCTACATATTTTTGGTAAAAAAAAATTGCAATAAGCGTATATTGATTGTTGCGCAAAAGTTATAGCAGCTACAAAAAAGGGAATAGATTTATAGCATTTTTATTATTTATTTATTTTACTAGTAATGGCGGCGATCAGCGATTTTTATCGTGACTGCGATATTGCGGCGGACACATCGGACACTTTTGACACATTTTTGGGACCATTCACATTTATACAGCGATCCCTGCTATAAAAATGCATTGATTACTGTATAAATATGACTGGCAGGGAAGGGGTTAACACTAGGGGGCGATCAAGGGGTTAAATGCGTTCCCTAGATTGTGAGTCTTACTGTGGGGAGAGGGGACTGACTGGGGAAGGTGACCGATGGTTGTTCCTATGTACAAGGGACACACCATCGGTCTCCTCTCCCTGACAGGACGTGGATCTGTGTGTTTACACACACAGATTCACGGTCCTGCTCAGTTACTGGGAAATCGCGGTTGCCCGGCGGCCATCGTGGCCGCTGGGCACGTGCATCGGGTCCCCAGTGACGTGGCGCGCGCGCCCCCTAGTGGCTTCTGAAGGCGATCATGTCATATGACATCCGCCCAAAACAACAGGGTCTTCCGCCCGCCGTCATTTGACGGTGGGCGGTTGACAAGCGGTTGGACATCAAATATCCTCATACGCTAGAAAGGAATCCAACAGAGTTCCCCCTTGTCATCGCAAGCATGTTCTCCGAATACTCTTTACAGGTCTTAATATAGGTCCGAATGAAATCAAATCTGTCAAATTCATAAATTACATAATCCTATTATAATCCTATTATAATCCCAACTTCAAAATTTGGGCAATTTCTTCAGGCTGAAAATTAACCTAGAAAAAATGAACTGCTATTCCTCATTAACAACACACCTAGGGTTAAAGTAGACTGGATAAAAACAATATGGCTAATGGTGAAGTCTAATCACATATCATATCTGGAATTTTTAATCCCCAAAATACCCTGGACCTCTATGGGCTACCCCTGTTATTATTAAAAACCCTCAGAAATTACAGGCCAGGAAAGATCTGTTCTTATCATTGCTAGATAGATGCCATTTCATATGCATGATTTGTCTTGCATGCCTACTATACCCTATACACACCATCCCTATGCTGTTTAAATAAAAGAACATGCAGAAAAAGAAGAGCAGAAAATCCAGAAAAGCATTAATAGAACTACAACTGCCTAACTCTTACTTAGGAGTCCACCTGCCTAACATCAGATTACACGACCTGGCAAGCGGTTTTAGACACATCAAGGACTGGCTTGGTGTGATCATATGTTATGCCAACAGGAAAAACTTGGAGAGAAATTCAATTTCCAAGCCTTCAACATACCTGTCAGATCTCCATTCCATGATTGGGTTAATCTCTTGTCAAAATGCTATACAGCACTACCTAAACTAAAACACCTCATGTGGTCATGCCTACACATCGACCAATTTTTACCAACAGTTTGATATTTGAACAAAATTATGGAAGGCTCCAACACCCTACACACTCAAGTTTGTCTTTCATAATACCATGCCTGGGGAGGCTATTAACAAATCTAAATTATCTAGACTGGAACACTACTGCCTATTAGAATAAAACAAGTAATTCTGTACAAATAGGTACTACCACAAGATCCTACTATGGCTGACCTGAAAAATTTATACTATCCCAGCTTATAATAATAGGCAAGCTACAGACCAAACATGTATAGAATTTTCAAAACATGGTGAAATTATCTTACATTTAAACTCTCAGAACAATTAAAGGATAGTATGTTCATCCTTCAGTACACCACCTACAAACTCAAGAGCACACTGGATAAGTTAGATATTCTATAACCTGATCTGAGACTACCTCAAAGGCTTGCCCAGGTGTCACTTGGATCAGTAGGCATGGGACCTGAACCTTGTACATATCTTACTAGGCAGATCTGTAAGATGTTGATACATTCTAGTTTTTTTCCCAATATTTTATCAGTTGTATGACTGATATGATCGTGTTTTCTTGTTACCATTATACTCACTTAAACTTTTACATAAGAAAAACAAAATGTTTTGCAGTGCCATTTCTGTTAGCTGCAGATAGTTTTGAAGCTTTGTAATGATTTTAAGTTATCTATGTCAATGACAGTTGTATCTGATCTCAGTTCGCTGTATATGCATTATGTGTGAGCTTTGTTGTAATACTGTGGAATGTAATAAAGACCTACATGCTAGAAGAAAGAGAAAAAAAAGGTTGCTTAGTGTAGATTAAGTAAGCTAAATTTCTCAGCTTTCTCATTGATGGATGCGTTGGCTGACTCGCAAATGATACTTACATTCTGCACTGTATTTTTCGTGTAAATGTGAATTGAAAGACAAAATATTAATAGACATTTTTGTGTTAGACATTAGAATTTACTAATGTGCAGTCTGCTTTGCTGATTTCAATTTCTCTAATGTCATACATATACTATTCTGTATCTTAACTTTACACACAGGGAATTATATTTAGATTATTTTATCACAAAATAATATATTTTAGAATAGCTTCAGAATGCTGCAACAATCCTGTTGTACATACTGATTGTCGATATCAGATTTCCTGTGGGTGAGCTACTTTCAGAAAGCATTCGAAAGCTGCAGGATATAATAGACGTCTATGGCTCAGTGCAGCTAACCTGTGGCTCAGTGCAGCTAACCACAGATCACTGTGAAAACCTTTTTTGCAAGTGCTAATATGCCCATTGCAAAAGTGCAGTGTATGTGATATTTAATACACTAACCTTTCCCTCTTCCTGCTTCTGCTGGCATTGCTCTCCAGGGCTGCTAGAATGGTCCCAGTGAAGTGCACTTGGTATAACTCTGCCTAGTACGGTAGCCAGCACTACTGCTACTACTCCCTCCGCAGCTGCCTGCTTTCTCCCCTGCTGGTGCCTGCTCCATGCACTCTGATGCTCTGGGATGGCGGGTTGGCAACCTGTTGATCATGATCTGAGCTTGCATACTCACCATCCCAAAGTATGGGCACCCCCTTCCCTGGTTTGAGGTGAAGGCCACATGAGAGGGCTCCGAAGGCCACAGGTTGAACACCCCTGCTTTACTACATAGACAGACTGATTTTACTGTTGTGGGTTTAGCAACACTTTAACTCCCATAGAAATCAAATGTTTTGCCAACCAAACAACATAGATTAAGGAATGGTTGTAAGTGTTCTTCTTATATCACAAGCGTGATACAGACTGAGCTGGCTGTGCTTGCACCCATCTGGTCTGGTCATGTATTTGGATTCTGGGTATCTGAAATGATAATACGTTTGTGCTCAGCTGTTTTACTGCATCTAAACAGTATGAGACAGATGTTGAAAAGTCACCTTTTTCACCAGTTTCTTCTCAGACAAATTTTTTGTTTTAGGACAATTTTTTTTATTTTTTTATATATATAAACAATATAAAACATCATAACAACAACAAACAAATCACAAAAATAGCTAAATCAAAACAAAAAACAAGAGTATGAAAACATACACAGTACATACACAACATAAAAACCTGAGGTCTGGTTCTAAGCCACGCAGCACTGTACCGCCCGATAACAATCCCTCCACCCCCCCTCCCAACCTCTCCACAGAGGTGAATCAGCATCCCATCCAGGAACCTGCGTATGTTAAATACCACCATATTTAAGCCCTAAATGGGCAGAAGAAACTACTCAGCAGTGCCCATAATACAGCTAGCATTGCTTACTTTAGCCATGTGAGCTATGGACCAAGCAGGAAAATATTTTACCTGCTGTTGTCATTTACACAGAGGACTCATCTTACACACAATACTTTTTTTATGGACAAAGTATTTTCTTTAATTTAATAATCTGCAGTATTTTCAAGCATGCAACTCTCAATAGCAGATGTGTCAAGCTGAAATTGCCCCATCAATGTAAGGTCATGTCTCGTGAAATATACATGGTTTCCAAAGGGATTTAAGATCAATATAACTGCCGCTTGTATGAACTCATTTTTTTTCACTGTACTGTATACAAATTGAAATATATTTCTTGACAATTTTAATCCCACTTTATGCAAGAAGAAATCAAGGTGAAACTGAGAATGTGTGGCACTAATTTGACAGGCTATCTTTGCTTTATTATCCGAATGAACACTTGGTAAGTGGTGGCTTGAGACAAAATGATGTGACTTCAGTGATTATTAAAAATAATTTCAGCTTTGTGGTTTATAGTTACTTCGACAGTGAACAATGGAATAACGCCCTTTGCGTTTTTTCAGTCAAGTAATCAAAGCGACCATGAAATTGGATCGGACAGGACCTTTCATTTCACATAAGAATTTCAACTCTGAGGAGTTTTTCTTTTTTTATTTATATATAAATTTTAGTTGCAGCAAGCTGCTTGAAGCAAGACTGCAGGATACCGTACTTCTTTGTAGCAAACAACATTTTTTTTCCCCCCAAGCTTCGAGCTAATCAAAAGAAAACAGCCTTAAAATAAAACATCACATGGAACAAACCCAATTTTGAGAATTGTCAAACTATATAAAGAAGATAATACAAATGATAACAACAGTGACAATATCGAAATACATATATAAGTAGATAAACACTCATATGCCATATGCATATGTTGACTGTATTTATTTGTACATCTATATGTCATTATATCTATCTATCTATCTATCTATCTATTATCTATCTATCTATCTATCTATCTATCTATCTATCTACAATAGAAAAAATGTGAAAGGGTATGTTTTTTTCTTTTAGGCTTTGTTAGAGCTTTACGGTACAATTTGAGATAATAATCACTCACAGTTGCATTTCTCTCCTGGAAAAAGAGCACACTGGTGTGTTATATTGATAGAATGTCAGGACTGTTGGGTGTTTTCTAGGTCTTGTTTTGTTCAGGGAATATCTTAAGGCCATCCTATGGGTTAATGTGAACAGCGGCTACTCTGGGTTTCTGTGGCCTTTGTTTGACACACTGTAAGCTGATTTTTTTAAAGATGTGTGGTTGCTTTACAGTACTGTTTTTCTATGGTATTTTTTTTTTCTTTTTCTTTAAGACATTCTGAAGAAAATGCCATTCTGTTGATGTCAAGAAGCTTTGGGACATCCTAGCTATTCAGTAAAGAGTAGTTATGCAGGCTGTTAAAACTTGTACACATTATAACTCACACTCATTGGTACTCTCCTAATTTTACATAATGATGATTCTCCACAATCCATACTTTTTAATTTTGTGTAGTGCACTTATACACTAAGTGTCAGATATAGCTCCTACCCCAAACTTGTGAAACCATTGGTGAACCCATGACACAGTGGGACAGACAGTGGTAAATAATATGCAATTTGTGTTTAGTAATCTAAAAGGTAAAAATGGTTAATGCTAACAGAGTAACAAGTTTAATAATTAAAAGTGATATCATAGTTTTGGCATTAAAACATGTGTGTCATTTGTCATTAGACAGCAGATTAGCAGTTCTTCTATCTAGCTAAGCTACTTTGATGTAAGTCCCAAACTAGTTTGCAGGTGAGATAACATTGGGGTCCTGAATAACTGTGAAGTAAATAAAATCCTTTCCAAAGCAAGAACATAGTATCCAATGTATTTTCTTTTTAAAGGGGTGTTCCAGGCAACCCCGGCAAAAATAAATAAATTAAAAGCCAGCAGCTACACATACTGCAGCTGCTGGCTTTTAATAAATGGAGACTTACCTGTCCTGGTGTCCCTCGATGTAGGCACCGCAGCTGATGTTTCACATCAGCTGTCGGGTACTGCCGTCGCCATTGCGGGTAAGGGAACCCAGCAGTGAAGCCTTTCAGCTTCACGCCGGGAACCCTACTGCGCATTCGTGAGGCCCCGCTCCTCTCTCCTATTAGCCCGGCGGCCAGAGGAGGAGGAGGGAGCCCCGCGGTGATGTCACTGCAACGTCACGCCCACGGCCAGACTCCAGGAAGTAGGAAAGGATACCTGTCTTTGACTGGTATCCTGTCCCCCCTCCCCCCGAAAGGTGGCAATTGTGGCACCAGAGGAATCCGATGAGCAGAAGTTCCACTTTAGGGTGGAACTCCGCTTTAAGATACTGAACAAAAATACATGTGTGCAGTTCCTTTTGGCAGGCCATACACGGTTCAAATCTCTACCCCCCCCTCCCCCTGCGCTGGGAGAAGACAATGGCCCGGCAGGAAGGATTCCTGCATCAACACTGTCTGTGTTGATGGTGAAATCAAGCACATTTCTTTTCTGCAACCCGTGGTTGCAAGAAAGAAATTTGCTCCATGTATGCTCCATTTGCTCCATGTATGGCCAGCTGGCCTTAGGATGATTCTCCTTGAATAAAGCCTCTTCCAGGGCAGTTTATTCTATCTAGAAGACATGACTCCACAGCTGTTGCATGTATGTATCTTCTGTATGTAGCTGAACAGTCTCTTCTCTTCTTCAGTTTATCACACTATCTTCTGATGAGATGAACATGTACAGTAGCTGAAGATGTAACATTTATGTATGGCAGCAAAATAATGTGTTTTTAGAAATCTAGGAGACAGCCACTGTAGCACAAGGAATGTCTTGGCAAAGACCTTGTGGCACTTATAATGCAGCAGTCAGTTCTCCTCGGACCTCTAAAGCCCTGTACACACGATCGGATTTCCTATGGTTTTTAAACCGATGGATTTTTCCATCGGAAAACCGATGAAGCTGACTTTCATCAGTCTTGCCCACACACCATCAGTCAAAAAACCGACCGTTCCAAACGCGGTGACGTAAAACACTCCGATGAGCCGAGAAAAATGAAGTTCAATGCTTCTGAGCATGCATCGACTTGATTCTGAGCATGCGTGGGTTTTTTAACCGATGGACTTGACCATAGACGATCGGAATTTACCATTGGTTTTTGATCCATCGGAAAATTTTAAAACAAGTTCTATTTTTTAAAACCGATGGAAAAAAGACCGATGGGTCCCATACATGATCGGTTTGTCTGATGAAAACAATCCATCGGACGGTTTTCATCGGTAAAACTGATCGTGTGTACAGGGCTTTAGGCAGACAGAAGAAATGAATGAAATCTGCTCCAGCTTCTTTGTGCTCTCCTCTATGCCCTGAATAACAGGAACCTGACTGAGGAATCCACAGGATGTCTCTTGCAGTTTCTTTCAGGTAACCTCTTCCAGAAAATGCTCTCATCGATTTTTCTTTCTAGTCCCCCTGCAAAACATTCCAACACTCTGCAGGCTTGCACATGTATATGCCTTTTCTGTAGTAATCTCATAGAGTTAAATTGTGGTGGCCATTTTGAATCTAAAATATATTGCTAGCAATAGTCTATAGTCTATTGCTGGCAATCTGTTAGGAAAAGAGAGTCATATAATGGCAGGAAAACAGGAAACAGGCGCCTATTAGTTAAGACTGTAGTGTTTAATAGACAAAGCGTATTAAAAAAACTCACATTGTAGTATCTTTAAACAGGCACAGTAGAGTCCAGTGAAACTGATTTCTGTCTCAGCTGTCAGCAGTGGTCTCGTCCTGTTGAGCCGTGGGTCGTCGGCATCCTGGCCAGCAGGAGTCTCTCGGCATTCAGGCAGGATCCAGAGCGAGGTCTGAAAAGCAGTTGGTGGGTCACAGGAGAGGGCTGGAACGCAGCGTATGGCATCACGGACCTTCCCGCCAGGACTGTTTCCTGTTTTCTCTTTACATGCTTGGAGTGTGCTTCAACTCCCCCTGCAAGGCTGCCCTGCTACTACAGACTGTCTCCTCACACAGAGCTAGAAAGCTCAAAGGACTCTTGCATGGACTCACGTTGCATACTATATACTACAGCCTGCGCCACTATCCACTGTATATAATGGCAGGAAACAGTCTGTGTGAAATAGCAAAAAATGCCACATAACAGATGAAAATGTCAGTTTAGGAAAAGAAACAGTTTGTCTGCACACCAATGCAAGAAGTACATTAGCATGTGTCCCTGAAGTGGCTACACTTGCATTTTGGAACCTCTGTCTACATTATATATGTTGGGTTTCCAAGCAGGGGTGAGGCAAGATTTCCTGACCTCCATCATACACTCACATATTATAAAGATAAAGTGACCTATAAAAGATAAATCACCAATCCGACCTATGCCCCACACAAAACACACTATACCTTGAATAATGTGAAGAGGGAATGTAAAACTGACAAAAATAAGGTGAGTCTAGTGAACATGAAACAATGACCAAACTGCTGCCACTTTGTGCAAATACAAAAAAAAAATCAATACATTAACCAAAAAGAATACATGGTGGATAGCAGCGCAATAACATACAATCATGAAGTTAAGCCCAATTATTAGGGCAAACAAATATTCCAGTGCAAAGAACTTATCCAGTGCAAAGAATATATATATATATATATATATATATATATATATATATTGTGAGGGGGTTAGCTCGGCAGCGGGTGTGTGTGACCCCCGGGATGGGCTCCCCACACAAAACAGGCCCAGCAAACGGAGGTTGTGGTTTTCAAAATCAAAAAGGTGCGGTTTATTTTCTATTTACAGTGACAAAACACAGCAAAGCAAAAGAAACATAACCAAAATAAATCCTGGTCAAGTTGACCTCTGACTAAACATACAGGTTTCCTAACTAACAACTGGGATCAGCCTAGTGCTGTCCTAGTCCCTAAGTCCCTGGTTTTAAATGTCCAAGCAAATAGCCACACAGGCTTTGTCTCACCGCACAGGGGTTCACTCTCCCTAGACAGTCCACACAGGTCTGGTTCCAGGCATGAGCTAACATCTAATGAAGCTGGGAGTTCTTATAGAGGCCTAAATGAACTGACAAGCTTCAGCTGGTCTCATCAACTCCCTGTCTGCACGACGCCCAGCCCTCTCCCTAGAGGTATGAGTCATCCATGAGCCCACTAGCCTTATACAACTCTCCACCTAGTTGTATAAGTCGGCGTAAAGCCTGAATCTGGGCGAAATATATCTACCCCCCTGGATGCAACCAGGTGACTTTACCTTCCTGCTGTCACATACCCCCCCCTCTTGTTTTAACCTCGGGGTTGGAACACCAGCAATCAGGCATTCATGTACTCGAGACAAAGCATCCACATTCCCCATTTGAACGCCAGGGCGATGCTTTACTGTGAAGTTGAATTCCTGGAGGGCCAGGAACCACCTATTCACTCTTCTATTTGTTTCCTTGTTTTGAGCCATCCACTTTAACGGAGCGTGATCCGTAACCATGTCAAAGTGCCTACCTAGCAGGTAGTACCGAAGGGAATCTAGAGCCCACTTCACCGCTAAACACTCCTTTTCAACGGTGGCGTAATTTACCTCATGGGACTTCAACTTCCTGCTGAGGTAAATGACTGGGTGCTCTTCCCTGTTCCAGACCTGGGACAATACTGCTCCTAACCCCACATCTGACGCATCACTTTGTACGACAAAGTCTTTAGAGAAGTCGGGTGAGTACAACACTGGCTGGCTACATAAGGCTTGTTTCAAGAATTGGAATGCTGCCTCAGCCTCGGGGGTCCATTTAATCATGACCGACCCTTTCCCCTTCGTCAGGTTGGTTAGGGGCACAGCCTTAGAAGCAAAGTGGGGAATGAATCGCCGATAATTCCCAGCGATTCCCAGAAAGGCTCGTACCTGCTTCTTGCTGTTGGGACGTGGCCAACTCTGGATGGCCTCGACTTTGTTGAGTTGGGGTTTTATTACTCCCCTCCCAATGGTGTACCCAAGATATTTGGCCTCCTCCTGCCCAATGGTACACTTCTTGGGGTTAGCCGTAAACCCCGCTTCCCGAACAGAGTCCAGGACTGCTTGCACTTTTGGCAGATGTGAGGCCCAATCTGTGCTATGGACAATTACGTCATCCAGGTAAGCCGCAGCATACTTCCGATGGGGCCTCAGCATCTGGTCCATTTTCCGCTGGAATGTGGCCGGCGCATTCTGTAACCCGAACGGCATTCTTTTATATTGGAACGCCCCGTCTGGGGTTACAAATGCGGTTTTCTCTTTGGCCGACTTGGCCAGGGGGATTTGCCAATACCCTTTTGTGAGGTCAAGAGTCGTCATGTATCGGGCTGTTCCCAGCCGGTCGATCAACTCATCTATACGTGGCATGGGGTAGGTGTCAAATTTTGTAACTTTGTTCAACTGACGAAAATCGTTACAAAATCGCCAGCTCCCATCCGGTTTAGGCACCAACACGATGGGACTAGACCAATCACTTTGGGACTCCTCTATCACCCCTAAGTTCAGCATTTTCTGTACTTCCTCCCGTATTGCCTCCCGTCGAGCCTCTGGGATCCGATAGGGTTTTAACTTCACCCTTTCACCGGGCGGGGTAATGATGTCATGCTCTACCCCAGATGTTTGTCCCGGCAGCTCAGAGAATACCTCCTTGTTGCGAAGCACAAACTCCTTAACCTCCTGTTGTTGGGGTTGTGACAAGGTGGCTGCTATTCCAACCTCAGGAATCACGCAACCAGTTTGAGCTGGTGACCAAGTGACTGCGACTAGGGACTCTCTATCCCTCCAGGCTTTCAACAGATTAACGTGATAGATCTGTTCGGGCTTTCGCCTTCCTGGTTGTCTGACCTTGTAATTCACTTCGCTCACTTTTTCCATTATCTCGTAGGGGCCTTGCCATTTGGCAAGGAATTTACTTTCAACCGTAGGGACAAGTACCAATATCCTATCCCCCGGGGAAAAGGTACGGGTCTTGGCTCCACGGTTGTACACTCTCTGCTGTGCCAACTGCGCTTGGGCCAAATGTTCCTTCACGATGGGCATTACCTGTGCAATTCGATCTTGCATCAGGGCGACATGCTCAATCACACTCCTGTGGGGAGAACTCTCACTTTCCCAAGTTTCCTTGGCAATATCCAACAGCCCTCTTGGGTGTCTCCCATACAGTAACTCAAAGGGGGAGAATCCCGTAGAGGATTGGGGCACCTCCCTAATAGCAAACATCAAATAAGGAAGTAAACAGTCCCAATCCTTTCCATCTCTATCCACCACTTTCTTCAACATTTGTTTTAGGGTTTTGTTGAATCTTTCAACCAGCCCATCGGTTTGGGGGTGATACACAGACGTACGCAATTGCGTCACTTTGAACAATTTACACAGCTCTTTCATAACCCGGGACATAAAGGGTGTACCTTGGTCCGTAAGCAGTTCTTTACAAATACCCACCCGGCTAAAAACAAGAGATAGCTCTTTGGCTATGGTTTTGGCCGAGGTATTTCGGAGAGGGATCGCTTCTGGATAACGGGTGGCATAGTCCATTATAACTAATATGTACTGGTGCCCCCTAGCGGACTTGATTATAGGACCTACCAAATCCATGGCGATCCTCTCAAACGGGACCTCAATGATGGGTAGAGGGACCAGCGGGCTACGGAAATGTGGCATCGGGGCCAACCTCTGACACACAGGGCAGGAGGAACAATAATTTTCTACGTCCTTCATCACCCCCGGCCAATAGAATCTCTGTAATACCCTCTCTCGGGTTTTCTCTGTCCCCAGATGACCTCCAAGAATGTGCCCATGGGCCAACTCCAACACCAACTTCCTGTAAGGTTTGGGCACCACAAGCTGCTCAACGGTTTCTTCTGCCCTTTTTGCCACCCGATACAGTAGGTCCTTCTCTACGCTGAAGTATGGGTAAGTGCAGGTATTATCTGGGTTCACTAACTCGCCATCTATTTTCACTACGTTTTCCCGTGCCTTTATTAGGGCGGGGTCTTTCAACTGTTCTGTGGCAAAGTTTTCCCTGTGAACCTCAAGATCAGAAAACTCCACAGACGGTAGGTTTTCGTCTGAGGAGGTGGGCTCCTCTCCAGTTTCTTGAGTCTCCCCTGCCAATACTTCTAAGGGAAATTCCGGAGAGTCCTCACCACTCTCAGGGGAGTTCTGGCTATCACATTCCTGGTACATAGGGGCACCAGTGAGGGGCTCAGGATC
Organism: Rana muscosa; assembly: GCA_029206835.1. Lineage (NCBI taxonomy): Eukaryota > Metazoa > Chordata > Amphibia > Anura > Ranidae > Rana > Rana muscosa. The sequence goes on from CM055116.1 coordinate 249,947,134, forward strand.
ATCCCACAGTTCCCAGAACTTCGGAAAATCCCTTCCCACAATGGCGTCATGCGGTAACTGAGATACTAAGCCCACTGGATGAGAGAGGGTACCTTTGGGGGTCTCGAAACACACTGTAGTCACTGGATACTCTCGGGTGTCCCCATGCACACAAATAACAGCTACCTTGCTATTCCCAGAGACCTCTGTTTTAACTAACTCAGCCTTTATCAGGGTCACAAGGCTACCTGAATCCAGCAATACCACAACATTTCTACCATTAACACACATTTTGCATAAATGTTTCTCAGTTCCTCGAATGGCAGTGCATGCGACTGTCGCACACAGCGACTGACGTCTGCCCGTCAGAAAGTCACACTGCATGGGTTCCTCCACAACCGGGCAATTGGCTGCAATATGTCCCGCTTGTCGGCAGCGGTAGCAAACGATCCTTCTTGCCGCCTCTTGAGCCGCTGATTTCCCAGGCTGTTCTCGCCAAACTTGGGGTAGAGCTCCCACCCTCTCACTCTCTCCACCCTCACCCCTTGGAATCCTCTTATCCGCCCCTGGGGATGGTCTAGTCTTAGGGTGGAAAGTCCGAGTGTCTCTGGAAGAGGCCGTCAGGTTCTCTGTAGCCAAGTATTTCTCCACATGATCCACAAGACCATCGGCCGTCTCTGGGTCTCCATGGCTTACCCACTTTTGGATGGCAGTAGGAAGAGCTCTCAAAAACCGATCCATTACAACACGTTCCACAATCTTTGGTGCGGACAAAGTCTCTGGCTGTAGCCACTTTCTGCTCAGGTGAATGAGATCATACATTTGAGACCTGGGGGGTTTTCCAAGCTGGAAAGTCCAGTTATGCACACGCTGAGCCCGGACAGCCTGGGTGACACCCAGCCTTGCCAATATTTCAGCTTTTAGCATCACATAGTCTTTTGCTTGGTCAGGCTCTAGGTCATAGTAAGCCTTCTGCGATTCACCAGTTAACAGAGGAGCCACCAGTCCAGCCCACTGCTCCTCAGGCCACTTTTCTCTTTCAGCAGTCCTTTCAAATGTGGTCAAAAATACCTCTGGATCATCCTCTCCAGTCATTTTTGTCAATAAACGACTCACCCCAAAGGACGCGGTATTAGTGGGACGGCTTTCCTCACTGGTCTGCGGACGTTGCTGCATTACTGCTTCCATTTGTTGTAGTCTCTGCTCTTGCTTCTGTAACAGGTCTATGAAGCGGGCCTCAGATTGCTGCTGGGCTTGTTGATGAGCTTGCTGCTGGGCTGCAAGGCTCCTTTGCAAACCTGCATTTGTCTGCTGTTGATTGGCATTTGCTAGAGCCCGCTGTTTCAGTATCTCCTCCATGCTGGCTTAAAAAAAACTGCCACTGGTTCTCCACCAACTGTGAGGGGGTTAGCTCGGCAGCGGGTGTGTGTGACCCCCGGGATGGGCTCCCCACACAAAACAGGCCCAGCAAACGGAGGTTGTGGTTTTCAAAATCAAAAAGGTGCGGTTTATTTTCTATTTACAGTGACAAAACACAGCAAAGCAAAAGAAACATAACCAAAATAAATCCTGGTCAAGTTGACCTCTGACTAAACATACAGGTTTCCTAACTAACAACTGGGATCAGCCTAGTGCTGTCCTAGTCCCTAAGTCCCTGGTTTTAAATGTCCAAGCAAATAGCCACACAGGCTTTGTCTCACCGCACAGGGGTTCACTCTCCCTAGACAGTCCACACAGGTCTGGTTCCAGGCATGAGCTAACATCTAATGAAGCTGGGAGTTCTTATAGAGGCCTAAATGAGCTGACAAGCTTCAGCTGGTCTCATCAACTCCCTGTCTGCACGACGCCCAGCCCTCTCCCTAGAGGTATGAGTCATCCATGAGCCCACTAGCCTTATACAACTCTCCACCTAGTTGTATAAGTCGGCGTAAAGCCTGAATCTGGGCGAAATATATCTACCCCCCTGGATGCAACCAGGTGACTTTACCTTCCTGCTGTCACAATATATACAATGGGGAGAACAAGTATTTGATACACTGCCGATTTTGCAGGTTTTCCTACTTACAAAGCATGTAGAGGTCTGTAATTGTTATCATAGGTACTCTTTAACCACTTAAGCCCCGGACCATTTGGTAGCTAAAGGACCAGAGGTGAATTCAGAATTTTGCACTGCGCTGCTTTAACTGTAAATTGTGCGGACATGCAATGTTGTACCCAAACGAAATTTGCGTCCTTTTCTTCCCACAAATAGAGCTTTCTTTTAATGGTATTTGATTGCCTCTGCGATTTTTATTTTTTGCGATATAAACGGAAAAAGACCAAAAATTTTGAAAAAAAATGATATTTTCTACTTTTTGTTATAAGAAAAATCGAATAAACTCAATTTTAGTCATACATTTAGGCCAAAATGTATTCAGCCACATGTCTTTAGTAAAAAAAATGTCAATAAGCGTATATTTATTGGTTTGCGCAAAAGTTATAGCGTTTACAAACTAGGGTACATTTTCTGGAATTTACACAGCTCTAAATTTATGACTGCCTATCTCATTTCTTGAGGTGCTAAAATGGCAGGGCAGTACAAACCCCCCCCAAAATGACCCCATTTTGGAAAGTAGACACCCCAAGGAAATTGATGAGAGGCATGTTGAGCCCATTGAATATTTTTTTTTGTCCCAAGTGATTGAATAATGACAAAAAAAAAAAAAAAATTACAAAAAGTTGTCACTAAATGATATATTGCTCACACATGCCATGGTTATATGTGAGATTGCACCCCAAAATACATTTTGCTGCTTCTCCTGATTACGGGGATACCACATGTATGGGACTTTTTAGGAGCCTAGCCGCGTACGGGAACCCGAAAACCAATCACCGCCTTCAAGATTTCTAGGCACAAATTTTTGATTTGACTCCTCACTACCTATCACAGTTTCGAAGGCCATAAAATGCCAAAATAGCACAAAACCCCCCCAAATGACCCCATTTTGGAAAGTAGACACCCCAAGCTGTTTGCTGAGAGGCATGGTGAGTATTTTACAGCTCTCATTTGTTTTTGAAAATGAAGAAAGAAATTTTTTTTTTTTATTTTTTTTTTCAATTTTCAAAACTTTGTGACAAAAAGCGAGATCTGCAAAATACTCACAATACCTCTCAGCAAATAGCTTGGGGTGTCTACTTTCCAAAATGGGGTCATTTGGGGGGGGTTTTGTGCCATCTGGGCATTCCATGGCCTCCAAAACTGTGATAGGCAGTGAGAAGTGAAATCAAAAATGTACACCCTTAGAAAGCCTGAAGGCGGTGATTGGTTTTTGGGGTTCCGTACGCGGCTAGGCTCCCAAAAAGTCTCACACATGTGGTATCCCCGTACTCAGGAGAAGCAACAGAATGTATTTTGGGGTGTAATTCCACATATGCTCATGGCATGTTTGAGCAATATATCATTTAGTGACAACTTTGTGCAAAAAAAAAATATATATATTTTTTCCGCAACTTGTGTCAACATCTAAAATATTCCATGGACTCGACATGCCTCTCAGTATATAGCTTGGGGTGTCTACTTTCCATTTGGGGGGGTTTTGAACTGTTCTGGCATTTTATACACAACATTAGGAAGCTTACATCCACTCTTCTAACCACTTGAAGACAAAGCCCTTTTTGACACTTTTTGTTTACATGAAAACATATTTTTTTTTGCAAGAAAATTATGTTGAACCCCCAAACATTATATATATTTTTAAAGCAAAGGCCCTACAGAATAAAATGGTGGGTGTTGCATTTTTTTTTCTACACAGTATTTGCGCAGCGATTTTTCAAACGCATTTTTTGGGGGGAAAAAATACACTTTTTTTTAATTTTAATGCACTAAAACACACTATATTGCCCAAATGTTTGATGAAATAAAAAAGATGATCTTAGGCCGAGTACATAGATACCAAACACGACATGCTTTAAAATTTCGCACAAACGCGCATTGGCGACAAACTACATACATTTTTAAAAGCCTTTAAAAGCCTTTACAGGTTACCCCGTTAGATTTAAAGAGGAGGTATACTGCTAAAATTACTGCCCTTGATCTGACCTTTGCGGTGATACCTCACATGCATGGTGCAATTGCTATTTACATATGATGCCAGACCGACGCTTGTGTTCGCCAATGGGCAAGAGCAGGGCAGGACAGGGGTGCTTTTTTTTTTTTTTTTTTTTATTATTAATTTTGCTTTTTTATTTTATTTTTAAATTGTTCCTTCCATTTTTTTTTTTTTTATCATTTTTATTGTTATCTCAGGGAATGTAAATATCCCCTATGATAGCAATAGGTAGTGACAGGTACTCTTTTTTTGAAAAAACTGGGGTCTAGACCCTAGATCTTTCCTCTGCCCTCAAAGCATCTGACCACACCAAGATCGGTGTGATAAAATGCTTTCCCAATTTCCCAATGGCGCTTTTTTTATCCGGGGGGGACATTCCCTCCCACTGCTTGTAAAAGCAGTCCAGAGGCTAATTAGCCACTAGGATTGCTTTTACATGAAAGCCGGCCGCTGGCTGAAAAGAATGATACCAAGATGATACCTAAACCCGCAGGCATCAATCTGGTATAACCATTCAAAGTCCAGCAACATACCAGTACGTTGCTGGTCCTTGTTGGACATGTATTGTAATCTTTTTTTTTTCATGCAGCCAGGTGGGTATGCCAACCATTAGAATACCGCCCTTCATCCACCCACTTCTAATGATGGGCATACATGCACCATTTATATATGCCGAAGCATGGGGGCATCCTCCCGCAAAAAAGTTATGCCGCACACACATGGTCGGACTTTTCCACGGGCAAGCCTCCGTCGGAATTTCGACCGTATGTACGCGGCATTAGGAGCAAAATCACTCCTCCGCCCCTGCTGCCCCAATGCTTTGGCATATTTGTTTTTTTTTTTTAACTGTGGTGGTGAAATCACCTCCTACAGCACTGGAGTCGCAGGGATCAGGCCTGTCTCTGCGAACGCTGCAGTTATGTGTGTTGTGTTTTGTAAGTGACAGTGATCGATCGATACAGCACTTGGGTGGCCTGGGCTGGACGGAGGGGCAAAACGCAGGTGCTAGCAGGTATCTGGGCTGATCCCGCTAACACTGCATTTTTGGGAACCCTAAACTGCTGGGGACGCTAGTATAGATCTGATCAGATCAGATATTGATCTGTTCAGATACTATACCACTAAGGGAGGTGTATGCTTCACGCGTGGGTGTTAGCGTTACTGGCACTAACCTGACACTGCCTGGGGTGTGACGCAGACCCTCTCTGATGCTAAAACCTAATTGATATCACCCGCCGGGCGATCAGGGGGTTAAACCTTTATTGGGTTATATACGGCGGGTGCCCTGACACTATAAAAAGCAAACTAACTAACCAGCATCACCCGTAACACTTATATGATGATTACTGGTGAAAGGGTTAACTAGGGGTAATTAGGGGGTTAAAACCTTTATTAGATAATATATGGGGGTACCTGACGCTATAAAAACCTGCGGCGAACCTAAAAAAAAATTACTGGCTACCGATCTGCATCACCGACGCTAAGACAGCGATCAGAAAAATGATCGCTTAGCGACGGCGGTGCTAGGGGGTGAAAGGGTTATCTGGGGGGTGATCAAGGGGTTAAACCTTTATTAGGGGGGGTTAGAGGGCTACACTGGACCTAAAACTAAATGTACTGACACTTTTACAGTCACAAATGTCACTGATTGCAGTGATCAGTAAATAAATGATCTGCATCACCGACGCTAAGACAGCGATCAGAAAAATGATAGCTTAGCGACAGTGGTGATAGGGGGTGAAAGGGTTACCTGGGGGGGCGATCAAGGGGGTTAAACCTTTATTAGATCATTTATGGGGGTACCTGACGCTATAAAAACCTGCGGCGAACCTAAAAAACAAATACTGGCTACTGATCTGCATCACCGACGCTAAGACAGCGATCAGAAAAATTATCGCTTAGCGACAGTGGTGATAGGGGGTGAAAGGGTTACCTGGGGGGCGATCAAGGGGGTTAAACCTTTATTAGATAATTTATGGGGGTACCTGATGCTATAAAAACCTGCGGCGAACCTAAAAAAAATTACTGGCTACCGATCTGCATCACCGACAATAAGACAGCAATCAGAAAAATGATCGCTTAGCGACGGCGGTGCTAGGGGGTGAAAGGGTTATCTGGGGGGTGATCAAGGGGTTAAACCTTTATTAGGGGGGGTTAGGGGGCTACACTGGACCTAAAACTAAATGTACTGACACTTTTACAGTCACAAATGTCACTGATTGCAGTGATCAGTAAATAAATGGTCACTGCAATCAGTGACACTGTGACTGGGGGCTGGGGGGTGATCTGGGGGGGCCTGGGGGGGCGATTTATGTGCCTATGTGTGCTGGTGTTAGTGTAGTGTTTGTGCACTAACCTTGATGTCTTCTCTTGTACGGCGCTCGGTATATGTGAGCGCCGCACAAGAGATGACATCACTTCCTCCTGCTTCCTCTGCCTGTGTAAACATTCCACAGACAGAGGGGCATTTCCATTCGCCGGGAGCGATCGCGGGGGGGGTGGCCGGAATCGAACGGCCGTCCCCTCATGTCGGATCGCTCCCCAACGAATTCCGACTGCTCACTGTATAGAAGGGGGGTCCGATTGGACCCCCCAACTGTACAAAGGCAATCACGTACACTCTACGTGATTGTGCCTGTCGGTGCCATTGTGCCGACGTATATATACAGTGAGCGGTCGTTAAGTGGTTAACTATGAGAGACGGAATCTAAAACAAAAATCCAGAAAATCACATTGTATGATTTTTAAATAATTTGTTGCATTTTATTGCATGACATAAGTATTTGATTACCTACCAACCAGTAAGAAATCAGACTCTCACAAACATGTTAAGAAGCCCTCCTGTTCTCCACTCATTACCTGTATTAACTGCACCTGTTTGAACTCGTTACCTGTTTAAAAGAAACCTGTCCACACACTCAATCAAACAGACTCAAACCTCTCCACAATGGCCAAGACCAGAGAGCTGTGTAAGGACATCAGGAATAAAATTGTAGACCTGCACAAGGCTGGGATGGGCTAAAGGACAATAGGCAAGCAGGATGGTGAGAAGGCAACAACTGTTGGCGTAATTATTAGAAAATGGAAGAAGTTCAAGATGACGGTCAATCTTTCTCGGTCTGGGGCTCCATGCAAGATCTCACCTCATGGGGCATCAATGATCATGAGGAAGTTGAGGGATTAGCCTAGAACTACACGACAGGATCTGGTCAATGATCTGAAGAGAGCTGGGACCACAGTCTCAAAGAAAACCATTAGTAACACTACGCCGTCATGGATTAAAATCCTGCAGCGCACGCAAGGTCCCCCTGCTCAAGCCAGCGCATGTCCAGGCCCGTCTGAAGTTTGCCAATGACTATCTGGATGATCCAGAGGAGCAATGGGAGAAGGTCATGTGGTGATGAGATAAAAATAGAGCTATTTGGTCTAAACTCCACTTGCCGTGTTTGGAGGAAGAAGAAGGATGAGTACAACCCCAAGAACACCATCCCAACCGTGAAGCATGGAGGTGGAAACATCATTCTTTGTGGATGCTTTTCTGCAAAGGGGACTGGACGACTGCACCGTATTGAGGGGAGGATGGATGGGGCCATGTATCGCAAGATCTTGGCCAACAACCTCCTTCCCTCAGTAAGAGCATTGAAGATGGGTCGTGGCTGTGTCTTCCAACATGACAACGACCCGAAACACACAGCCAGGCCAACAAAGGAGTGGCTCCGTAAGAAGCATCTCAAGGTCCTGGAGTGGCCTAGCCAGTATCCAGACCTGAACCCAATGGAAAATCTTTGGAGGGAGCTGAAAGTCCGTATTGCCCATCGACAGCCTCAAAACCTTAAGGATCTGGAGAAGCTCTGTATGGAGGAGTGGGCCAAAATCCCTGCTGCAGTGTGTGCAAACCTGGTCAAGAACTACAGGAAATGTATGATCTCCGTAATTGCAAACAAAGGTTTCTGTAGCCATTTTTAATTCTGCTTTTCTGATGTATCAAATACTTATGTCATGCAATAAAATGCAAATTAATTACTTAAAAATCATACAATGTGATTTTCTGGATTTTTTTTTACATTCTGTCTCGCACATGTGAAGAGTACCTATGATAAAAATTACAGTCCTCTACATGCTTTGTAAGTAGGAAAACCTGCAAAATCGACAGTGTATCAAATACTTGTTCTCCCCACAGTATACATATATATATATATATATATATATATATATATATATATATGTGATAAAAGTGAATAACAAAAAGGGAACTCTATAACACCCTATGTGAAAAGGTGATGTAATAAATCAGTTCATTGGAGGGTTCATAGATAGTTCAAATCTTGCTGTCTCTCCAACAATGTAATTTCAAAAGAATCCAGATACATGATGTTATGCAGTCTTCATAGCCCACCAAGTGAAAAAAAGTGCCACCACCTCCCCATTAGGTGTAAACTCACCAGATAGATTTTCCTCACACGCTCATGTTCAGCAAATACATTTGTTATATCACGTAAAGAAGATCTGCAACTCCAAAGCATGTAGTCAATCCCAAGTAGATAATTCATAGGCCCAATAGTTTGAAGTGGGTGTCTGACTTTGTAAACCTTGTAGGTATGGTAACTGATACTACACAAGTCTATCTGACTTTAGAAAAGGTTCCTGCACTACTTTGGTCTGACTTTGATACAACTTCATTGCCACAGAGTGTAAAAAGTCACATCAAAGTTGTGTCAAAGTTGGACTCCAAAGTTGCACTAAAAGTCACGTGACATTGGAGTCGGGCTAGTGTAAACCGAGTCTTGACCAGTGCAAAAACTAGAGGAATTGATTGTGGGGTAGTTGATTAAAAAGCATTTTTTTTTGCATGTTCTGCTTTGTTACACTGTTGCTTTAAGCAGGTAGGAATAATTGTAGTGGCTTATCTATCCTGATTCTACTGGTTAATCTCTACATTTAATACAGTACCTAAAAAAAAAGGAAAATTTGAACAGATACCTACCTAACATAAAACATAACTAGAGTGACAGGGTCCATCACTTCTAAATGGGGGAATCCAGGTATAATGTTAAAATGACTGTAAACAGTAATTAAAAACATTGTAAAATGTCTCAAGCATTTACTTGTAATAGGCACAATAATCCCATATTGTGCCTAATGCTTTTATTTGCAATGATTTTCAGCTCCATCTAGTGACTACAGTGAGATATTTTATGAAAATATTGCATTATTGCCACTAGATGGAGCAGAATATTATAGGAAATAAACATGTTAGATACGTAAAATATGGAATTATCTATGACATGCTTGGGACATTTGCACAACAAACTTTTTTTATAAATAGACCTCTTTATGTTCCCTAAAAACATGAAGCAGTAGTCAGTGGTGGAATTTCACACTGATGAATATTCAGAGACATGCATGCTAAATTAAATAAAATTGTTTTTGATGCAGTTCTTTATTACTTTGCACTACTTGTGCTATGAGCAGCACTTGGTCACATGGCTTGTATTTGAAACATTGTTCATAAAAATATTCTTTATGTGAAAACTATACAATTTCTATGGGACTCTGTAACTATAATTTCTTGTGAAACACAACACAGACACTGCAAATGAATAACACTATATGGAAAGTGCCGTATTTCTTACAGAGATTCTGAGGAACAATGGATTTGTCATGGATTGTAATACTATTGAATGCAATATTAAAAGATTTTCTTAGATGCTACGGGGCGGTTTGCAGCTCTTGTGAAATGCTCAAGTTTTTTTCTGTTTGTATAGTGTACCAGAGGTGACATGTTATTCCCCAAAAGTTCTGTAAACAATGTTAGGTTTTTGACAAATTCTCATGTTGGTCATAAGTCATGGTCATGAGAAAAAAAGCATCCCACAAAGTCATCGAAAATTCATAACATTAACAATAATAAAGAGTAATGCCGCGTACAGACGATCGGACATTCTGACAACAAAACCTTGGATTTATTTCCGACGGATGTTGGCTCAAACTTGCCTTGCATACACACAGTCACACAAATGTTGTCGGAAATTCCGAACGCCAAGAACGCGGTGACGTACAACACGCACAACGAGCTGAGAAAATGACGTTCAATAGTCAGTGCGGGTCTTCTGCTTGCTTCCAAGCGTGCGTGGAATTTGGTGCATCAGAATTCTGTACACACGGTCGGAATTTCCGACAACAAGTTTTGTTGTGGGAAAATTTGAGAACCAGCTCTCAAATTTTTGTTGTCAGAAATTCCAACAGAAAATGTCCGATGGGGACTACATACGGTCGGAGTTTCCGACCAAAAGCTCCCATGGAACATTTGTTGTCGGAAATTCCAAGCGTGTGTACGCAGCATAATAATATCAAACAGACATGGTTACAAATAAAAAAAATGAATTTTTACATTATACATATCCGAACATTTTCTTAATGCAGATTATAGAATGCTTAAGCTTTTTTAGTGTAAAATATAAGTGCTTAACCCCTTCCATACTGGGCCATTGTAAATTGATGCCGGCATGAACCCTTTCTCCCTCTGGGCGGGCGTCATATGACGTCCTGCCCTTCTCGCCGCTACTGCGAGCCCCTCCGACACAGCCCATCCCCGATCAGGGTAAAGAGCCAATAAAATTGTCTCTTTACCATGTGACCGGCTGTTTCCAATCACATCCGGTCACTTTGCATTGGTCCGGCGTGCACACCGCTCGCGCGCGCCCCCCGGGGGTGCGCAGAGCGGTGATTAAGGACGTGGCTCGTCCCTTGGACAAAGCCCAGCCCCGATCAGGGTAAAGAGCCAATGAAATTTGGCTCTTTACCACGTGACCGGCTGTGTCCAATCACAGCCGGTCACAAGTGTAAACAAAGAAGACTGTAACGGCTGTCTCTGGGTTCTCCTCCTCACACACCGATCCTGTGTGAGAAGGAGAAATCAGAACAGTGAGTTACAGTTACAGAGTTACTAATTGTCACTACTGTGCCCAGATTGCCCCCCTCGAATAAAGAGTACCTGTCACCCACCATCAAAAGTACCCGAGTGCCTGTCACCCCCCCATCAAGAGTACCTGAGTACCTGTCACCCTCCCATCAAAAGTACCTGAGTACCTGTCACCCCCCCATCAAGAGTACCTGTCACCCACATCAAAAGTACCTGAGTACCTGTCACCCACCATCAAGAGTACCTGAGTACCTGTCACCCCCATCAAAAGTACCTGAGTACCCGTCACCCCCCAGCAAGAGTACCTAAATACCCGTCACCCCCCATCAGGAGTACCTGTCGCCTCCATCAGGAGTACCCGAGTACCCGTCACCTCCATCAGGAGTACCCGTCACCCCCATCAGGAGTACCTGTCACCTCCATCAGGAGTACCTGTCACCTCCATCAGGAGTACCTGAGTACCCACCACCCCCATCAAGAGTACCTGAGTACCCGTCACCCCCATCAGGAGTACCTGTCGCCTCCTTTAGAAGTACCTGAGTACCCGTCACCTCCATCAGGAGTACCCATCACCTCCATCAGGAGTACCCGTCACCTCCATCAGGAGTACCTGTCCCATGAGCCCAGCAGTGCCTGACGTGCAGCCAATTTCTAGCTGACGTACAGCCAATTAGTTCCTGTCGTGCAGCCCTGTCACACAGCCACCATGTCCAGAAGATTATACACCCCAGAAGAGGCATACCAAATGCTAACCCAAAGCGATGAGAGCAGCGGGGAGCTCCCACCGCCCCAGTACAGTTCTGATTCCGATTCTGGTTCGCAATACGAGCCCCCCGAAAGCAGTACATCCAAATTGGAGAAGGAAGTAGTCCGGCCAAAAAGAAGATGGTCTGAACTCCAGGCAGCTACCAGTAGTGCCGAACACCCCAATGGCCAATCAGCAAATGCCAACGGCGTTAGACCCCAGGAGGAGAGGCCCAGTACAAGCGCTGCTAGACCCCAGGAGGAAAGGCCCAGTACAAGCTCTGGAATTCCACGCCGAGGAAGTAGGGCCCAAACCCATTGTGGCTGCCTTCTAGCACAGGGTTAGCCACAATCCCCCCTTTCACAGCACAGCCAGATGTGCAGGCCAACACCGAAGGTTTCTCTGAAATTGATTTTTTTAATTTATTTTTCCCTGATGAGTTACTTTAAAGCATCTTAGACCACACAAACCTTTTTGCCCATTATTACAAACAAAACAACCCCAACTCATGCTATGCCCGCCCTTCTGAATGGAGACCCCTAACAATGGAGGAGCTTAGATTGTTTTTAGGCCTTACGCTGAACATGGGGCTTACAAAAAAAAATGAACTTCATTCATATTGGTCTAAAAAGCCCATCCTACATATTCCAATTTTTTGTCCAGGTCCCGCTATGACGTGATCATGCGGTTCCTGCATTTCAGTGACAACTCGCAGTGCCCTCCCCGAAATCATTTTGATAAATTGTTTAAAATTCGCCCCCTAATAGATTTTTTTAATAAGAGGTTTGCCGAACTTTACATCCCGGAACAGAACATCTCTGTGAACGAATCCCTGGTCCATTTCACAGGCCGGCTGTATATTCCCAGTAAGAGGGCGAGGGACGGCTTGAAGCTAAACAAGCTCTGTGAGAGCTCCTCCGGATATGTGAATGCCTTTCATGTGTATGAAGGCAAAGACTCCCAGCTCTAGCCCCCTGAGTGTCCATCGTATATGGGAATAAGCAGGAAAATTGTATGGGAGTTGGCATTCCCACTCCTCCAAAAGGGGTATCATATATACATGGACAATTACTACACTAGTTTGCCCCTTTTTTGCCACCTATTCCTGAAGAACACTTTGGCCTGTGGTACTTCAAGAAAAAACAGGAAAGGCTTCCCACAGAGTTTAGTCACCACAAGGCTACAAAGGGGGGAATCAGCAAGCCTGAGGAACGAGGAAGTGTTGGCAGTGAAGTGGAGGGATAAGAAAGATGTTTACATCATGTCCACTATCCACAATGACACCTCGGTGGAACTTCACAGAAGACGCGGTACAGTTGAAAAGCCTTGCTGTATCAACGAATACAATAAGTTCATGGGGGGGGGTGGATTTAAACAATCAAATGCTGCAGCCCTATCTTTCAACAAGAAAGTCTGTCTTGTGGTATAAAAAAGTTGCAATATACTTCTTCCATTTGGCCATTTATAATGCATATGTCACTTATCAAAAATCTACGGAAATGCCCATTCCCTTTATCAGATTTATCGAAAATATTGTCACTGCCCTGATCTATCAGCAAGGCTCCGCCCCACAAAGCATTCGCTCTGATTGTGTCAGCAGACTGCATGAGCGACATTTTCTTGACCATATTCCACCATCAGCAACCGGAAGAAGACGCCCAAAAAATTTTTGGGGTGTGCAGCAAAAGTGGAATTAGGAAAGACACCAGTTACCATTGTCCCGACTGTCCCTCCCAACCTGGCCTATGTATCGGACAATGCTTCAAACGATATCACACTCTCGAAAGTTATTAGGCCAAATTTCTAATAGACTGCCATTTTCCCGGTTTCAATTTCTGTGCTGATTATTTCCCTGCTGCCTCAAGCAACCAACCTAGTGCCTCAACTAAACTGACCCTGGCCTGTTTATCGACTATGCCTTTGCCTGCATTGTTTATCCGCCATTTTTCTGCCTTTCACATGAACTGAACGTGGACTGTATCGACTATGCCTCTGCCTACTGTCTATTTCTGCCTTTTACCTGCACTGACCTCGGCTTGTTGACTATGTTTTTGCCTGCCCCTTGGACTGATCTTTCACCCTGCTACACAGGGCTCTCACATATGTGAGGGGCTCCAGAATAGTGTTCTGAGTTGAGAAAAACTGTTTTTGGTTTTCTGTGTTCCCAGAACAGGGTTTGGTTGCCCGGAGGCTTCAAAGCGATTTGGGTGGGAGAAGCCTCTACCCCTGTCCCCATTCGTTCCTGACCGAGGCCCTAAACTTGATTGTCCTGCCTGCTGCCTGGACCAATACTTTGGCTGCACTAACCATATCTCTGCCTGCTGCATGTACTATGGACATTATTCCTGTCTGCTGCATAGACGATCATTTCACTGCTGCTGACCACATCCACCTACTACCTGGACCGATGCTCTCCTCTGTGGACCACTGCACTACTGAAACCACAGGTAATCTTTTATTTACTCTTTGCTGAGAAGAATGTATTTTGGTCTGTAATTGAGAGGTACAGTACATGCTATGGGTTAGAAATATGAAGGGCCTTCAACAATGTGATAGGTTGGCAGGAATTTGCGTGTGTAATTTATGCCTGGAGGTGCTACTTGGATGTTGGACTTCTGTATGTAGTAAGGCTATGTAAAAGTCTCACACATGTGGTATTGCTATACTCAGGAGGAGTTGCAGAATGTATTTTGGGGTGTAATTTTTGCTATGTACATGCTATGTGTTAGAAATATCTTATAAATGGACAACTTTAGCCCTGTACACATGATCAGATTTCCTATGGTTTTTAAACCGATGGATTTTTCCATCGGAAAACCGATGAAGCTGACTTCCATCAGTCTTGCCTACACACCATCAGTCAAAAAACCGACCGTTCCAAACGCAGTGACGGAAAACACTCAGATGAGCAGAGAAAAATTAAGTTCAATGCTTCTGAGCATGCGTCGACTTGATTCTGAGCATGCTTGGGTTTTTTATCCGATGGAGTTCCCCACAGACGATAGTAATTTGCTATCGGTTTTTTAACCATCGGATAAATTTAAAACATGTTCTATTTTTAAACACTGATGGAAAAAAGACCGATGGGGCCCATACACGATCGGTTTGTCCGATGAAAAAAGTCCATCGGACTGTTTTCATCGGTAAAACCTATCGTGTGTACACGGCTTTAGTGTAAAAAAATGCGTTTTCATTTTTTTTCCACATATTCCAAAAACTTCTGGAGAAAAATTAACCATTCAAAAGACTCATTATGCCTCATAGATTATACGTTGGGGTGTTAGCTTTCCAAAATGGGGTCATTTTGTGGGCGTTTCCATTGTCCTGGTGCTCCAGGGCCTTCAAAAGTGTAGCAGGTGGTTGAGAGATTAGAAGTGTAATTTATGCTCCTAGAACGCCTGAAGGTGCTACTTCAATGTTGGGCTTCTGTATGTAGCCAGGCTGTGTAAAAGTCTCACATATGTGGTATTGCCATACTCAGGAGGAGCAGCAGAATGTATTTTGGGGTGTCATTGTAAGTATGCATGTGCTGTGTGAGAGAACTAACTTGTTATTATGACAATTTTGTGTAAAAAAAAAAAAAAAATCTTACATTTCCCAAGAATTGTGGGAAAAAATTACAACTTCCAAAAATTCACCATGCCTCTTACTAAATAGCTTGGAATGTCTACTTTCCAAAAAGGGGTCATTTGGGGGGTATTTGTACTTTCCTGGCTTGTTAGGGTCTCACGAATTGAGGCTGTCAGTACATCAGGTGTGATCAGATGTGATCAATTTTCAATGATTGGCACCATAGCCTGTAGACTCTATAACGTTCACAGAGACCAAATAATATACACTAATTTGGGTTATATTTACTAAAGATATGTAGCAGTATACATTTTGGCCCAAATTTCTGAAGAAAAATTATTTCTTTGCAAAATTTTAAGATAGAATATAAAAAAAAAAATCGCTCTTTTTTTTGCTTATATTGCAAAAAATAAAAAACCTAACGGTGATTAAATACCACCAAAAGAAAGCACTGTTTGTGAGAACAAATCATAAAAATGTTGTTTGTATACAATGTAGCATGACTGAGTAATTGCCATTCAAAGTGTGAGAGCGCTGAAAGCTGAAAATTGGTCTGGGCAGGAAGGGTGTATAAATGCATGGTATTGAAGTGGTTAAGCAAATGTCAAAATTAAAAATCATGAATACCCTGTAGGTGACTATGAATCATCTGTATTACTTTCAGTTCCCAGTTCCACAGTTTTCGTATACCAGAAAACATTATTTTATATGTTACCTGAAACACCCCCAGCTGGTGAAAATTGGTAGTGCAGAATATCTTTGTAATACTGCTTTCCAAAGTGCAAAGTTGGCCATACACACAGATTCCTTCATCTATGCTAAAAAGCCCAAATTGAAAAATCTTTCACTGTGGCAATTGTATTATACCAGCTTGGCTCTGGAAATACCTGAACAGTACCTGCATCTGATTAGATGTAAGCACTGTTTCACCCAGCTCCTTCAATTCTTCAGTCAAAGAATGTCAGGAAGGAGGGTGGCAAGAATACCACCCATGGAGCAAACTTTGACCAATTCTTCATGAAGCAGCTAAAATTAGCTTGTTGTATAACCAGCTTTACCTATTTTTTTATGTTGTTGTTTTGGGAAGAGTGGTAAAGATTCTCTACAGTCTCTATTAGGTGTCTATTGCTATCTATTTCTACAGTATTGTGGATGGATTATTCCTCACCTCTTATCCTGATGACACAGTAAGAAATGAGGAGTTTCTCACCAGAAAACATAGCAATAAAAATATGATAAAGCTTCTAACCCATCTATATTTTACAATTTCCCTTTTTTGTGTTCTGCTTTATTGAGTTTGTATCACGGCTTGGTGATCACATAACAACCTAGCAGCTATACACTTATATTACATCAACCAAATCCATAATATTTTATCCCACATCAATTCATCCCTTACCTCTCCTCCAAGCCACAACTAATCACCCCAGCATCACTTTACTCACCCCCCTTTTACAACAGCAACCTTTTACCCAAGCATCATACCATTGTACCCCAGCAGCAACTGATCAACACAGTTATCTTTTAACCATCATCCAGCAGCAGCTGATCAATCTACTCCCATTTAAACCCCCTGCCTCAGCAGCAAATGCTCAACTTAGAAATTCACTTTACAGCATCTCTTTACACACTTTGCAACAATTCACCATTCAATCACCAGGAATAAATTGCTTACATTAACAACTGACACATATATTAAAGTGGCACTAAGCACACACTGTTTAATATACATTGTCCTTCTATTTCTGTATGTGGATGACGGTACCGTAATTATTTTAATAAAAAAAAAATCGAAGTACCTTTTTTCTACGCGATAAACATCTGTCACTTGACTCAGATCTTTTCCAGCCTGTCTGCAGGGAAACATAAGCAGGATGAGCTTTTAGTCCTCTGTTGCTGGTCACATGTTAAAAAAAAAACCTGTCTTTGGAATACAGAGTAAAAAAGTTATATCTATAAACTGTTTAAATTTGTTATACAAATATACAGTATATTTAAAATCAAATCTTTATTATTTTTGGCAATAACATGGTGTGCACAGCATGTGTCTTAGAATAACAGGGAGGTGAAGCCTTCATTAATCTACATGTAATATCCCGCCCCCATTGTGTTTAGCCTGTTATTGTGCATGAAGTGGGAGGGAAGGAGTGGGCTGTCATATACCCCTGTGTATACACCCAGCTGTGTGACTATATAGTCACTTGAGCTGCTCAGATGTGATAGGAAGGAAATGCTCAGCATAGAAACTCACTGAAAACGGAGCATGTGCAGAGCTGCCAACACTGCTCCGCAAAATTCCTAGCTGAATTGGGGACTTGGACAGAAGGGGGATAGAGAACAGCAGGATAAACCAGTTTTTTTGCAAAAACAAATCTCATAGTGACCGAGTGAGTATGAACAGTATGTAATACACCATTTATTGATAGTTTTTTATGATGTGGTTTTAGTGACACTTTAATGCACATATGCATCCCTTACCATCAATTTAACACTCCAAAATGATCACTATCACAGCAGTAATGCATCCCTCAGCACAGAACCACACCCTATTAGCTCTTTACTTCTTTCAACAACAGTATCTCAGCTCCCCCTGCTATTCTGTACTTCTTCTTCTCCTTTGCAAAGACATATCCATTTAGTGTCAAGCATAAAAGGTACTGTATTATCCCATCCTCTGAGTGGTTGATTGCACATTCTAATAGCAGGACCCTAATAGCCCAGTGGCTATCACTTATGGGGCACAGAGAGTCTTAACTGTGACTCCTGACAATCCCAAAGGGCTGCACATAATGTTCAGTATATGTAATGATAGAGGAGATGGTCAGAAATAGCAGACATGTTAAAGAAGATGATGCTCAGAGACTGGGGGAATTCTGCAGATTAGGTTGCCATTCTAACTGCAGGACCATACAGAAAGTATCCAATCACTAGCCCAGTGGCTGTTAGCTTATGGGGCACAGGGAGTCTTAACTGTGACCCCTGACACCCCCAAGGGGCTACACATATGTAATCCCAGAGAAGACTGTCAAAGATAGCAGAAATGTTGAAGAAGGTGATTGTCAGAGACTGGGGAAATACAGCAGAATAGGTTGACAAATATGAACATGCTGCAGAAGACAGTGAGAGAATTAGAAAATGTTACATGAGGCTGAGATCACTGCTCTTTTTCCATTACAAAGCAATGCTCCCAATCCCACTACTATAGAATGTGGTCCAAGGGCCTCACAATAGGTTCACAAGTCATGCACTAAAGTAATATTTGCTGCTTTTTACCATGGAGGATAGAATGTAATACATTATAGCTTACAAAAGTTATTTAAAACGAGGCAGTGATTATAACAGCTATAGCTTGAGTATACAATCAGGGTTTTCTTCCTCCATTATGAAGCCATACCTGCACTCTTATAAAGGTTGAATTTTATTGCATGCTACTGTATAAATTGAAAGCATGCAATCTTGGTGGTTCCGGTTTATACAGTAAGTTAAGGATTCTATTGCCAAAGAACAATATATTGGGAATCACCATACAGCATCTATCTATCTATCTATCTATCTATCTGTCTATCTATCTATCTATCTATCTATCTATCTATCTATCTATCTATCTATCTATCTATCTATCTATCTATCTATCTATCTATCTATCTATCCCTCTATCACTATGCCAAGCAATCCAATGCAGAGTTAAAGACTGGCTGTCAGGATGTAAGTTTAGTAAGCATGGACTTCATTGATCCAGCAATTGTACAATCATTTAAAATGTGTTGTCAAGTTTACAAATGGTTTCAGATCAATATGAAACAATGCATATTTTAAAATAAGGCTGTTAAAGCATCAATCCAGACATATTCTTAAGGGTACATAACATTCACTTTTCACAATATAAGCTGCCTTTCAGATACATGCTATTAAGAAGTCTAACAATGACCTTCTGTTTGTTATTATTATACGTTTAAATGTTATTTCTGTACTCTTAGTGGTAAACATGTTGCTTTAACAGATATTTTTGAGGAGCTTTAGAAAGTGTTGGAAGTGTGTTGTAATGTGTATCAGAAAAAAATGGAAGCCCTTGCTAGACACAAAAGGCTAATAGTGACTTTGGACCAACAAGGAGGGAGATCAGATAGATGCTGCTGTAAACCTTGAAGCTCTACTGGTGACTTTAGAATAACTTTGAATTAAGGGAGGTTTGCTGTGTTGGTAATATGCAATCTAATGTAATGTGTATCATCTTGTCCTGTGCCAGTTTCTTTCCTTTATTTACTGTAAAGCGGAACTAAATAAAAAAAAAAACCTGCAAGGTCTCTTGTTGGTGCCAGAATCTGCTCCCTGGCTTTTTCCAATTGCCAGTCTGGGGCCCCCTTGATTGACTGGCGTAGGATTACATAACTCTCGCACATGAACAGGAGTGCAATGGTCCCAGGTAGGGATGAGCCGAACACCCCCCGGTTCGGTTTGCATCAGAACATTCAAACAGACCGAAAGTTTGCGTGAACTTTCGGATCCCCTTTAAAGTCTATGGGACTTGAACGTCAGAAGTCAAAAGTGCAAATTTTAAAGGCTAATATGCAAGTTATTGTCCTAAAAAAGGGTTTGGGGACCCGGGTCCTGCCCCAGGGGACATGTATCAATGCAAAAAAAAGTTTTAAAAACTGCAGTTTTTTCGGGAGAAGTGATTTTAATAATGCTTAAAGTGAAAAAGTAAAAGTTAAATATTCCTTTAAATATCGTGCCTGGGGGTGTCTATAGTATGCCTGTAAAGTGGCGCGTTTCCCGTTTTTAGAACTGTCCCTGCACAAAATGACATTTCTGAAGGAAAAAAAGTAATTTAAAACTGCTTGCGGCTTTAATGTCATGTCTGGTCCCGGCAATATGGATGAAAATCATTGAGAAAAAGGGCATGGGTAGCCCCCTCCCCTCCCCCAGCCCATTACCAGCCCCTTTGGGTCTTGTATGGATATTAAGGGGAACCCCGCACCCAAATAAAAAAAAGGAAAGGCATGGGGCCCCCAGGCCCTATATACTATGAACAGCAGTATACAGGCGGTGCAAACAAGACAGGGACTGTAGGTTTGTTCTTAAGTAGAATCTGTTTGTAATTTGGAACAGGTACATTTTTTAAGTGTAGCTCTAGCCAAAAAATAAGCTTTTTGGAAACCATAGGGAAGGGTTATCACCCCTGTAGCATTTGTTTTGCTGTCGGTGCACCTGTTCAGAAGATTTCACCTCACTTTCTGTCCCAATGACAATTGTATTTAGAATTTTTTATTTTTTTTTGGGAAACAAGGATTGGTATTATTAGGAAGAGAACACCAGGAATTGTCTGCAGTTAGCTTTAGTTGCACACTGTGCACAGGATACAGTACACTGACTGAAGATACTGCAGCTACCACAATCAACTGCCTGCCTGTCAGTATATTAGGAAGAGAACACCAGGAATTGTCTGCAGTTAGCTTTAGTTGCACACTGTGCACAGGATACAGTACACTGACTGAAGATACTGCAGCTACCACAATCAACTGCCTGCCTGTCAGTATATTAGGAAGAGAACACCAGGAATTGTCTGCAGTTAGCTTTAGTTGCACACTGTACACAGGATACAATACACAGACTTAAAATACTGCAGCTACCACAATCAACTGCCTGCCTGTGGTATTATTAGGAAGAGAAAACCAGGAATTGTCTGCAGTTAGCTTTAGTTGCACACTGTGCACAGGATACAGTACACTGACTGAAAATTCTGCAGCTGCCTGCCTGTAAGTATATTAGGAAGAGAACACCAGCAATTGTCTACATTAATGTGTCGGTTTATCATATCATACCATACATTATTATATTTGTGTCACTATATTTTTTTGTCACTATATTAAGTTATAGTTATTGCACAATATTTCCAGATTATTGTTAGATTGTAAATTCACTGTATACAGGTTTGTGCAGCTCTTTTTTCCTTTTTTTCTGCATATTGGTGTTTGGTCTACATGTGTGAGTTTGCTGCATTTTTAGGGTTCATCAATCTATTCATTCAATCATTTTTTATTTCTCTTTATCCATTTAAGCGCGGTATATCCTCCTTCCCAAATTGTCTGCAGTCAGCTTTAGTTACACACTGTGCACAGGATACAGTACACTGACTGAAAATACTGCAGCTGCCTGCCTGTGGTATTATTAGGAAGGGAACACCAACAATTGTCTGCAGTCAGCTTTAGTTGCACACTTTGCACAGGATACAGTACACTGACTGAAAATACTGCAGCTGCCTGCCTGTGGTATTATTAGGAAGAAAACACCAGCAATTGTCTGCAGTTAGCTTTAGTTGCACACTTTGCACAGGATACAGTACACTGACTGAAAATACTGCAGCTGCCTGCCTGTGGTATTATTAGGAAGAGAACACCAGCAATTGTCTGCAGTTAGCTTTAGTTGCACACTGTGCACAGGATACAGTACACTGACTGAAAATACTGCAGCTGCCTGCCTGTAAGTATATAAGGAAAATAATAACAGGAACGGATCTAGCTAAGCTGAATACAGTGTATATGTATATATACAACACCTAGGATGCATGTGTAGCGGAGTGCCGATTTGTTGTGTGTTATGAAGACTATTGTTATCTTTAGAATAACCTCAGCTCCCTCTGGGATCCCCTTATAATATTACAGTGACTAAGGTTTAATAACATGGAGCGATGCATTGTGGAACTTATGGTACGGGGAGAAAGGGACTCCATTGCCATGGGTATCTAATAGACTATGGTGCCCGCAGTGCAGCTGTACTCCCAAAGTGCATTGCATTCTCACACAGCTTTCTGGGGGAGGTTACTTAAAGGAAGGGAGGGGCTACGTTCGGCCTCTTTGGACTTCACCCTCAATCAAGCTGGAAGTCTGAGTGAGGCCTGCTGCTGGAGCGCCTAGGCCCAAAGCCTGGGCCTACAGCTAGTGCGGGGTATCCCTCTGTTAAAAAGACCGATCTCTTTCAGCATGATCAGCTCTCGCCTCCAGAGACCAGAACCATCGGTGGACCGACACCCAGTGCGGTGGGGAGAGGAACCGGAGACTGCGGGGAGCAGAGAGAATCGGGATCGGGACATTGTCAGTGGAGCATCCAGAGAGCTGAGGCCTGTTTTGTGAGAGGGCACCTGCCCAGAATTCATAACTGTTTATTAGGCCTGTGACACTTGAAGGCCCACCACCATCAGAGTTGTGCGCCACACGCACCAGGATATAGTGCAACGTGTGGTAGCTGCGTAGTTAAAGTTTGGCGTTGCACTGACTGAGAATCACACTCCCAAAAGCATTGCGGGAGTTTAGTTAGTTCTGTGACCATCTTTTGGATTACAAATATAACGTGCACCAACGATTGCTAGCGAAGACTCCTTCTCCTGAGAAAGCTGTACACTGATCTTAGTCAGGCTTGACTAGAACAGCTAGTGACGGGACTAGGGGGTGATATCACCCACCTGGGTAAGCTCGCGAGCATAGGTTTTTAACCGCATAAAAGTTGAATACATAAACTTTATATTATTGTTGTTCTTAGCCATATTATTGACTTTGTAGGGCCCTGCAGAATCAACTGTATATTTAAATGTCTTACCTTTGTCTCTTATCTCATACCAAGTAAAGTTTATCCTTGGTTAAGTGCAAAACCTTGTTATTCTGAAGGTCTTCAAGCCAAAGAAAGGTGACAATATATGTGCTACACATATATATACTAAATACACTGACTGCAGCTAACTGACTCGCCTGCCTGCTCTATCTAACTCAAATGAAATGACACGGTCTCTCTCTCTCTCTCTCTCTATCTCTCAGCACGCCACCCTGCCTTTGGCCAATTACGGCTCTCCGTTCTTACCGCGCTGTGATTGGCCAAAGCACGCAGGTCATAGTGCATGCTTGGCCAATCATCAGCCAGCAATGCACTGCGATGCCGCAGTGAATATTGGGCTGTGACGCGCCACTCAAATTTGGGTCGAACGGCCCATAATGTTCGTAATTCGAAGAACGGTCGAACGGCCGTTGTTCGACTCGAACTCAAAGATCATCCCTAGTCCCAGGACATGGACACAGTGTCAGAATGTAAGCTGAGCTGGGCATGCACAGCTCAATATACATTTACATAGGATTGCAAACAGGCAGGTAAGTGTATTTTGAAAGTTGGAGTTTGGAGTTGAAAGTACCCAGATTTATGCTGGAAAGTTTACACTGTATGGAGTACATTTTCATTTGAATGGACTTTGTAAAAAAAACAATTAATTCACAGTTTTTTGTTTTTTTTACCTTAGCACTATATATTTAGAAATTGTTATATTTGCAATCCATTAATGTTTATACTATATATTTATAAACTGTTCAATTAATTGGTTTATTACTATTTATTTACACTGGGTACTCATGGAGAAAATGGTCTAAGGTACTGAGCCTTGGTATTGAAGAGCGACAATCGAAAAAAAAGTCTGCCATCCTATTATTTATTTATTTTAAATCTTAATTTCTGGGTATAGATCTATGCTTGTTGCCCAGGCATGTTTAAATGCATTTACTGTTGACTGATTCATTACCTCTACTGGAAGTCCATTCCAAGCATAAACCACACTTTAAAATAATACTTTTTAATCATATTTTTGAACTTTTCTCCCGCTAGTTTGAGGTCATGTCCAGAGTTTTTGATCTTAGCCTCATACTGAAATGATTGCACTTGTGAACCCCTTTCACACCCTTAATGTATTTGTATTCCTTCTTTCCTCAAGACTGTAAGTATTCCATGTCTGCAGTCTTTCCGCATATGTTTTAGCCCTCAGAACATTTTTGTTGCCTGTCTTTGGACTCATTGAGGTTGATGTACTTAAACTGGAGAGTGCAAAATTTGGTGCAGTTGTGCATGGTAGCAAATCAGTAACTTCAACTTTTTCAATTACGTTTTGACAAAACACCTGGAAGCTGATTGGTTTTTGTGCAGAGCTGCACCATATTTTGCACTCTCTAGTTTTAGTAAATTGACCCTATTCTGTCTTATAAATAAAACTGGAAATGGTATTCTAAATAGGCCCTAATAAAATATCTATATAGGGCCATCAAGGTCTCCTTCCTTCTGCTGGTAACTAAGTACAGAGCCTTGTGGTAAACCATTAGTGAACCTGACCTAAATGAACCCCATTTATAATCACACCCTGATATGTATCCTTCGGCTAACGATGTATGCACTGAACCACTCAAGGGTTAAGTCCTTGCTTGTACAACTTGTTTATGAGGTCAGAGGAACTGTAGCAAATTGTTTGGTGAAATCAAAAAATTTCTACAGTGCCTCCTAGGTCCAAATTGTTTGTGATTTAGGCAAATAATTACTTAAGGTTAGACTGTCATGATCTACCCTCAGTAAAGCCATGCAGCTTTAAGTCCAGCAGGTTGTGTGTTTTTGTTACGTAAGTACCGTGTTTATTGGCATATAACACGCACTTTTTCCCCCTGGAAATAGGGGGGAAATCACGGGTGCGTGTTATACGCCGATCATGTACCTTGGAGGAGAAGGAGGGGGACTAGCGCCGCCGGAATCACAGAGCCGTCATCTCCTATTTACTCGGCTCTCACTCGGCTCTGACGTCACACACACAGTCCTGTCTCCGCCAACGGCATTGGACCAGTGTTCTGTCAATCACAGGAGCTGGTCCAATGTTGATGGCGGAGGCGTGACTGTGTATGTGACTGCCTACTGGGAGCCAAGTAAACAGGAGATGACGACTCTGTGATTTCCTGCACTGCATGAGAGATGGTGAGGTTGCAGGTGGGTGCATATCAGGATGCAGATGGGCACAGATCAGGCTGCATTGAGGCTGCAGATGGGCACTAATCAGGCTGCATTGATGGGCACTGACTATTATTTTGCTTCAAAGTGGTTTATTAAGGGGGTCCCCTTAGTCTGCCTGTAAATTGGCACATCTGTACCATGCATAGAATATGCTTCAGCAAAAATGACATTTCTAAAGAAAAAAAAAAACAAGTTAAATCACATTTAAATTGACTCACGGTTTGCAATTGCCGACCTGGCTATTTAAAAATAAAGAAAGTAAAAAACGGCATGGGATACCCCCCCAGTCATCACCAGGTATTTTGGGTTTAGTATGAATTTTAAGGGGAACCCTTCGCCAAAATTTAAAATACAATGGCGTGGGGTCCCCCCCAACATCCATACCAGACCCTTATCTGAGCATGCAGCCTGGCAGGCCAGGAAAGAGTGGGATGAGTGAGTGTCAACCCCCTCCTGAACCATACCAAGCCACATGCCCTCAACATGGGAGGGTCGGTGTTTGGGAGCAGAGGAGCTCTGTTCTGCCTCACCCCCACCCAAAGCACCTTTTCCCCATGTTGATGGGGACATGGGTCTCTTTCCAACAAGCCTGGGTGGTGGTTGTGGGTGTCTTTGGGCAGAGGGCTTATCAGAATCTGGAAGCCCCATTTAACAAGAGGGGTCCCAGATCCCAGCTCTTTCCTATGTGAATAAGTATACCCATTCACCAAAAATATGTAAAAAGTGAATAAGGACAGTAAACAAGTTTTTGACAATGTCCCCCGATGTAGATCCATCTCACGTCGCCCGCTGCCCAAACCTGAAAAAGAAAAAACCTCCGGCCTTGCTGAATGCTTCCCGTGGACTTCCAGCTCCTCTGTCTGACATTTATTATATAGGTAAGGGGTGGGGTCACCTGGTTACATCACCTGGTGACCCCGCCTCTTGTGATGTCGTCGACCCAACATGTCCAGGTTGGTGACGTCACAAGGGGGCGTGGTCACTCACAGATGTCATTGGGTGTCCCCACCCCTTACCTATATAATAAAAGTCAGACAGAGGAGCAGGCAGTCCAGGGGAAGCATTCAGCAAGGCCGGAGGTTTTTTCATTTTTTTCGGGTTTGGCGGTTCCTCGGGTGGCGTGAGATAGATCCACATTGGGGAACATTGTTTTTTATTTTTTAATAAAGGAATTGTCAAAAATGCATTTACTGTCTTTATTCACTTTTTACACATTTTTGTTGAATGGTTAGGAGTACTATGTACCCTATACTCATTCACATGGGGGGACGGGATCTGGTTGTGGGGATAAAGCCAGGGTTGTGGGGATAAAGCCCTTTTCACCATCAAAATGGGGACAAGGAGCCTTCGGGTGGAGGGGGGGCAGAGCCCCCTGCCCTAAAGCACCACCCATGTCGAGGGCATGTGGCCTGGTATGGCTCTGGAGGGGGGGCTCTTACTCGTCCCCCCTTTCCTGGCCTACTGGGCTGCATGCTCGGATAAGGGTCTGGTATGGATTTTGGGGGGACCCCACACTCCTTTTTAAAAAAAAATTGTCATGTGGTTCCCCTTAGAATCCCCACCAGACTCAAGGGGCTTGGTATTGATTTGGATTGGGGGCCCCACCCTCCATCCTGTTTTTTTTTGCAATTTTCTATTGCTGACATTGTTTTGTTTCCATTTTAGCTGTCAGTGGCGAAACCAGCTGACAGCTCATGACTCATTGATTGTTAAGGACGCAGAGGCCGGCTTTATAGCCAGCTGCCTAACAACCAGCTATTCTTCACACAGAATTTGAATCAGTCGATCATTTTTCGACCGATCCAAATTTGAATCATTCTAAAAATTTTGAATTTGTTGGAAAATTAATAAACAAAACAAAATTTTATGAAAACTAAACAAAATTTTATGAATTTCGAAACCACACTAAATTATAATACAAAACTAAATTAGTAACATACTGTATATACGAAACAAAACTAAACAAAATTTTTCATTTCTGCACTTGTCTATTAATTTCTAGAAATACCTCCTTGGTCAATTGCCCAAGAAGTTGGACTGGTAAATCTAATGGCATGATAAACCTCAAACTTGAAAAAGCGCAAAACCATGGTGATTATTGTAGAGCAATAACATTATCATCCAGATCAGTTGAGAGGAGCAAAAGTGGAAGTAGCCAATTCTAGAGAAGATAGCCAGGGGACAAAATGTTTTGACATTTTTTCTGGCAGCCCTATGTTGGTAGGTTAATTTTCCCCTTTGCAGTATAGTGTTTACTGCATTACACCACTGTGCAAAGGTAGGTGTGTTGGGTGAAAGCAAGTGTTGTGTTATTACCGTATATACGCGAGTATAAGATGAGTTTTTCAGCCCTTTTTTAGGGCTGAAAATACCCCCCTCGGCTTATACTCGAATCAGTGTTTTTTTTGTACCTGAATTTTTTTGTACCTGAATGTACCTGAATTCTTGCCAGGCGTCCATTTTTTTAAAAGTCGCGGCTTCCTCCTGGCGTTCCGTTCCGTGATACGCATTTGACACTGTGTTCCGCCTATCACGGAGGTCCTCCCATCCTCAGAAAGTTTCCCAGCAGACACTGTGTTCAGTGTTCCGCCAATCACGGACGTCCTCTTGTCCGAGGATGAAAGAATGTCCATGATTGCAGAACACTGAACACAGTGTCTGCTGGGAAACTGAGTCAGAGAATGAGAGAATGAGAGGACCTCCATGATAGGCGGAACACAGTGTCAAATGCCTATCACGGAACACCAGGAGGAAGCCGCGACTTTAAAAAAAATGGGTGCCTGGCAAGAATTCAGGTACTCGGACACAGTGAGACTGCAATGGGCACAATGAGGTATGGCACAGAGTGAGGTATGGAACAGTGAGGCTGCAATAAACACAGTGAGACTGCAATGGGCACAGTGAGGTATGGCACAGTGAGACTGCAATGGGCACAGTGAGGTATGGCACAGAGTGAGGTATGGCACAGTGAGGTTGCAATGGGCACAGTGAGGTATGGCATGGAGGAAGGTATGGCACAGTGAGGTTGCAATGGGCACAGTGAGGTATGGCACAGAGTGAGGTATGACACAGTGAGGTTGCAATGGGCACAGTGAGGTATGGCACAGAGTGAGGTATGGCACAGTGAGACTGCCATGGGCGCAGTGAGGTATAGCACAGCGAGACTGCAATGGGCACAGTGAGGTTGAAAATGGGCACAGTGAGGCGTGCAAATGGGCA
Organism: Rana muscosa; assembly: GCA_029206835.1. Classification (NCBI taxonomy): domain Eukaryota; kingdom Metazoa; phylum Chordata; class Amphibia; order Anura; family Ranidae; genus Rana; species Rana muscosa. Next base: position 249,975,458 of record CM055116.1, read on the forward strand.
TTGTTCACCCTCTTTTCCGCTTACAGTAGCTGCTGCATTCTCACCCTCGGCTTATACTCGAGTCAATACGTTTTCCAATTTTTGTGGTAAAATTAGGTCCTCGGCTTATACTCAGGTCGGCTTATACTCGAATATATACAGAAATTTACAGGCAAGAAATAACAAATGGGTGGTTAAAATTATATGTGGAAGAAGCACATTATTCATCTGGAATAATTCTCAGAAGAGCCATTTTGGGGTCAGGAGTTATTCGGTTGTGTATTTTTAAAAGATAACGATCCTTTCTATTAATTTTACTACTGCAGATGATAAACTCAATGGCCTGTAGTTTCAAGCCTCTTCCTTACTGCCATTCTTGTGGATTAGAACAATATTAGCTGCCTGCCAGTCATGGGTAAATTCTCCTGTTAATAGAGATTTGTGAAGTCTCCCGTGACGGGCAGACAACTAATAGTTAATATTGCTTTGATAGTGCTTTAAAGAAGAAAAATATACAGTATTTGTTTTTATTGTCATCAGTGTTGTGTGTGAAAGCAGTTGCATATTCTTGAATGCCGGTAGTTATATATAGCCTCATTGTCCTCTCTGCTCCTTTTGGCAGATTGGCAGTCCTACACAGTTTAAAGACTGTGGTGCTTTGGAGTTTTGCTACTGTAAAAAAAAAAAAAATGTTCAGCCACCCTCTTGGTATAAAAGTTCAAATCTATTTTTTTATTGTTGTACACCCACTAAATCAAGTAGATTTTTCCCTTTGCCTGTCTTAACATGGTATACTGATGATGTTTATTAAAGGTGTTGTACACTTTCAAATGTTTTAATTGTTTTAAAGTATAACTAAAGGCAAAACTTTTTTTTTTTTCATTTTGGATATAGTAAGAGGTGGTTATAACCCCTGTCATTTTCTTTTTTTGCCACCTGTGTCCCATTTTTGGGGATTTATTTTGGCTATGGGACAGGAAGTGAGAGGAAATCCCTCCAAAGTGAGAGAATACCAGGGTGTCAGCAGGGTCACCAGAATTGGTGTCCTAATTGGAAGATTCCCCCTCTATTATCGATCTGATATCAACACAAAATTTGTACAGGGCTCAATGGCCACAGCTAGCTTCTAACAGGTGGCTGAAACTGCGGCAGGAATCAGCAGATTCCTGCGACTGCCATTAGCATTGACAGTTGCCTGTGCGATTGTAGCTGTACCTTGCTATAGACTGTGCATGCAGGGAAACAAATAACGCCAAGAAACTACATGGTCAATCCACAACTTATGACGGTGAAAGAACTTGTAGGTAAGAATGTTTACAATGCCTTTAAGAAAATTTACCTTGATTTCCTTACCAAAACATGCTTTCCATCATAATATTTTCAGTGCCACACCTTTCTAGATTTCCATTTAGGTCAAGAAGATGCATTTAGGTCATTAAGAGAGCATTTAGGTAAATTATATGTGTGACATGTGAGGAAAGTCAGTGGGGAGCATTTCTTTCTAGAATTTTACCCTTAAAAACATTAACTTACAATTGATTTTCTAAATGCATTGCAGATTTCAAATTGTCCATGTTAGGGCTTCCTTGTCCACTATTAAGCCTTGTACACAAGGTTTGATTGTGCGACCGAGCGTCTGATTTTTGTCAAAAGCGTGTGTGCAGGATTTTGTCTAGCATACGATCAGCCAATTTTCATTCATCAAACACGAACATAGTGACCTACTATGAGAATATAAAGAGCAAGTTAATTTCTCAAACGCCACCCTTTGGGCCCCTTCTGCTAATTTCATGTTAGTAGAAGTTTGGTGAGCATTGATTCTCACTTTTTTGTTAAGTTATTTTTATTTGGATGGCAGATAGCACAATAAAAAAATTGTGTAGAATAATACTTGGCTATGTGTTTTTCTTCAAACGACAGTTTGGGAGTAGACAGTTACATTAAAAACAACACAATGGAAAATTAACAAGAGACACCAACAGTTGTATCTTTGATCTTAAAAACTCAGAGATAATGGTGTTGGGGTAACTACCCCAAAAATCAAACAACAACCATAATATTAATATTATTTTTATCACTACAAAACAAATAGAGAGCAAATGAGAATCATGAGGTAAAATGAACTGATGTGCATCACGACCGCAATCCAGCAGATCTATGGTGGTATTTGGAGAGAAGTGGCGTGGAATCCAGAGGAGGGGAAGTAATCATCCATCATTAAAGAGACCCTGGCAGGGAATTAGCCATCTGTTGATATTGATCTGTGCACAGATCCTTTGCTCTGGTAAGCGGCAGCGATTACTAGTGGTGGTGGAATCTCTGTCTATCGAATACCAGGCACTATTCCAAGGGTGTTTTTAGAGTTTGAAGTCACCAGTGGTGGAGTGAGAAGACCCCTGTTTGCTGTCCTTTGCTTACACGACCTTATACTCTATTGATTGCAATAATTATCCACAGGACTGAACTTTCTTCTTCTCCCTTTTTTTTCAGCATTTATCAGCATTTTCGATTAGTTATCAATCAATTTTATTGGTTGTGATTTTTTATTGGTTGGGATTTGTTATTTTATTCAATTCACCATCATTGGTGGTTGAAACATTTTTGTATAGGAGTTATTTTTGGTCACACCTTATGTTTATGCAAGTTTGGTGTTTAATTCAAACGTTGCGCAGCTTTATCATTTTTACTACAAAACAAATGCCTTTTAAAATACCTTTGGCATAACTACATCAGTATCACCAGCAAAGCAGCTTCATTATTATCCCATTAAAGAAGATGAAAATGTGCGTTGCATTTCGACTTTATCAATTGCCGCGTCACAAATGTTACTTCTAGATTACGAACGGTAGTTTACAAGACCGAACTCTTCCCGGTCATTCCTTGATTCCGATCAAGCGTTTTGTACTTTCGACTTTTGTGTGACGATTTCTGTAGTGACCATCCGAAATGAGACGTTGAGTTCACATCCGACAAAAATTTTATAGCCTGCACATCTACTTTTTGTCTGACAAAAAAATGAAATCGGCTGTCGAAAGCACCGTACTAACGATCCAAAAAACCACAGACAGCTCGTCTTACGAATTTTCCTAGCTGATGCCGCATACACACGGCCGTTTTTAATGTCATTGAAAAAAACAACGTTTTCTCAACGTGATTCTTCTGAAGCCTGCCTTGCATACACACTATTGTTAAAAAAATGCTTGAGCAAAGCGCGGCGACGTACAACACGTACGACAACACGTACGACGGCACTATAAAGGGGAAGTTCCATGCCATTCGGATGGCGCCACCCTTTGGGCTGCTTTTGCTGATTTTGTGCTATCATGTATTAGTAAAAGTTTGGTGAGAGACGATTCGCGCTTTTCAGTCTTCGTGCTTTAAAGATCGTTTTCTGGTGTTCAGTTTGTGCTTGTGGGTTCGTATCTGTCTTTCAGTGCTTGTAGTCAGTTCGCATCTGTTTTTGCAGTGCGTTCTTGTCCGCTCGTTACTGTTTTTCAGGTCATTCTTCATAGGCCTTGCTGTTCTTCAGTGCGTTCTTTTAGTTCATTCTGATTAGACAACTTTTTTCTAGCTATGTTCTTGTCGCCGAGATCGTGCTGTTCTTGGTGCTGGGATTGTTGCTTTATCCCAACTCCAGTCCACGAACAGGGTGAGGAAGAGTTCATGGACCAAGAATTGGTTGCTCCAGCAGGACCAATTCTCTCACATGTCTCTGCTGCGGGAAATCCAGGAGAATAACCCTGATGACTACAGGAATTTTCTTAGGATGTCTGACCCCGTTTTTCAGCATCTGTTGGCTTTGGTGTCCCCCTATATCACCAGGCAGGACACCGTTATGCGGGAAGCCATCACTGCTGAGCAGAGTTGCCATGTTGCGCTACCTGGTAACAGGGAGAAGCTTGTAGGACCTCAAGTTCTCGACAGGCATCTCCCCCCAGGTGCTACTGAGTCCAGATGTGTAACCAGCTGCAGAGCATCGTCTCCTTACCGTACACTGAATCCAGTTATATTAGTTAAATATAGTTACCAACACATCTACACAACCATGTTCCAAAAATATTCTCACATAAATAGTTCAAGATGTCAAGTTTCATGTTTGTGGGCACAATAGTCATATGAATCATCGTTCATTCGCTCACTAATAATAATAAATGTTTTTGTCTGATACAGTGTTAACTAAATTTGACCATGCCTATTTAGGCATGGTCAAATTTAGTTAACACTGTATCAGACAAAAACATTTATTATTAGTGAGCGAATGAACGATGATTCCTATGACTGATTATTGTGCCCACAAACATGAAACTTGACATCTTGAACTGTACTGCATTAAAGAAAAAGCACCATGCTAGTAATAATAATCTGAGTAACACAGGAAAAAAAAATGCAACACCCACCATTTTATTCTGTAGGGCCTTTGCTTTAAAAATATATATAATGTTTGGGGGTTCAACATAATTTTCTTGCAAAAAAAAATATGTTTTCATGTAAACAAAAAGTGTCAAAAAGGGCTTTGTCTTCAAGTGGTTAGAAGAGTGGATGTAAGCTTCCTAATGTTGTGTATAAAATGCCAGAACAGTTCTAAACCCCCCAAATGACCCCATTTTGGAAAGTAGACACCCCAAGCTATATACTGAGAGGCATGTCGAGTCCATGGAATATTTTATATGTTGACACAAGTTGCGGAAAAAATAATTATTTTTTTTTTTGCACAAAGTTGTCACTAAATGATATATTGCTCAAACATGCCATGGGCATATGTGGAATTACACCCCAAAATACATTCTGTTGCTTCTCCTGAGTACGGGGATACCACATGTGTGAGACTTTTTGGGAGCCTAGCCGCGTACGGGACCCCAAAAACCAAGCACCGCCTTCAGGCTTTCTAAGGGTGTCAATTTTTGATTTCACTTCTCACTGCCTATCACAGTTTCGGAGGCCATGGAATGCCCAGATGGCACAAACCCCCCCAAATGACCCCATTTTGGAAAGTAGACACCCCAAGCTATTTGCTGAGAGGTATTGTGAGTATTTTGCAGATCTCGCTTTTTGTCACAAAGTTTTGAAAATTGAAAAAAAAAAGAAAAAAAAATGTTCTTTCTTAATTTTCAAAAACAAATGAGAGCTGTAAAATACTCACCATGCCTCTCAGCAAACAGCTTGGGGTGTCTACTTTCCAAAATGGGGTCATTTGGGGGGGTTTTGTGCTATTTTGGCATTTTATGGCCTTCAAAACTGTGATAGGTAGTGAGGAGTGAAATCAAAAATTTGCGCCCTTAGAAATCCTGGAGGCGGTGCTTGGTTTCCGGGGTCCCGTACGTGGCTAGGCTCCTAAAAAGTCCCACACATGTGGTATCCCCGTACTCAGGAGAAGCAGCAGAATGTATTTTGGGGTGCAATTCCACATATAACCATGGCATGTGTGAGCAATATATCATTTAGTGACAACTTTTTGTAATTTTTTTTTTTTTGTCATTATTCAATCACTTGGGACAAAAAAAAAATATTCAATGGGCTCAACAGGCCTCTCAGCAATTTCCTTGGGGTGTCTACTTTCTAAAATGGGGTCATTTGGGGGGGTTTTGTGCTATTTTGGCATTTTATGGCCTTCAAAACTGTGATAGGTAGTGAGGAGTGAAATCAAAAATTTGCGCCCTTAGAAATCCTGAAGGCGGTGCTTGGTTTCCGGGGTCCCGTACGTGGCTAGGCTCCTAAAAAGTCCCACACATGTGGTATCCCCGTACTCAGGAGAAGCAGCAGAATGTATTTTGGGGTGCAATTCCACATATAACCATGGCATGTGTGAGCAATATATCATTTAGTGACAACTTTTTGTAATTTTTTTTATTTTTATTTTTTTTGTCATTATTCAATCACTTGGGACAAAAAAAAAATATTCAATGGGCTCAACATGCCTCTTAGCAATTTCCTTGGGGTGTCTACTTTCTAAAATGGGGTCATTTGGGGGGGGGTTTGTACTGCCCTGTCATTTTAGCACCTCAAGAAATGAGATAGGCAGTCATAAATTAAAAGCTGTGTAAATTCCAGAAAATGTACCCTAGTTTGTAAACGCTATAACTTTTGCGCAAACCGATAAATATACGCTTATTGACATTTTTTTTTACTAAAGACATGTGGCTGAATACATTTTGGCCTAAATGTATGACTAAAATTGAGTTTATTCGATTTTTCTTATAACAAAAAGTAGAAAATATCATTTTTTTTCAAAATTTTCGGTCTTTTTCCGTTTATATCGCAAAAAAAAAAAATCGCAGAGGCAATCAAATACCATTAAAAGAAAGCTCTATTTGTGGGAAGAAAAGGACGCAAATTTTGTTTGGGTACAACATTGCATGTCCGCACAATTTACAGTTAAAGCAGCGCAGTGCAAAATTCTGAATTCACCTCTGGTCCTTTAGCTACCAAATGGTCCGGGGCTTAAGTGGTTAAAAGATTGTAAAAATTACTAAAAATTTTTTAGGGAGATCTGGCTTACAAAAAATAAAGATTGTTCATGAGATCACGATAAATAATAAATAAACAAGTTTGTCATAACTCTGTTAGAATATCAGCAGCAAAAGAATTTGATTATTGTAGCATTATAAGGAAGAAAAGAATGCGCTGCATTAAACGATGCAAAGATTTACAGCATGACGAATGTGCTATCTCCATTACGAATGCTCCTGTCTCATAACTTGCTTCTGAGCATGCACGTTTTTTTCACGTCGTTAAAGCGTACACACGGCCGTTTTTCACGACGAGAAAAACGGCGATGTGAAAAACAACGAGAAAAAATAGAGCAGGTTCTAAATTTTTAATGCCCATTTTCCTCGTCGAGAAAAATGCTCTGGAGACTACACATGACCGTTTTTCACAACCAATTAAAAAAATGGCATGTTTCTCATCATGAAAAACGCTTGTGTGTACGCGGCATGATTTGCGTATCGTGTGTATGAGGCTTTATTCAAGGATACTTCAGTTCCGGCACACAAAGAAAATGTACCCTTGCAGAGGTCAGAATTCCTCTTCAATGCTACAAAACAACACAGATGTTTCTCCCAGCCTCCTTGAGTAGCCTTTCAGCACCACTGCTCTGGCCCTCAGGCTTAGGCTGGCCAAGGATGTTTTTTTTTTTTGATCAACCATTAGATTGAATTCCGTTGAAAGGGAACAGCCACTGATAGATTGAAATTTGGCCGGTCCCTGCTGAACTGACTAAATTTCAAACCATCTATGGCCAGCTTTAGGGCTCCTGTCTGTTCCTCCACAGACTTTTCAAGCACTGTGCACACACCTGCATAGCTCCAGCTGATCCTTTGCAGACTTATGGACTCCTGTGGAGGTTGGAGCACTAACCACTAGTCAGTACCCTATCATAAGGGTTTTGCACAGCTGCACAATCATCAGGCGCTGGGAACCTCCAAAATGTGGACCCAAGACTGGAGACATTTTCTCTCCCATGTGTATACAAAGTCTTCAGGCTCTAGGGCCTTGAAAAGGCTTTACCAAATGTAGAGAAAACTGCCAAGCTAGTTTTCTCCACTTATAAGCAACATCCTGGATCCCCTCAACTTGCACGGATAAAAACCCTTGGTGACACCAATTCTTCTTTACACCTGAACACCAATAGTAGGATTTTTAAAACAGCTTACCTGTAAAATCCTTTTCTTGGAGTACATCACGGGACACAGAGCAGCATAGTCATTACTATGTGGGTTATATAGAATTACCTTCAGGTGCTGGCACTGGCAACTTCCAAAACAGGAAGTACCCTCCCCTATATAAGCCCCTCCCATCCGGGAGTACCTCAGTTTTGTAGCAAAGCAATACGTGTCCCCAAAAGAGGGGTGGGAGCTCTGTGTCCCGTGATGTACTCCAAGAAAAGGATTTTACAGGTAAGCTGTTTTAAAAATCCTACTTTCTTGTTCATACATCACGGGACACAGAGCAGCATAGTCATTACTATGTGGGACGTCCCAAAGCAATGCCAAATGAGGGGGGGATACACCATACATAAGCTGGGCGCCATCAGGCATGAGGATCTTTTGCGGCCTGCAACACACTGCGCCCAAAGGCGACATAATCCTCCTGACTTCTAACGTCCACCTGGTAGAACCTAGTAAACGTGTGTACTGAAGACCATGTTGCGGCCTTACAAATTTGCGCCAGGGAGGCCTGGTGATGCACTGCCCATGAAGTTCCAACTGCTCTCGTGGAGTGCGCCCTAACTTTGAACGGAGGCGGTCTACTTCTCAAGCCATAGGCTTGTATTATGACCTGTCGAATCCACTTGGCTAAAGTAGATTTTGATGCTGCCTGACCCTTTCTGGGGCCTTCCGGCAGAACAAATAAAGAATCCGTTCTACGAATCTGAGCAGTGGCTTTTAGATAAGCTTTAACTGCTCTTACTACATCCAAAGAATGCAATAACTTTTCCTCTACCGAGCTTGGTTTGGGGAAAAAAGAAGGAAGAACCACATCCTGGTTCAAGTGAAACCTCGATACCACCTTAGGAAGAAAGGCTGGGTGAGGGCGTAATACTACTCTGTCCTTATGGATAACCAGATATGGCTCTTTACAGGACATGGCGGCTAATTCCGACACTCTTCTAGCCGAGCATATGGCTACTAAAAATATCAATTTTCTGGTGAGTAGAACCAAGGAAATGTGCCGCAAAGGTTCAAACGGCTGCTTCTGCAGAACCGACAGAACCAAATTTAGATCCCATGGGCATATGGGAGCTTTAATCGGTGGAATAATACGAGTCACCCCTTGCATAAAGGTTTTGACAAGTGAATGCATAGCCAGGGGCCTTTGAAATAGTATTGATAAGGCCGAAACCTGGCCCTTGATAGTACTTAAGGCAAACTTCCTGTCTACAGCCCACTGCAGGAAGTCCAGAATTCTGCCTATAACGTACTTACGTGGATGCCATTTTCTGGCCTCGCACCAAGTGATGTACGCCTTCCAAACTCTATAGTAGATCTGCCTGGATACAGGCTTCCTGGCATTGATTATAGTTGATACCACAGAGTTAGAGAGACCTCTCTTCTTTAGGATGTGGGATTCAATAGCCAGGCCGTTAAACTTAGAGTTAGTAAGGAAGGGTGGTATATCGGTCCTTGCGAAAGCAGGTCCGGACGACGTGGAAGGGTCCAAGGACTCCCCACAGACATTTTGATGATCTCCGCGTACCAGGCCCTTCGGGGCCACGCTGGAGCCACCAGGATCACCGGCTTCTTCTCCAACCTGACTCTGCGAAGGAGTCGAGGCAACAATTGTAGCGGAGGGAATGCATATATCAGTCTGAACTGATCCCAAGGGAACACCAGAGCATCCGAGCCGCAAGCGAGGGGATCCCTTGTCCGGGAGACAAATCTGTCCACCTTTGCGTTGAATCTGGATGCTAGCAGATCTACATCCGGTGTTCCCCACCGCTGACATATTGCTCGGAAGACCTCGGGATGAAGGGACCATTCCCCTGGGCATAACTGTTGGCGACTCAGAAAGTCTGCCTTCCAATTCTCCACCCCTGGAATGAAGACAGCTGATATACATGGGACATGCTTTTCTGCCCATTCCAGGATGTGACTTACTTCCCTCTGGGCTGCACGACTCCTGGTGCCTCCCTGATGATTGATATATGCCACTGCTGTGGCATTGTCTGATTGAATTCTGACAGGGGACCCTTGGAGTCTGGATGTCCAGGCTACTAGGGCGTACCGGGCTGCTCGTATCTCTAAGAGATTGATGGGCAGGGTTTTTACTACATTTGACCATCTGCCCTGGAGAGACCATTGCTCCAGTACTGCCCCCCAGCCTATAAGGCTGGCATCTGTAGTGACCACCTTCCAAGATATCGGGCTGAAGGGTTTTCCCTTCTGGAGATTCTGGGGGATCAACCACCAGCAGAGACTCTTCCGAACGGAAGGGGACAAAGCCATTGGGAAGTCTAGAGCCTGAACTTTTCCGTTCCAGGCTGACAATATGGCCCTTTGTAAATTCCTTGAGTGGAATTGGGCGTATGGCACAGCTTCGAATGATGCTACCATCTTTCCTAGCAGCCTCATGCACAGGCGTATGGACGGCTGTCTTTTTGCACAAAGCAGACGGACCAAGCCCCTCAAAGAGGATACCTTGTCTAGAGGTAAGAAAATCTTCCTCTGGTCTGAATCCAGCCGTAGCCCTAGATATACCAGGTTTTTCACTGGCTGTAGGGCTGACTTGTCCAGGTTGATGACCCAACCGTGAGATTCTAGATACTTGATTGTATCGACAATTACCACTTCTAGCTTGGCAACTGAGTGGTCCATCAACAACAGGTCGTCTAGGTATGCCATTATCGTTACACCTCGTGTTCTTAGATCGGCCAACAGTGGGGCCAGAATTTTTGTGAACACTCGTGGTGCTGTGGCCAGACCGAATGGTAAGGCTCTGAACTGAAAATGGCGCCCTTCTACTGCAAAGCGTAGAAATTTTTGATGACCTGGAAAGATGGGAACATGCAAGTAAGCATCTTTGATGTCGATCGAGGCTAACCATTCCTCCCCTTGTAGGGCAGCGGTGACCGATCGGATCGACTCCATCCGGAAAGACCGGACGTTTAGAAATTTGTTTAGACTCTTTAGGTCCAATATGGGTCTTATGTCCCCGTTTGGCTTCGGGACTGTGAAAAGGTTTGAGTAGAAACCCAACCCCCACTCTTCCATAGGAACCTCCATAATTACTCCTTGGAGCAATAGTTGTTCTAACGCCAATAGGAGAGACCCTCTTTTCAGAGGGTCTCTTGGCATGCCTGACCACATAAAATGGGAAGGAGGAGACTCTTTTAACTCCAACTTGTATCCCAGAGTTACTGCGGAGAGCACCCATCTGTCTTTGATTGTCTCCCGCCAGGTCTCTGCGAACAACTGAAGTCTTCCCCCCACCCGTTTGAGTGGGGGCAGCCCTTCATAGGCTTGACTTGGAGGCTGGTTTAGTACCCCTTCGGATCCAGGGTTTCTTATTACCCTGTGACTGTCCCTGATTTTTACCCCCTGAGTTTGACCGAGGAGGCCGTCGGAACTGCTTAGTAGCAGACGTCGCAGGGATAGGAGAGGTAGTCCTCTTAAAAGATGGACCCCTAGACCTCTTCTTACTCGGTAAGAGAGTACTTTTACCACTGGAAATCTTCTGGATATACTTATCCAGGTCCTCGCCAAAAAGGCGTTCCCCATGAAATGGGAAGCTAACTAAGAGCTTCTTACAGGGAGCTTCAGCAGACCAGTTTTTGAGCCACAGAAGCCTACGCATATGTACCAAAGACAGCGTGAGGCCTGATGGATAGAATCCTTGATGGCGTCAACCGCAAAGCATAATGCTCTAGGCAGATCAGCCAGAGCCTGGGCCTGCTGGTCTGGCAAATCCCTCAGGACCATTTTCATTTGATCCTTTAAAGCTTGGCAGACCCCAATAGCTGCCACTGCTGGCTGTGTAACAGCCCCTGCTGTGGAAAAAGCAGATTTTAATAAAGATTCCAATTTTTTATCCACTGGATCTTTGAACATTTGAACATTATCTACTGGACATGTCAGTGATTTGTTCACAGAAGAGATGGCTGCATCCACCGTAGGAACATTCCATCTCTGGGTGAACTTTTCCTCCATGGGATAGATCACCGGAAATTTTTTAGGCGGAACAAATAGTTTATCAGGATGTTCCCAGTCCTGGTATATAAGTCCTTCCAATAATGGATGTATTGGAAAGGAGCAATTAACCTGGGGAGCTTTTAGCGACCCCAATGAGGAGACAGCAGTAGTTGATGGTTCAACAAGAGGCATTTTAAATGCAGATCGAACCATGTCAGTTAGGGTCTGGACCCACAATCTTTCAGTCTGTGATGCTGAAAATGGTTCATCTACTGTCGATTCCTCAAAAACAGAGCTAACCTCCTCCTGATCCCCTTCAGGTAGGTCGGTCCCTTCCTGGGACTGTTGCTCTGCCAACAGGCACTCTAATGGAGGTGATGGAGATCTGGCGCGCTTTCTTTCCTGTAGAGAAGAAGCGATCAATGCAGCCAATCTCTGCTCCAATCCCTCCAGAGTTGAGGAAAAAACCTCCTCTGTTATATATGCAGGAGCAGGTGGACTGAGGACAGCCGCAGTACCTGGCACTCCCGGGGGTTCCTTATGGGTATTAACCTCTGATTTCTCAGGGGAGGAGGGTGCAGATGACTGCTCCAGATCCTCAGAGCCCGATGGAGACCCCCTACACTTCCTGAGAGGTATATCTCGGAGTTTTTTAGGCGGCATATTCCTTAGTTCAAAGCTGAGGTATTCCAGCCGCAATACACCCCTTACTGAAATAGTCTAATGCAATTTGCTGCTATGTACATCAGTGGGTGTCTACTAATGCATCTTTCTGGGGATGCCTGTATCAACCGCCCGCTGTAAGCCCCTATACCATGCTACCAGCTCCTTTTCATGCTCTGTGTCCATAGCAAGCAGCGTGGACTGAGTCCTTTTATCTTGCTGGGACGCCCGCACATGCGCAGAAGCGCTGGGCACACAGAGCGAGTCATCCGCCAGGCTCCGCCCCCTTTTTTGAAGCTAAACCTTATAAAAAGAAAGCATGTGTGCGCGCGCGCGTGCACGTGTGCGCTCTTGGCGCCACGTAAGGAGAGGAGCCAGGGTCCCTGTTTCACCAGGACTCGGGGATGGAAGGAAACTACTTGGCAGCATGACAGAGGAATGCAGCTTCCCTGATAGAGAGCTCACTCATCTGCCTGGACTTTCACCATGGAAGGAATAGTCCCAAGAAAAAAGACGTTCCACAGCGGCCTCTAGTGGACAAACACAGGTACCGCACTTTTGTCTTTTTTTTTTTTTAAAACCTCCTTTATGAAAAACATTTCCAGGTTTACAGTTTTTAAAACTTCCCTTATGAAAAAACATTTCTAGGATTTCTTAGGCATATACAGCTATTAGCGGGAATACCTTTTAGGTAACAGGCAGAAAGACATATTAGGCTTGGGGGTCCCCTCAATAGAACCAAGTTCCTGAGGGGCCCCCACTTACCTTTTCCCCGCCGCAGGACTTTGTTTGGTCCACAGAAGCCCAAACTTCACCTTTCATGGCAGGCATTGTACTAGACCTTCAGGGACCGGGTTCCCAAGGATTCCACTCCCCTGGACCTGTATAGCACCCTGCACAGATAGCCTCTTGGTTTTGGGTATGACCAGAGCTCTGGATCCCAGGGTCCAGCCCTCCTAAGAGAGGCATTACAGGCAAAACCCTGCTCTTCTCTGCAAGGCCCGGGTACCGACCGTTTAGCTATGAAGCTTTTTTGGTCGGATCCGGAATAGCTTGCTAAGGCCCAGAGAACCTGTACACAAGCCCAGATGAATACATGTTAACCTTGGCCAACACCTTAGACACTGGCAAAAAACTGAGGTACTCCAGGATGGGAGGGGCTTATATAGGGGAGGGTACTTCCTGTTTTGGAAGTTGCCAGTGCCAGCACCTGAAGGTAATTCTATATAACCCACATAGTAATGACTATGCTGCTCTGTGTCCCGTGATGTATGAACAAGAAAACCATTTTTCCTTATGACCTAGTGAAGCCCAGTCAATAATATTTTGTAATCCACTTAGGACTGCTGTGATTCAAGGGCTTATAACAGGAGGATGGTGACAAAATTTCCCAAAGTCCTTAATTTTTAAGAGTTCCTATGTCTAGAATCCTGTCTGTTATGTGGAGAATAGGTGGATATTACCACATCGATGACAACAGTACTAAGCTTCCTTGTTTCTTCCTCACAATTAGTTGAGACGTTAGGTATTTATACTGCAAGCCTGATTTTAAAGGGGTTGTAAAGGTTTGTTTTTTATTCTCTAAATAGGTTCCTTTAAGCTAGTGCATTGTGGGTTCACTTACCTTTTCCTTCTATTTCTCTTCTAAATGTTTTCTTTCTTTGTCTGAATTTCTCACTTCCTGTAAGCTTGCCCCCATCATCCTAACCGTTCTGGCTGGGGGTTAGTCAGCGTGCTCGCCCCCTCCCTTGGGACTACATCCCTGCGGGGAGACGCAGAACGGCTCGGATGAGGGGGGCAAGCATACTGAGGAGGAACAGGAAGTGAGAAATTCAGACAAAGAAAAAAAACATTTAGAAGGGAAATCGAAAGAAAAGGTAAGTGAATAAACAATGCACTAGCTTAAAGGAACCTATTTAGAAAACAAAAAACAAACCTTTACAACCCCTTTAACTTTCAGTTGGCAAATTGCAATTACATATAAAAAGGGTTTCAGGAAATTACACTGGCAAAACTAGAAACAATAATTATTCTTTTTTTTTTAAATACATTAGAGTGTATTATTTTTTCTTGGAGACAGGACAAGCTCACATCCTAGTACTGGGTGACTAGATAAACAGGCACCACTCTAGTAATTTAACAGAGTTAAATAACAGTTCTACTTTAAGAGTGCAAAGAATACTTTTTGATATGATGTAACATCTCTGAAATGAGTAGATTTAGGTAATTTAATTAATTTGTAGGTCTTATAATATAATTTGGTGAGTATGTGAACTTTTAGCTCGTGTTAACTCAATTTCCTTATGCTTTCATTTACCATTTGTTGGGGACATTACAGTGATTAGCCGAAGTCCTTCCAGCTCTTAATGTTCTCAATAAATTTTAATTTAAATTGACTGTCGGTCTCTGGCCATAATAAAGTAGGCATTTGACATCTCAGTGCAAGTCTATTATATCCCTTCTCAGCAAACCCTTTTAAGTTGCAAAATAAACATAAGAATAAAATGTTGAAAGGGATATGGAAAATAATAACAGTTAAAGAAGCAATATAACATATAGTATTTATATGAAAACAGCAGCACAGCTAAATCTACTAATATGTTTTCAGGTTAATACTGCTATGCTATAGAGGTGACTATGAAACTTTCCCAAGCTATTGCTTTTAATACAAATGATGACTTAGAGGTTGAAAATAATGAAAATGATCTAGCTATTTTATATGTTAAATCTTTATGCCAGAAGCACAACTGCTGAAGTAGCTATTTATTTTTAGCATCTTTTAGCAGCAGTAATTATTGCTTCTGACCTGGTTCTGTAGATTTGTGTTTATGTGAAAACAGATGACTATCACATACAATGTTTTCATTTACTTTGAACACCCATTGTTAACATGCAGATACAAAGCATACCCTACTGGCAAAAATAGAGTCTGTTATACTTAAATATGTGCATTATTAATGCAATTTTATAACTGCTTCCATGACCAAAAGAAGTGTTTTATTAACATAATTGAATGTGTATCTTAAAAGGTTAAGATTCAGTCACCCACCAATGTTGTGGACACTTGGTACTGAGAATTTTACACTTTCAATGCTATCTCCATCCACATACAAGAACCATTGCTTTGTGTATTTATTTATTTTTCTTTTTCTTTTTTGAGGTAGGAGGATTGAGTCTACTGTTGCTGCAACAACTGTTGCTGTTTTGGAGGAAAATCCAGGAACTTTGATGAAAAGATCTCAAAACACATTCCAACACAGGAATATAAACTCCATGGAGGGTACTGTATAGTTTTGTTCAAAACTAAATTCTGAACAGCAAAGCTAGTGGGTTAACCACTTAACCACTTAACAACCACCTGCCGACAAATAACGGCGGCAGGGTGGTTGCTTAACTCTGGGAGGACGTTATATAACGTCCTCCCAGAATCGCGCTCCCGCGCGCCCCCTGGGGCGCGCACACGGGAAACTCCGTGACCGCCGGGTCCAGAGGACCCGGCGGATCACGAATCGTGGTAAATCGCCGCTGATAGCGGCCGTTTACCACGTGATCGCTCCGTCAAATGACGGAGCAATCACTTGTAAACAGACCGGCGTCATTTGATGACGCCGGTTCCTCCCTCCCCTCTCTGTACCGATCGGTACAGTGTGAGAGGGGAGGGGGAGGGAGCGGATGGCAGCAGCAGCACTGTGGGTTGGATCTGTGACAATTGCAGTCACAGTTCCAGCCATCCATCCATCCCTGCTCAGCCATCCCTGTGCTATACCCTGCCAATACTCTGCAATACACCCTGCCAATACTCTGCAAAATACCCTGGTGCAATACTCTGCAATACTCTGCAATACCCTGGTGCAATACTCTGCAATACCCTGGTGCAATACTCTGCAATACCCTGCTGCAATACTCTGCAATACCCTGCAAAATACTCTGCAATACCCTGCGAAATACTCTGCAATACCCTGCGAAATACTCTGCAATACCCTGCACAATACTCTGCAATACCCTGCACAATACTCTGCAATACCCTGCAAAATACTCTGCAATACCCTGCAAAATACTCTGCAATACCCTGCGCAATACTCTGCAAAATACTCTGCAATACCCTGCACAATACTCTGCAATACCCTGCACAATACTCTGCAATACCCTGCACAATACTCTGCAATACCCTGCACAATACTCTGCAATACCCTCCACAATACTCTGCAATACCCTCCACAATACTCTGCAATACCCTCCACAATACCCTGTGCAATACCCTCCACAATACCCTGCCATACACCGCAATACCCTGCCATACACCGCAATACTCCGCAATGCCCGGCAATACTCCGCAATGCCCGGCAATACTCCGCAATGCCCGGCAATACTCCGCAATGCCCGGCAATACTCCGCAATGCCCGGCAATACTCTGCAATAACCACTTCCCGCCCTCCGGCCGTCATATGACGTCCTTGACTTTGTGCGGGGATATCTGAATGATGCCTGCAGCTACAGGCATCATTCAGATATCGGCTTTTTCAGCCGGCGATTCCCTACACCATAAGAACAATCATAGCGGCTGTTCCGCCGCTTGATCATTCTTACGGGAGGCGAGAGGGGATGTCCCCCCCCCGCCGCCCTCCGGTGCTTCTACCGACTCACCGCTACGATCAAAGCCAGGATTGTTGTTTTTTTTTTTTGTTTTTTTTTCAGGCTTCCCAGCCTAGAGGTGAGATGTGGGGTCTTATTGACACCCCCCCATATCTCACTGTAAAGAGGACCTGTCATGCCATATTCCTATTACAAGGGATGTTTACGTTCCTTGTAATAGGTATAAAAGTGATCAAAAAAATGTTTAGGGCGGAAAAACATGTCAAACTAAAATAAATAAAGTAAAATGAAGAATACATTTTTTTTTTTTTAAAGCGCCCCTGTCCCCGTGAGCTCGCATACAGAAGCGAACGCATACGTAAGTCCCGCCCACATATGAAAACGGTTTTCAAACCACACATGTGAAGTATCTCTGCGAACGTTAGAGCGAGAGCAATCATTTTGGCCCTAGACCTCCTCTGTAACTCAAAACATGTAACCAGTAAAAATATTTAAAGCGTCGCCTATGGGGATTTTTTAAGTAGCGAAGTTTGGCGCCATTCCACGAGTGTGTGCAATTTTTAAGGGCGACATGTTAGGTATCTATTTACTCGGCGTAACTTCATCTTTCACATTATGCAAAAACATTGGGCTAACTTTACTGTTTTTTTTTTTTTTTAAGCACAAAACATTTTTTTTCCGTAAAAAACGCGTTAAAAAAATTGCTGCGCAAATATCGTGCGAGATAAAAAGTTGCAACAACCACCATTATATTCTCTAAGGTCTTTGCTAAAAAAACATATATAATGTTTTGGGGTTCTATGTAATTTTCTAGCAAATAAATGATGATTTTTACATGTAGGAGAGAAATGTCAGAATTGGCCTTGGTGCTCCAGAACGCCTGAAGGTGCTCCCTGCATGTCGGGCCTCTGTATGTGGCCACGCTGTGTAAAAGTCTCACACATGTGGTATCGCCATACTCGGGAGTAATAGCAGAGTGTGTTTTGGGGTGTAATTTGTGGAATGCATATGCTGTGTGTGAGAAATAACCTGCTAATATGACAATTTTGTGAAAAAAAAAAAGAGAAAAAAAAAATCTTGATTTTGCAAAGAATTGTGGGAAAAAATGACAACTTCAAAAAACTCACAATGCCTCTTTCTGAATACCTTGGAATGTCTTCTTTCCAAAAAGGGGTCATTTGGGGGGTATTTGTACTTTTCTGGCATGTTAGGGTCTCAAGAATTGAGATAGGCCGTCAGTACTTCAGGTGTGATCAATTTTCAGATATTGGCACCATAGCTTGTGGACTCTATAACTTTCACAAAGACCAAATAATATACACCAATTTGTACTTATTTTTACCAAAGATATGTAGCAGTATAAATTTTGGCCAAAATTTATGAAGAAAAAATAGTAATTTGCAAAATTTTATAACAGAAACGAAAAAAAAATAATTTTTTTACAAAATTTTCAGTCTTTTTTCTCTTATAGCGCAAAAAATAAAAAACCCAACAGTGATTAAATACCACCAAAAGAAAGCTCTATTTGTGTGAAAAAAAGGACAAAAATTTCATATGGGTACAGTGTTGTATGACTGAGTAATTGTCATTCAAAATGTGAGAGCACCGAAAGCTGAAAATAGGTCTGGTTATTAAGGGGGTTTAAGTGCCCAGTGGTCAAGTGGTTAAACAAAGTAATGTTCAGCAATACCCATGAAAATTCTTCTTTAGACTTTTTAAAACTTTTACTTTTTTGCATTGATTATTTACTAAATACCTAGAGAAATTTTAAAGTATCTGACCATCTCTACATTCATTTTTCTCAACTGGACTTGGAACCTTTTTTTTTTTTACAGTGATTTTTTTTTATAAGATTGTTAAATGTCTGCAAAAGAAAATGACCCTTTCAGCAATTTGGTTAATTGCTCTTTAGATGCAATATTACACTGGTCTTCAGCATTTGAACAATCAAATCTTTCCAGCACTATGCAAGATGTTTTCAACAAGGTTTTTGTTGTTCTGAAATTTTCATTTGTAATAATCAATTATACATGCACTCAGAGGTTGCTGTACGAGATGCTTCAGTCTTTATAACATTATTCTCTATATTTTCCTGCATATGACTAACACATTGCTATTTTAAAGCTGAAATCAAAATTTCCAGTATACAAGGCATAGTGAGCACTGAAGTGCATAGAACAATGATGTAATGTAGGCAAGAAATATCAGATAAATACAGATATTGTATGTATTGCCTGCTGAATAGTGGTAGCTGAGTTTATGGCAGTGGACTATTTTGCCACATTGTAGTATACTGTTTAGATTGCACAAAATTACAGTAAAATTACAGAAATGACAATAATGGCCATGGAATACACCATAGGAAAGGGGTCCTAGCCTAGGCTAGAACAATGGTTCCATAAATGAATACATTGTGGACTGCCAGTCAATAAGGATTGGATCCAATGAACCACAATGTGAACATAGTGTTTATTTTAGTATTCTTTGTTCCACAGAATCAGATGACGCAGAAAGGTCTAGAAGAAAAGGATATTCAACCTCATCTCTTTCCATCTGTAATTCATTCCAAGCGTGATTAATTTTTTAGGCAGCCTGACTTCCAAGCAACTGCTTATTCGATTACTGTTGATAAGACTAGTAGGTTGCCATCTGGTCTGTAATAGGTTTAAGATTTGGGTTTGGGTCTGCCAGTGAGCGGTCCCAACAAACTAATGTACGTTTTCTCCATGCCTATTGCTTTATAACCATAATGCACTGCTTTGAACATAGAAGGGCCAATAATGGGGCTTTCCTATGTGCCTGCCTCTACATTATAAAACACTTTTATTTTGTATTGATATTGCCTTTATTAATATATAGATTATATATCTGAATATGTATTATATTACTCTGGCATTTGTGGCTACAATCTTTTTTGGTTTACCTCACCTTGGCTTGGTATTAAGAGATCTCCGAATGTTTCACTTCTTAATAAGTGATTCAGCAGTACTGACTGCCATATTCAAGTCTTTGGATGTATTTTTATATCTTTGTCCTTAGTTCCAATACCTTGTTAGGCAGATCTTTTGGCAGTTATTTTCTGCTCCCCCATGGCTCAGTATCTAGCCTGCTCAGTGCATCCACATGAGAGCTAACAAACTCATTTACTGTATTATAGACACTAATTGCAATAAAAAAAAAAAAAACAACACAGAAATTAAAGTGGTTGTAAAGCCTCAAGGTTGTTCCCCTTAATACATTCCATGCATTAAGGGGAAAAACCTTCTGTGCTGCAACTCTCCCCAGATCTCCCCTTTTTCTTATCTGAGTCTGATCCAATCCAGCGATGTGCATAAGTGCAGTGGCTCCAGCCTCTGTCTCTCTCCTTATTGGAAAGATTGATAGTAGCGGGAGCCATTGGCTAGATACTGTTCTCCTATTCTGCTCTTCAAAAAAAAATAATTTAAGGAAAAAAAAAAATTTTGGTGCGTTTTTTGCCATAAGAATTTATTTTGGTGCATTTTCTGCATATCTGTAAGTGTGAGATAGACACTTTATATACTGTTCTCCTATTCTGCTCTTCAAAAAAAAAAAATGAGGGCAATTTTTTTTTTGGTGCGTCTTCTGCCCCAAAATGTTTTTTTGGTGCATTTTCTGCATATCTGTACGTGTGAGATAGACACTTTAGATACTGTTCTCCTATTCTGCTCTTCAAAAAACTAATAATTTAGGGCAAAAAACATTTTTTGGTGTGTTTTCTGCCCAAAAATTTTTTTCTAGTGCATTTTCTGCATATCTGTACGTGTGAGATACACACTTTAGATATTGTTCTCCTATTCTGCTCTTCAAAAAAAGTAATAATTTAGGGCAAAAAATATTTTTTTGCTGCGTTTTCTGCCCCCCCAAAAAATGGTGCATTTTCTGCATATCTGTGCATGTGAGAAACACACTTTAGATACTGTTCTCCTATTCTGATCTTCAAAAAAATAATAATTTAGGCCAAATTTTTTTTTGGTGCGTTTTCTGCCTGAGAGATACATCCTTTAGATACTGTTGCTCTATTCTGCTATTCAAAAAACACCCATTTAGGGCAAGATCCTAAATTTGAGAAATATGAGGAGACCGTCAAATAAGGGACGTGGCCCCGGTTGTGGTGCTGCTGGTGGAGCTCCTGTTGCAGGGAGAGGACGTGGTCGATCTAATGCAGCTCTACGAATGTTGAGGCCAGGCCCAGGACAAGTACAGGCGATAGTAGATTGGGTTGCTGACAGTGCCTCCAGTTCCTTCACATTGTCTCCCACCCAGACTACTGCTGAAAGATCAGAGTTGGCACCTGCAGCCGATGTCCATCAGTCTTTCACCTCACCCCCTTGCAAATCAGCCAAGCAGTCTGAGCCCCAAGTCATGCAGCAGTCTCTTCTGCTTTTTGATGACTCTGTTAGCAGGGTTTCCCAGGGCCATCCACCTAGCCCTGCCCCAGAAGTGGAAGAGATTGAGTGCACCGATGCCCAACCACTTATGTTTCAAGACGAGTACATGGGAGGACCATCGCAGCACGTCTCGGATGATGAAGAAACACAGGTGCCAACTGCTGCTGCTTTCGCAATTGTGCAGACCGACAAGGAGGGCAGGGGTGAAGACTGGGTGGAAGATGATGTGGAGGACGATGAGGTCCTCGACCCCACATGGAATCAACGTCATTCAGGTGACCTGTGTAGTTTGGAGGAAGAGGCGGTGGTTGCACAGAGCCACCAGCACAGCAGAAGAGGGAGCAGGGTGCAAAAGCGGAGCGTCCGTCCCCTAGACAGTACGCCTGCTACTGCCCAACGCAGCAAGGGACCGAGCACACCAAAGCCAGGTCCAAGGAGTTCCCTAGTGTGGCAGTTCTTCAGACAATGTGCTGATGACAAGACACGAGTGGTTTGCACGCTGTGCAATCAGAGCCTGAAGCGAGGCATAAACGTTCTCAACCTGAGCACAACCTGCATGACCAGGCATCTAAGTGCAAAGCACGAGCTGCAGTGGAGTATACACCTCAAAAAACAAGAAAGGTCTCTGGCTCCTCCTGCTTCCTCTTCTGCTGCAGTCTCGGCCTCTTCATCCACCTCTGTAGTGACAGTGGCACCTGCCACCCCGCAAACAGAGGATCTGCCAGCAACACTACCACCTGGGTCACCAACCATCTCCACAATGTCCCATGGAAGCGTCTAGCTCTCTATCTCCCAAACACTGGAGCAGAAGAGGAAGTACCCCCCTACCCACCCACGATCCCTGGCCCTGAATGCCAGCATTGCAAAATTCCTGGCCTTTGAAATGCTGTCATTCCGTCTGTTGGAGACACAGAGTTTTAAAAGCCTGATGGCATTGGCTGTCCCACAGTATGTTGTGCCCAGCCGCCACTAATTTTCCAGGCGAGCCATCCCTTCCCTGCACAACCAAGTTGGGGACAAAATCAGGTGTGCACTGCGCAACGCCATCTGTGGCAAGGTCCACCTAACTACGGATACGTGGACCAGTAAGCATGGTCAGGGACGTTATATCTCCCTAACAGCACACTGGGTAAATGCAGTGGCGGCTGGGCCTGAGGCGGATAGCAGTTTGGCACATGTCCTTCCACCACCGAGGATTGCAGGGCGCTTCAGTTTGCCTACTATTGCTAACTCCTTCTACTCCGCCTCCTCATCCAGTTAGCGTAACACCTTCACCACCAACTTCAGCACAGCCAGGGGTAAACGACAGCAGGCAGTTTTAAATGTTCCCTGTTTGGGGTAAAATTGCCACACCGCGCAGGAGTTTTGGAGGAACATGGAACAACAGACCGATGACTGGTTGGTGGCAGTGAGCCTCAAGCCCGGCCTGGTGGTGTGCGATAATGGGCGAAATCTCGTAGCAGCTCTGGGCGTAGCCGGTTTGACGCACATCCCTTGCCTGGCGCATATGCTGAATTTGGTGGTGCAGGGGTTCCTTAAAAATTACCCCGATATGCCAGAGCTGCTGCAGAAAGTGCAGGCCGTCTGTGCGCACTATCGACGTTCTCACCCTGCTGCTGCTTGCCTGTCAGCGCTGCAGCGTAACTTCGGCCTTCCCGCTCACCGCCTCATATGTGACGTGCCCACAAGGTGGAACTCCACCTTGCACATGCTGGCCAGACTGTGCGAGCAGCAGCAGGCGTTCGTGGAGTTTCAGCTGCAGCACGCACTCGTGAGTCGCTCTGCGGAACAGCACCATTTTACCACCAATAACTGGGCTTCCATGCGAGACCTGTGTGCCTTGTTGCTCTGTTTCGAGTACTCCACCAACATGGCCAGTGCCGATGAAGCCGTTCTCAGCTTTACTATCCCAGTTCTATGCCTCCTTGAAAAAATGCTTTGGGCGATGATGGAAGAGGATGTGGCACAGGAGGAGGAGGAGGAGGAGGAGGAGGAGGAAGATGGATCATTTCCAAGGCTTTCAGGGCAGTCATTCACAAGTGGCTCCGAGGGTGGGTTCCTGCACCAACAAACGGCAGGTACACAATTGTCCAGCAAGGGCACAGTTCTGGAGGATGACGAGGTGGAGGATGAGGAGGAGGAGATGGAGGAGGAGGAACCATGTTCACAGCAGGGTGGCACCCAGACCAGCTCATGGCCATCACTGGTGCGTGGCTGGGGGGATAAAGAGGACACAGACGATACACCTCCCACAGAGGACAGCTTTTCGTTGCCTCTGGGCAGCCTGGCACACATGAGCGATTACATGCTGCAGTGTCTCCGCAATGACCGCCGAGTTGCCCACATTCTAACAGGTGCTGATTACTGGGTGGCCACGCTACTGGATCCCCGTTACAAGGACAACGTACCATCCTTAAATCCCTCACTGGAGCGTGATTGTAAGATGCGCAAGTACAAGCACACGCTGGTAGACGCGCTGCTGGTGGCATTCCCACCTGACAGCGGGGGCACAGTGGAAGCACAAGGCAAAGGCAGAGGAGGAGGAAGAGGTCGCCAACGCAGCCGGGGCACCGCCAGCACCTCAGGAAGCTGGGTTAGCATGGCCGAAATGTGGAAAAGCTTTGTCAGCACCAGGGATGAGCCGAACACCCCCCCTGTTCGGTTCGCACCAGAACCTGCGAACAGACAGAATGTTTGTGTGAACTTTAGAACCCTATTAAATACAATGGACTCGAACGTTCGAAATCTAAAGTGCTAATTATAAAGGCTAATATGCAATTTATTGTCCTAAAAAGTGTTTGGGGACCTGGGTCCTGCCCCAGGGGACATGTATCAATGCAAAAAAAGGTTTAAATAATTGACGTTTTTACGGGAGCGGTGATTTTAATAATGCTTAAAATGAAAAAATAAAAGTGAAATATTCCTTTAAATTTCGTACCTGGGGGGTGTGTATGATATGCATGTAAAGTGGCGCATGTTTCCCGTGATTAGAACTGTCCCTGCACAAAATGTAATTTTTGAAGGAAAAAAAGTCATTTAAAACTCACTCGCGGCTATTAATGAATTGTCGGCTTTTATCAATACATAGAAAAGTCATTGATAAAAAAAAAAACGTGGGGGTTCCCCCAAATTCAATTACCAGGCCCTTTAGGTCTGGAATGGATATTAAGGGGAACCCCGCCGCAAATTTTTTAAAAAAATGGCGTGGGGTTCCCCCTAAATATCCATACCAGGCCCTTGGGATCTGGCATGGATTTTAAGGGGAACTCCACCCCAAATAAAAAAAAAATGGCGTGGAGTCCCTCCAAAAATCCATACCAGACCCTTATCCGAGCACGCAACCTGGCCGGCCGCAGGGGAAGAGGGGGGGACGAGAGAGCGCCCCCCCTCCCTCCTGAACCTTACCAGGCCACATGCCCTCAACATGGGGAGGATGTCCCCATGTTGTGGGGACAAGGGCCTCATCCCCACAACCCTTGCCCGGTGGTTGTGGGGGTCTGCGGGCGGGGGGCTTATCGTAATCTGGAAGACCCCTTTAACAAAGGGGACCCCCAGATCCCGCCCCCCCTATGTGAATTGGTAAGGGGTACATTGTACCCCTACCATTTCACGAAGAAAGTGTCAAAAAATGTAAATAAAAACACACAAACACCTTGAAAAAGTCCTTTATTAAAAAATAAAAAAATAATAATTGGCCTGAGCTGGAAACTTCCTTCACTGTGTAAATTTAAATTACACAGTGAAGGAAGTTCCCCACTCAGGCCAATGACGTAGGCGGGGTCGGACATACCGAGGGGGCGGACCTGATGGGGAGCTTCATTCGCTGTGTAATACATGTATAGACCCGCCCCTTCTCATGTTCCGCCTCTGGTCCGCTGAGCGGACCTGATGGGGAACTTTAGAAGGGGCGGGTCTATACATTTAAAACACAGCGGAGGAAGTTCCCCATCAGGTCCGCACAGGCACAACCAATGACGGACAGAGCTGGACATCGGGATCGCCGCGGGACACTGGATTTCATCGCTGGAATGTTTTTTTTTTATTATTTTTTTTTTTTTAATAAAGGACTTTTCCAAGGTGTGTGTGTTTTTATTTACATTTTTTGACACTTTCTTCGTGAAATGGTAGGGGTACAATGTACCCCTTACCAATTCACATGGGGGGGCTGGGATCTGGGGGTCCCCTTTGTTAAAGGGGTCTTCCAGATTCCGATAAGCCCCCCACCCGCAGACCCCCACAACCACCGGGCAAGGGTTGTGGGGATGAGGCCCTTGTCCCCATCAACATGGGGACATCCTCCCCATGTTGAGGGCATGTGGCCTGGTACGGTTCAGGAGGGAGGGGGGGGCGCTCTCTCGTCCCCCCCTCTTCCCCTGCGGCTGGCCAGGTTGCGTGCTCGGATAAGGGTCTGGTATGGATTTTTGGGGGGACTCCACGCCATTTTTTTTTAAATTTGGGGTGGAGTTCCCCTTAAAATCCATGCCAGATCTCAAGGGCCTGGTATGGATATTTAGGGGGAACCCCACGCCATTTTTTTTTAAATTTGCGTCGGGGTTCCCTTTAATATCCATTCCAGACCTAAAGGGCCTGGTAATTGAATTTGGGGGAACCCCCACGCTTTTTTTTTTTTTTATCAATGACTTTTGTATGTATTGCCGGGAGCCGACAATTCATTAATAGCCGCCCGCGAGTGAGTTTTAAATTAGTTTTTTTCCTTCAAAAATGACACTTTGTGCAGGGACAGTTCTAAGCACGGGAAACATGCTCCACTTTACATGCATATCATACACACCCCCCAGGTACGAAATTTAAAGGAATATTTCACTTTTATTTTTTCATTTTAAGCATTATTAAAATCACTGCTCCTAAAAAAACTGCAGTTTTTAAAAAAATTTTTTGCATTGATACATGTCCCCTGTCTCAAGGTCACCTGTGGCCAGGTGACAGATGCACACCGTAGGGGGACAGGAGTGCACCACAAGGTAGTGAACCCTATGGCTGACTGCTGCGGATAGGAAACTGGGTGGTTGTGGAAAGCGGGACCAGAGGAGCACAACCGGGATCCTAACGGAAGCTAGAGCCAAGATTCCCCAGGGCGCGGAGTCTAAGACCCAGCAGGTCTTCTCCAGGGCCTCTAGTGGTGAGGATGTTATGCTGCAGGCTGGGACCAGGTCGCGGCCCCTGGAGTTTCCTAGCTCACGCCCCGTAGGATAAGGGGAAAAGAGGGGAAGCAGCAGCACAAGATATGAGAGAACCGAATAACAAGCTGAAGGTCAGGGGCCACAAGCAGACAAGGATAACGAAAGAACGAGCCGAAGGTCAAGGGTCACAAGCAGACAGGGATAGTCGGGGACAAGCCAATAACGTAACAGAGAGACAGATGTAGCACACGGCAGGCAGGAACCCAAACACACAATGCCTAACAAACACGTTGATCAGCAAAGAAGGCTTGCAGTGCACAGGTTAATATAGTGTTCTGTGATAGGGCCTGGGGTGGAGTCAGGCTGGGAGGAGATTATAAAGGAAGCCAGGTGAAAGGGTTCTGGCCTCTAAGATGAACACATGGGAAGGAAGGTAAGCTGACAGACAAACACTACTGCATATCCATGACAGTACCCTCCCTCTTATGGGCCCTCCCCCGACTGGGCCCAGGCTTAAAGGGAAATCTCAGATGAAACCTCCTCAACAGATGAGGTGCAACGACATCAGATGCAGCGATCCAAGACGCCTCCTCAGGACCAAAACCTCTCCAATGCACAAGGTACTGAAGAATACCTCTGCAGAGCCGAGAATCCAGAACTTGTCTAACCTCGTACTTTAGATTATCCTCAGAGACCAGAACCGAGGTAGGGAGATGACAAGAAGATCTATTGAGGACCAAAGGCTCTCTAGGAATAAGCAAGGGCATGAGAGGATCAACAGAAATCTGAGGAGGGTCCCCTAGACCCTTAAAGATGAACTGGTCATCTAGCACAGGACCATCAAACTGGGCAGATGTCAGTGGAACCCTGAAGTCAGGTTGGTTAGAGGGTGACATGTCACAGGAGTCAAGCTGAATAGCTGAAAGACAAGCAGAATGTCCTGAAAAAGAAAAAGTAGGCGGCCCACTGGGCATGGGCTGGACTGGCATAACTAGTACAGAGGCCGAGTGAATAGAGTCAGGTGTAGCGACTACCTGAATCGCATCGCAAGACGTAGCGACTGCAGGACTTGTAGACAAGCTAGCCTGGCTGTGCGTCCAAGGGCGATTAGGGACAGAGAAATGTAAATGGTTATGTGACCTGGAATGAATGACCGGCTCAGGTTCACAGGGGGCAACCTTGGGTAGGCAGGACGAGGAACAGGAGGAACCCCAAGCCAGGATCTGTCCAGTAGTCCAGTCCACATGAGGAGAATGGAGCTGTAACCATGGGAGACCCAAAATTATAGGCGTTGAGGCCTTGGGTAAGATAAGGAAGGATATCCACTCCTGGTGGAGTGTCCCTACCGACATCTTAACAGGGAGGGTCTGGAAGCGGATAGGTCCCCCTGGGAGAACAGTACCATCAATCGCCAAGACCACCAATGGCGTGGTGAGGGGCAAAAGAGTAACTCTCATGGACGATGCGATTTCCCAGTCCATGAAATTACCAGCGGCTCCGGAATCCAGATATGCTGAGACCGAATGAGAAGAAGCACCAACATGAAGGAACACAGAAAGCAGAAGACGAGAAGGGGAAGGTGATATTTCTGGGTCCAATACTCCACTTTCCAGATGAAGTGGACCCAAACGTTTTTCTGGACAAAGAGAGCAAGTGTCACGAAAATGACCTTTGCCCCCACAGTAGAGACACAGGCCTAGAGTTCTGCGCCTAGCACGTTCCTCTGGGGATAGCCTGGTCCTGCCCAGCTGCATGGGTTCCTCAGCTGGCAGGAGATGCTCCACGGGTCGAGGAGAGGGGAGCTCAGGCTGACTAAGGACCAAGGAGTGCTGGCGCCGCTTTTCTAGGGTCCTTTCCTGAAAGCGAATATCGATCTGGTTACACAAGGAGATAACTCCGTCCAGATCAGTGGGGATGGTTCTTCCTGCTAATTCATCCTTCACTCTATCAGACAGGCCATGCAAAAAGGTTGCGACTAAGGCCTCATTGTTCCAGCTCAACTCAGTCGACAGTATGCGGAAATTAAGGGCGTACTGTCCCACTGAAGCAGACTCTTGGCGGAGACGTAGAAGGGCGCTGGCCGCTGAAGAGACATGAGCCGGTTCTTCAAAGATATTCCGAAAAAGTTTCAAGAAGCCAGACAGGCTAGAAACCACTGGATCATTCAGTTCCCACAGAGGGGCTGCCCAGGCTAAAGCTTCACCGGAGAGGAGGGAAATGATATAGGCTACCTTTGCCCTATCAGACAGAAAGTTTTGAGGCTGAAGCTCAAAATGAATCGTGCATTGGCTAAGGAACCCTCTGCAGGCCTTGGAGTCCCCAGAGAAACGGAACGGAGCTGGCAGTGTTAGTGAGTGTGTGGCTGCGACTGGTGCGATAGGTACCACCGCTGGTTGTACTTGAGGTTGCGGATTCGGGGTTCCCAAGGAGGCCTGAAGCTGCTCGAATCGAGAAGCCAGATCCTGGAGGAATCGCATCACCTGAGTCTGATTCGATTCCTGGGTTTCAAGTCTGTGGACTATGCCACGCAATGGATCATCCGCGGGGATCGGGATGTCAGCCGGGTCCATGGCTGATCAAACTCTCAAGGTCACCTGTGGCCAGGTGACAGATGCACACCGTAGGGGGACAGGAGTGCACCGCAAGGTAGTGAACCCTATGGCTGACTGCTGCGGATAGGAAACTGGGTGGTTGTGGAAAGCGGGACCAGAGGAGCACAACCGGGATCCTAACGGAAGCTAGAGCCAAGATTCCCCAGGGCGCGGAGTCTAAGACCCAGCAGGTCTTCTCCAGGGCCTCTAGTGGTGAGGATGTTATGCTGCAGGCTGGGACCAGGTCGCGGCCCCTGGAGTTTCCTAGCTCACGCCCCGTAGGATAAGGGGAAAAGAGGGGAAGCAGCAGCACAAGATATGAGAGAACCGAATAACAAGCTGAAGGTCAGGGGCCACAAGCAGACAAAGATAACGAAAGAACGAGCCGAAGGTCAAGGGTCACGAGCAGACAGGGATAGTCGGGGACAAGCCAATAACGTAACAGAGAGACAGATGTAGCACACGGCAGGCAGGAACCCAAACACACAATGCCTAACAAACACGTTGATCAGCAAAGCAGGCTTGCAGTGCACAGGTTAATATAGTGTTCTGTGATAGGGCCTGGGGTGGAGTCAGGCTGGGAGGAGATTATAAAGGAAGCCAGGTGAAAGGGTTCTGGCCTCTAAGATGAACACATGGGAAGGAAGGTAAGCTGACAGACAAACACTACTGCATATCCATGACACCCTGGGGCAGGACCCAGATCCCCAAACACTTTTTAGGACAATAACTTGCATATAAGCCTTTATAATTAGCACTTTAGATTTCTCCCATAGACTTTTTGAATTTGCCGCGAACACCCCAAATTGTTCGTTGTTCAGGGAACAGGCGAAAAGGCAATGTTCGAGTCGAACATGAGTTTGACTCGAACTCGAAGCTCATCCCTAGTCAGCACGCCACAACAACCAGCACCACCAGCTAATATGGAACGTCTTAGCAGGAGGCAGCATTTCACCAACATGGTGGAGCAGTATGTGTGCACACGCCTACACGTACTGAGTGATGGGTCTGCCCTCTTCAACTTCTGGGCCTCCAAATTGGGCACATGACCTGAGCTTGCCCTTTACGCCTTGGAGGTGCTGGCCTGCCCTGCAGCCAGTGTATTATCTGAACGTGTATTTAGCATGGCAGGGGGCGTTATCACAGACAAGCGCAGCTGCCTGTCCAGAGCCAATGTGGACAGGCTCACGTTCATTAAAATGAACCAGGCATGGATGCCACAGGACTTGTCCGTACCTTGTGCAGAATAGACATGTATACCGGCCTTACCCAGCCATTGTTGTATTTTTGATCTCTCTCACTTTTTTTGGGGTGTACCCTAATTTAAAAAAAAAATTAATTAAAAACAAAAACCAGTGTTTGCTACCTCATCCTCCTCCACTGCCGCTTCCACCTACACCACCACATCCACCGCCACCTCAACCTCCTACTCCATATGGACCTCGTCCTCCTAGGTCAAGATTATTATTTTGTATTTTTATGTATTCTATGTTATTTTAAGTTATTATTTCCCTATCCACATTTGTTTGCAGAGCACTTGCCATGCTCTTAACAACATTTTGCTGTCATTTGCAGCCCTCTAGCCCTTTCCATTACTTTTTTTGAGCCATTTTAGTCCTCAAAATTTTGGGTCCCCATTGACTTCAATGGGGTTCAGGTTTGGGGTCAAGTTCGGGTCAAGTTTGGGTCCTGAACTCGAACTTT
This sequence comes from Rana muscosa, assembly GCA_029206835.1. Lineage (NCBI taxonomy): Eukaryota > Metazoa > Chordata > Amphibia > Anura > Ranidae > Rana > Rana muscosa. The sequence continues at coordinate 250,006,165 of CM055116.1, forward strand.
TTTCCGAAGTTCGGCTGAACCAGTCGAACCCGAACATCCAGGTGTCCGCTCAACCCTATTAATAAACTTTACTTACTCATACTTAGTTTTATTCCAGCTTCCTTAAAGCCTGGTTCACACTAGTGCGATTTCAGATGTAACTTTAGTCTCACAGAATCACATGACAATAGAAATCACATTGAATTCAATGGTGCCCCTTCACATCAATGCATCCCAACTGGGATGCAACTTTGAGAAAGGTACATGTGCTACCTTGGTGTGATGCAGTATGATATTGTGCACCATGGACTTGTAGTAAAAGTGCATGTAAAAAGCATGTACATCACAGAAAAACACTCATAATCACAGAACATAGAAAATGGAATACAACTGCAGTTTTTTTTAATGTTTAGTCTTAGCTCAAGCAATGAAATTATGGCCATATGAAGGACTTCACAGATATACAATATCAGAAGTCTAATGTTTTAGATACATTTTATTAAAAAGCGATACAACAAATAAACAATATGTAAATTCTAATAAAAATTTAAAAATATTTATATTTTAAAAATAATGTAATATATTTTGTATTTACAAATTTCTGGAAAAATCTTAAAGGCTATAAAAAAAATATATATATATATATATCTATATATCCATATAGATATATATATAAAAAACAAAGAAAGGGTTGGGGGGGGGGGCACACCCTAAACCTAAATATATAAAGTTGGTGCTGCTATAAAGACCTACAGTATATGTAAATAGAAACACAAAGAGTAGCGCACAGATACAAAAATACAAGATGAGCAACTTTTAAATCTTACAAGGCTGTTTAAAAGCACCTAATCTTAATGAGTAAATATGGGGAATTAGTCACATCATATGGCCATACCATGCTTAAGCCCACCACTGTGCCAAAGTACCCCATTATCAGTGGGTCCTACACTATTCATAAAAAAGAAAGACAAATCCCACTTCTCTTAACCATGAGAGATGTGTGCTAGCTGCAGGCTACACTGCTTAAATTGCACTATGAAGGGACTCTTCCTGGAGCAACTAACTAGTGAACACTGACAGTGAAATACTGGTGTGGAAGTCTGGTCAGGACTCAATATGTAACAAATAGTCCTGATACTCATTAAGATTAGGTGCTTTTAAGCAGCCTTGTAAGATTTCAAAGTTACTCCTCTTGCGCTATTCTTTGTGGTTCTATTTGTGTATATATATATATATATATATATATATATATATATATATATATATATATAGTGGGTACGGAAAATATTCAGACCCCCTTAAATTTTTCACTCTTTGTTATATTGCAGCCATTTGCTAAATTCATTTAAGTTCATTTTTGTTCCTCACTAATGTACACACAGCACCCCATATTGACAGAAAAACACAGAATTGTTGACATTTTTGCAGATTTATTAAAAAAGAAAAACTGAAATATCACATGGACCTAAGTATTCAGACCCTTTGCTGTGACACTCATATATTTACCTCAGGCGCTGTCCATTTCTTCTGATCATCCTTGAGATGGTTCTACACCTTCATTTGAGTCCACCTGTCTATATAAGTCCTTACAGCTCACAGTGCATGTCAGAGCAAATGAGAATCATGAGGTCAAAGGAACTGTCAAAAGAGCTCAGAGACAGAATTGTGGCAAGGCACAGATATATATATATATATATATATATATATATATATATATATATACTTTATATGTCATATTAATTTCATCAAACTAAAAAAAGCTTATTGCAATTGAAAAAATATACAGTATATATCAGGTTTGTATCATATCATATGAATAGTTATATGGAGTAACTAATTTGCATGTTATCCGCTCATACAACCTAAGTGTCAAATGAGCATACAAGGTTATTACAATATTTACATTGTCCTGACACATCAGCACCAAAATTCATTCTATTTCAGGCATGTTTTAATTAAGCAATAAAACAAAATAGGTTGGAAGGTTGGATGTAATAACCATATATCAAAAACGCTTCCGCTTTAGATCACAATTACATGTTCCAGGCACTGCTGATAAAAATAGAACCTGCAATAATGTATTAAGCAATAGAGGCACTGACATTTTTAGAATAATTTTGTGGATTTATTAAATAATACCGTTGACTTACAAAAGTGGTGTCAGATTGATTGCATTAGAAAGTACTTTACAACAAAGACTACACGAGAATAGGCTCTGTGGAGTTTTGGGCATTCAGGGTAGCTTGTCAGAACTCTGAGAGTTTATACAGCTATAAATATTAACTCTTTCATCTGTATCAGCAGCTTTCATCTCCAGCTTCAAACGTGATTTGTAAAGAAGTGTTAGAAGACGAGTAAGAAGTGTTTGTAGAGATTATTCTCCAAATTTTCAGGGTCCATTCACGCTTAAACATTCTATTGCAGCGTGTTAATGGGCACACATCAAAGTGTAAAAAACAAATAATATTAGGGTGAACTCCCTTTTACCTGGTTTAATTCAACGGTAAAATCAGTCTGCACGAATGCACTGAAGGGATCCTATTTCTCCTTTAGATATCAATAAGAAGATCAATAAAAAAAGGTAATAATAAAGCTAATTAAAAATGTAAATATACCAAAACACAATGCACCAGAATGCAGAATGTTGCTGTGAGCTGCAGTGTGTTGTGTTTTGGGCTCTACTGTACAATGTGCTTTGGTGCCATTCTTCAGTAGAATGTCACAATACATTGTCATATATTGGGGCAATATGCATTGTTGCAAGTGTTTTAGCATTCATTTCCACAACATACAAGTGTGAATAGACCCTTAATCTCTCTTGGTTGTACAGAAAGTGCAAATTATGCCTTTTCAAAAAAAAAAAAAAAAAAAACTGTTTGCGTTTTGTTTGTTTTAAGTTAATAAAGGCAGATGCTGGTGGCTTAAAAATGTAAGAATTCCGATGATTTATAATGCAATATTCTAAATCAAAAACACTGGAATTGGGTAGATCTACAGTTTGGTTAACCACTTCCCTACCCAGCCATAGTCAAATGACGTCCACAGATGGGATCTCCCATCCTGGGTGGACGTCATATGACGTCCTCGGCTTTGTAGGGGGATATCTGAATGATGCCTGCAGCTAGAGGCATCATTCAGATATCCTTTTGAAGTGCCGGCGATTCTGTGCACAATAAGAATGATCATAGCGGCGGTTCCACTGCTTGATCATTCTTATAGGCGGCGGGAGGGGACACCCCCCCTCCCACCGCCATCCGGTGCTTCTCCGGGCTCCCCCGTGCGATCGGGGACCCGGAGCGAATCTTCCGGCGTCGTTGGTGGGGTCACGTGATGAGCAGAGATGACTGGTGACCAGATGGTCACCAGTCATCTCTATGATCGTCGGAGGCCCGGGTGCGATGTGATGACCTCACGCCCGGGTCTCAAATGTAAACAAAGCCGCCATTGCGGCTGTAAGTATGAGATCAGTGAAATTTTTTTCACTGATCTCATGCTTTCTAACCTGGAGGAGAGATGTGGGGTCTTATTGACCCTGCATCTCTCAATAAAGAGAACCTGTCACACACATTCCTATTACAAGGGATGTTTACATTCCTTGTAATAGGAATAAAAGTGATCAAAAAAAAAAAAAGTAAAATCATTGTAAAAAAAAAGTAAAAAAAAAAAAAAAATAATAATAAAAAAAATTAAAACACCCCTGTCCCCGGTAGCTCGCGATCAGAAGCGAATGCACACGTAAGTCGCCCACATATGTAAACGCCGTTCAAACCACGCATGTGAGGTATCGCCACGTGCGTTAGAGCGCATGCAACAATTCTAGCACTAGACCTCCTCTGTAATTCTAACCTGGTAACCTGTAAAAAAAATGAAAGCGTCGCCTATGGAGTTTTTTAAGTACCGAAGTTTGGCGCCATTCCATGAGTGTGCGCAATTTTAAAGCGTGACATGTTAGGTATCTATTTACTCGGCGTAACATTATCTTTCATATTTTCCCAAAAAATTGGGCTAACTTTACTGTTTTGTTATTTTTTAATTCATGAAACCATTTTTTTTTTAAAAAGGCGTTTGAAAAATTATTGCGCAAATATTGTGCAAAAAAAATGTTGCAATGACCGTCATTTTATTCCCTAGGGTGTCTGCTAAAAAAACATATATAATGTTTGGGGGTTCTGAGTAATTTTCTAGCAAAAGAATGATTATTTGTACATGTAGGAGAGAAGTGCCAGAATAGGCCCGGTATTGAATAGGTACAAAAAGCCCTGTATTGAAGTGGTTAACATACATAACAAATGAAAAAAACGTATAAAATGAGATGTTTGCATTTGCAAATTAAGATTATTGTTTAATATAAAATCATTTGTATATCATCTGTTATGCAGTATTTACTTTGATAAATTGACTTTGCTTCACCATTTTACATAGTTCACGTTCTTTCTTGTAGTCTTTTTTCTTGTGTGTTTGTTAAACATAAATTAATATTTTAGATAAACTCACAAAGCCTCAAACAAAATTACTTATTTGCATTTTTCCTCCTTCACGTCACATAGTTGCTCTGGACAAAACTTGCACATAGTATGTGAAATATTTTCTTAACATTTTTTCCAGCCATGAAAACTGGATGTCTTCCTTTACTGCACATATTTTCTGCAACCCCTTTCTTCCCGCTTCAGTCACGGAGTCTCCAAGCTTTAAACTCTCCATAAATACTTGTCTGATTGTATAAGACCTATTACTCAACCTTATAGCTTTAATAACTTCACTGTTGTGACCTTCCTTTTCTAGCCCCCAAGGAATTACATAACAGATAGCATTGTCGAACTGTGGTAAAGTCTGAAATCCTGCCCAGAACTGTATGAATACTCCAGCCTATATGTTGTACTTGTTTTTTTAATGCACTGTTTGAGCTACAGTTACTAAGAGAATGAATATTAGGAAATTAGAGTACTTCAACCATCACCATATTTGTTATTCCATTTATTTTCTGTGATAAAAAGCCTTGTTAGGAGTAAAATCCTGATACACTCTAGACACCTTGGATATAATAGGCCTTAGAATAATGCCACTCTTGAGATCCTGGAGTGATATGGAGCACACAGCAGGTGAAACATTGACCTGCTTGCACATGTTACTTTCTCATGGCTTACATTTTGCAACTTTTTTGACAGCAAAGAAGCAATGCTTAACTTATTCAGCTGATTACGGATTGACACAATCAAGCATGTGAATGTTTTACCTGCACAGTTTAGCAATCTTGTTGCTGGCAAGTTTTTTATCACCATTAGACCAGTAACACTGGCCTTAGGCTAAGTTAAGCAACGTTACATGAGACAGATGTGAAATTAGCCTTAGCCCAGGTAAGCAGCATGACATGCAGACATCAACTTTGTGAACAGTTACATTGTTGACTGACGGGCTCAGTCCCTATATTGTATCTTTCTGTAAAGGCCACCAATCAGGCAAACAGTAGATTCCAACACTGGAGAGGTTGGTCTTTGGTACAGAATTATGGAGAGTAAAGCCCTGTTCACACGATCGGTTTTACAGATGAAAACAGTCCGATGGACTTTTTCATCGGACAAACCGATTGTGTATGGGACCCATCGGTCTTTTTTCCATCGGTTTTAAAAAATAGAACATTTTTTAAATTTTTCCGATGGATCAAAAACCGATAGCAAATTCTGATCGTCTATGGGCAAGTCCATCGGATAAAAAACCCACGCATGCTCAGAATCAAGTTGACGCATGCTCAGAAGCATTAAACTTCATTTTCCTTGGCTCATCGGAGTGTTTTACGTCACTGCGTTTGGAACGGTCGGTTTTTTGACTGATGGTGTGTAGGCAAGACTGATGGAAGTCAGCTTCATCTGATTTCCGATGGACAAAACCATCGGATTAGAATCCATAGGATATCCGATCATGTGTACGAGGCTTTAGTGTTGAGGTTAAAAGAGGGGGTTAGCCTGAAGGAGGTTTAGGGTAAGTCATTAGTGTTAGTAGTGAAAGCTCTATGTCAAAAACTACCTGCATCATGTTTCCAGCTCTACAGTATGTGTCACCAATCAACAAGGATTCCTTTGGCATGTAACATTAGTACTAACACTGGTTTCTTGCTCCTACTTCCTTAGTTAACATTTGGAACTAAGTACACAAAGTTAAGACAAAACAAAGTAAAACTAGCTTTAACCACTTAAGCCCCGGACCATTTCGGACCATTAGGACCAAGCCTGTTTTTGGGATTCGGCACTGCGCTGCTTTAACTGTAAATTGTGCGGACATGCAATGTTGTACCCAAATGAAATTTGCGTCCTTTTCTTCCCACAAATAGAGCTTTCTTTTAATGGTATTTGATTGCCTCTGCGATTTTTATTTTTTGCGATATAAATGGAAAAAGAACGAAAATTTTGAAAAAAAAAGATATTTTCTACTTTTTGTTATAAGAAAAATCGAATAAACTCAATTTTAGTCATACATTTAGGCCAAAATGTATTCAGCCACATGTCTTTAGTAAAAAAAATGTCAATAAGCGTATATTTATTGGTTTGCGCAAAAGTTATAGCGTTTACAAACTAGGGTACATTTTCTGAAATTTACACAGCTTTAAATTTATGACTGCCTATCTCAATTCTTGAGGTGCTAAAATGGCAGGGCAGTACAAAACCCCCCCAAATGACCCCATTTTGGAAAGTAGACACCCCAAGGAAATTGCTGAGAGGCATGTTGAGCCCATTGAATATTTTTTTTTTTTGTTCCAAGTGATTGAATAATGACAAAAAAAAATAAAAAATTACAAAAAGTTGTCACTAAATGATATATTGCTCACACATGCCATGGTTATATGTGGAATTGCACCCCAAAATACATTCTGCTGCTTCTCCTGAGTACGGGGATACCACATGTGTGGGACTTTTTAGGAGCCTAGCCACGTACGGGACCCCGGAAACCAAGCACCGCCTTCAGGATTTCTAAGGGCGCAAATTTTTGATTTCACTCCTCACTACCTATCACAGTTTCGAAGGCCATAAAATGCCAAAATAGCACAAAACCCCCCCAAATGACCCCATTTTGGAAAGTAGACACCCCAAGCTATTTACTGAGAGGCATGTTCAGTCCATGGAATATTTTATATTTTGCCACAAGTTGCGGGAATATGACAAACTTTTTTTTTTTTGCACAAAGTTGTCACTAAATGATATATTGCTCACACATGCCATGGGCATATGTGAAATTACACCCCAAAATACATTCTGCTGCTTCTCCTGAGTACGGGGATACCACATGTGTGGGACTTTTTGGGAGCCTAGCCGCGTACGGGACCCCAAAAACCAAGCACCGCCTTCAAGGTTTCTAAGGGCATAAATTTTTGATTTCACTCCTCACTACCTATCACAGTTTTGAAGGCCATAAAATGCCAAGATGGCACAAAACCCCCCCAAATGACCCCATTTTGGAAAGTAGACACCCCAAGCTATTTGCTGAGAGGCATGTTGACCCCATTGAATATTTTTTTTTTTGTCCCAAATGATTGAATAATGACAAAAAGAAAAAAAAATGTACAAAAAGTTGTCACTAAATGATATATTGCTCACACATGCCATGGTTATATGTGGAATTGCACCCCAAAATACATTCTGCTGCTTTTCCTGAGTACGGGGATACCACATGTGTGGGACTTTTTGGGAGCCTAGCCGCGTACAGGGCCCCAAAAACCAAGCACTGCGAACGCTGCAGTTATGTGTGTTGTGTTTGGTAAGTGACAGTGATCGATCGATACTGCACTTGGGTGGGCTGGGCTGGGCGGAGGGGCTAAACGCAGGCGCTAGCAGGTATCTGGGCTGATCCCGCTAACACTGCGTTTTTGGGAACCCTAAACCGCTGGGGATGCTAGTATAGATCTGATCAGATCTGATCAGATACTATACCACTAAGGGGGGTGTATGCTTTGCGCGTGGGTGTTAGCGTTACTGTCACTAACCTAACACTGCCTGGGGCGACGCAGACCCTCTCTGGCGCTAAAACCTAATTGATCTCACCCGCCGGGCGATCAGGGGGGTTAAACCTTTATTGGGTTATATACGGCGGGTGCCCTGATGCTATAAAAAGCAAACTAATCAACCAGCGTCACCCGTAACCTTTATATGGTGATCACTGGTGAAAGGGTTAACTAGGGGCAATCAGGGGGTTAAAACCTTTATTAGGTTAAATATGGGGGTACCTGACACTATATAAAAACCTGACGGGTAACCTAAATAACTAAATAACTTACTGGCTAACCAGTGACACCAGTGACGCTTATACGGCGATCACTGGTGAAAGGGTTAACTCTAGGGGCAATCAGGGGGTAAAATAATATATGGGGGTACCTGACACTAATAAAAACCTGCGGCGAACCTAAAAAAAAATAACTGCCTATCTAAAACACCAGCGACACGAATACAGCGATCGGAAAAACAATCGCTTAGTGACGCTGAAGTTAGGGGGTGAAAGGGTTACCTGGGGGGTGATCAAGGGGTTAAACCTTTATCAGGGGGGTTAGGGGGCTACCCTGGACCTAAAGGGGCCTAATCCTAACTGCCCTGCAACTTTTTACAATCACAGATGACACTAAATGCAGTGATCAGTAAAATAAATGATCACTGCAATCAGTGACACTGTGATTGGGGGCTTTGGGGTGACCTGGGGGGTGATCTGGGGGTGACTGGGGGGTGATTTGTGTGCCTATGTGTACCTACGTGTCAGTGGACTGTTGGTGCACTAACCTGCTTCTTCTCTGCTCGGCGCCGGGAACGGAAAGACCGCGGCGAGGGAGATGACATCACTTCCTCCAGCCTTGTTTACATCACATGGCGGAGGAAGCATTTTCATTGGCCGTGAGCGATCGCGAGGGGGGGGGCGGAATCGAGCGGCCGCCCCCTCATGCCTGATCGCTCCCGAACACTTAACGGCCGCTCACTGCAGTGAAGGGGGGTCCGGATGGACCCCCCAACTTCACAAAGGCGATCAGGTAGATCTACGTGATTCTGCCTGTCCGTGCCATTCTGCCGACGTAAATCGGCGGTGGGCGGTCGTTAAGTGGTTAAAGAGACCCACTTGCCGCTTTAAAAATAGCAGGTTAATGCACAGAAAAATCAAGTATTGTTAATACTATCGTTCAGTGTTTTTCCTCCCCCTAAATTATTTCAATTACTGTACCTTGCATTGTATATCTGAATTTACTATAAAATTTGACTAGTCAGTTCCCTAGCTTCTCCTTCCACTTGAATGTCATAGCCCTCTCCCCTTCTGGGACTGTTTGAATACTCTGAAACATCATCCCTTCTATAACACCCTTCATATCCTTTTATGTAGCAGCTAGGAGAGGAGAGCAACTTGAGTGACAGCAATGAGTCTGCTGGGGCTGCTGACATCGCAACCAACCAGCAGCAGTCTCATGCCACGTACACACGTACGTTTTTAATGCCATTTTTTAAGCCAACGTTTTTCTCGTCGTTTTTTTCTTGTTTCCTCTCAAGCCTGTCTTGCATCCACACGATCATTAAAAAAAACGCTTGAGCAAAGCGCAGTGACGTACAACTCGAACGACGGCACTATAAAGGGGAAGTTCCGTTCGAATGGCGCCACCCTTCATGTTAGTAAACTTTGTTGAGCGGCGATTCGCGCTTTTCAGTCCGTTACAGCGTAACGAATGTGCTATCTCCATTACGAACGCTAGTTTTACCAGAACGAGCGCTCCCGTCTCATACTTGATTCTGAGCATGCACGTTTTTTTCCCCTCGTAAAAGCATACACACTATCGTTTTTCACGTCGTTAAAAAAAAACTACATGAAAAACGACGTGAAAAAATAGAGCATGTTCGAAATTTTTAATGGCCGTTTTTCACGCCGTTAAAAATGCTCTGGAGCATACACACGATCGGTATTAATGGCCATAAACGATTGTGTGTATGCGGCATTAGGACTTTTGGATGTCTACAAAAGGGGAGCTTTTACAGGTAAATAACATGCCTAAACTAAGTTAAATTCAAATGTTATCCTATAGGAAGATTGTTGTTGAAATGAATGGTTTGGCAACAGGGTCTCTTTAACCCATATGAAAGCAGGCAATTTACACAAGGACAGAGGATTCAAAATGACAGTTTAATCAACAACATAGACCATAGCTCGCCAAACAAACAGTTACATACACAGCTGGTATTTTCTTTGTAGAAAAATAGCAGTCACAACAGGGTAAAATGGGAAATCGTGCATACTTTTCAAACCATTCAAATTATTCTATATTTTTTTTTTCAAGAATCTATATGAAACAGCTGTTCATGATACATACTTTATAATACAACTACAACTATCTTAGAACCTGAGTTTTTGAAGAAAAAAGTTAAAATTCTGTCTGTGTTCAACAAATTTAAGCAAATTGTTAGTTTGAATAATTTCTAGATATTCTTCTGGGCTCCCTCTATCTTATATATTTATATGTATTTCAGAAAATGTAAGCACAAAACAGTTGACATCTTTGGGACCTAAAGCCGTACATATAAATAATATAAATATGTTTATTTTTATTTTCTTTATAAAAGAACTTGTGTAAAAGTGTAAATGTATGATGATTTCTTAACTGTAAGAATGCTTGGTGTACAGTAAATCAATCTGGATTGTATTTTAACCACTTGCCTACAGGGCACTTTCACCCCCTTCCTGCCCAAGCCATTTTTCAGATTTCAGCACTGTCACATTTTGAATGACAATTGCGCAGTCATGCAACACTGTACCCAAATGAAATATTTATAAATTTTTTCCCACAAATAGAGCTTTCTTTTTGTCGTATTTGATCACCTCTGTGGTTTTTATTACTTGCGCTATAAACAAAAGAAGAGGGACAAGTTTGAAAAAAACACAATATTTTTTACTTTTTGCTATAACACATATCAATTTTTTTTTTTTAAAACACATTTTTTCCTCAGTTTAGGCCATATTCTTCTACATATTTTTGGTAAAAAAATCGCAATAAGCGTATATTGATTGGTTTGCACAAAAGTTATAGCATCTACAAAATAGGGGATAGATTTATAGCATTTTTATTATTTTTATTTTTTTTACTAGTAATGGTGGTGATCTGCGATTTTTATCGTGACTGCGATATTGCGGCGGACACATCGGACACTTTTAACACATTTTTGGGACCATTCACATTTATACAGCGATCCCTGCTATAAAAATGCATTGATTACTGTATAAATGTGACTGGCAGGGAAGGGGTTAACACTAGGGGGCGAGGAAGGGGTTAAATGTGTTGCCTGGGAGTAATCCTTACTGTGGGGGAGGGGACTGACTGGGGGAGGTGACCGATGGTTGTCCCTATGTACAAGGGTTTCCTCTCCCTTGACGGTGGGTGGTGGACAAGCAGTTAAAGACAACGACAAGGGCTGTGACCTGGCTGGGAAGGTGGTAAGATGCTAAACAGAATAGATCTAGCATTCACTTCTTATCCTGACAGTCACCCTGTCTCTTAACTTACCTCATACTTGTCTGTAATGCTTTGAAAGCATTGAATAACCACAAAGACCTGACCTGGTGAATTTTGAACAAGGCATGTTGTAACTAATGGCTAGGGATGAGCCGAACACCCCCCGGTTCGGTTCGCACCAGAACCTGCGAACGGACCGAAAGTTCGCGCAAACTTTGGAACCCTATTAAAGTCTATGGGACTCAAATGTTCGAAATCAAAAGTGCTAATTATGAAGGCTAATATGTAAGTTATTGTCCTAAAAAGGGTTTGGGGACCTGGGTCCTGCCCTAGGGTACATGTATCAATGCAAAAACAAGTTTTAAAAACGGCCGTTTTTTTGGGGAGCAGTGATTTTAATGATGCATAAAGTAAAACAAAAGTGAAATATTCCTTTAAATATTGTACATGGGGGGTGTCTATAGTATGTCTGTGAAGTGGCACGTGTTTCCCGTGTTTAGAACTGTCCCTGCACAAAATAACATTTCTAAAAGGAAAAAAAGTCATTTAAAACTGCTTGCGGCTTTAATGTAATGTCTGGTCCCGGCAATATGGATGAAAATCATTGAGAAAAATGGCATGGTTATCCCCCCTTTGGGTCTTGTATGGATATTGAGGGGAATCCCGCACCCAAATTAAAAAAAAGGAAAGGCGTGGGGCCCCCAGGCCCTATATACTCTAAACAGCAGTATACAGGGGGTGCAAACAAGACAGGGACTGTAGGTTTGTTGTTGCGTAGAATCTGTTTGTAATTTTATTCAGGTAAGCTTTTGGTGCACACTGTGCAAAGGACACAAAAGCAAAATACTGCAGCTCCTTGCCTGTATTTCTATCAGAACACCAGCAATTGTGTTGAGGTAAGCTTTTGGTGCACACTGTGCAAAGGACACTAAAGCAAAATACTGCAGCTCCCTGCCTGTATTCGTATCAGAACACCAGCAATTGTATTGAGGTAAGCTTTTGGTGCACACTGTGCAAAGGACACTAAAGCAAAATACTGCAACTCCCTGCCTGTATTTCTATCAGAACCCCAGCAATTGTATTCAGGTATGCTTTTGGTGCACACTGTGTAAAGGACACTAAAGCAAAATACTGCAGCTCCCTGCCTGTATTTGTATCAGAACACCAGCAATTGTATTGAGGTAAGCTTTAGGTGCACACTGTGCAAAGGACACTAAAGCAAAATACTGCAGCTCCCTGCCTGTATTTGTTTTAGAACACCAGAAATTCTATTGAGGTAAGCTTTAGGTGCACACTGTGCAAAGGACACTAAAGCAAAATACTGCAGCTCCCTGCCTGTATTTGTATTAGAACACGAGAAATTGTATTGATGTAAGCTTTAGGTGCACACTGTGCAAAAGACACTAAAGCTAAATACTGCAGCTCCCTGCCTGTATTTGTATCAGAACACCAGCAATTGTATTCAGGTAAGCTTTTGGTGCACACTGTGCAAAGGACACTAAAGCAAAATACTGCAGCTCCCTGCCTGTATTTGTATCAGAACACCAGCAATTGTATTCAGGTAAGCTTTCGGTGCACACTGTGCAAAGGACACAGTACACTAAGTGAAACACTGCAGCTAGCACAATCACCTGCCTGCTTGTCAGTATTGAGAATAACAGGAACGGATCTAGCTAAACTCAATACAGTGTGTAAATATATATACAACACCTAGGATGCATATATATCCTCTACACACTGTAACTGCAGCTAACTGACTCGCCTGCCTGCTCTATCTAACTCAAATCAAATGACACTGTCTCTCTCTCTGTCTCTTTCCTTTAACCTACGCCAACACACTACACAAGGCCGCCATGCTGGCGGCCTTATATAGTGTGGGGCGTGTACCTTCTCCTCTGAGCCATGATTGGCCAAAGCCACCCTGGCTTTGGCCAATTACGGCTCTCTGTACCTACGGCGCTGTGATTGGCCAAGCATGCGGGTCATAGTGCATGCTTGGCCAATCATCAGCCAGTAATGCACTGCAATGCCGCAGTGAATTATGGGCCGTGACGCGCCACTCGAATTTGGCGTGAATGGCCCATAATGTTCGAAATTCTACGAACGGTCGGACAGCCGATGTTCGAGTCGAACATGGGTTTGACTTGAACTCAAAGCTCATCCCTACTAATGGCATAGAAGTTCTCTCATTGCCACCACCTCCAAGATGGTGCTGATGCCCCAGCACTAGGCCACAACATAGAAACTCCTCCACAGGATACCAATGCTGGAATGAATCAATCAGGTGAGCAATCTAGTTCTACTACAGATGTGCTCCTTTGTGCTGGAAATATTCTTGGGATAGCACAACATGATTCCAAACAGTCCTCTGAGGCTTCAGTTATGTGTGTGGAATCTACTCTCTTACAAATGGCATTCAGGACTTTAATTCATTTACTTTTTCATTCACTTTTATTCATATAAAATGTTTGTTACCCAAACATGACATGAAAAAGCTGTGGGACAGGTCAATAGATGCAGAGGACTGAGTCAATTAACTCAAAGACACAGTACATCCTACACATAATGCCCTCCAATTCAATTAAAATGACATCCACGAAAAACTAGGTAATCTAGAAAACTGGTCACATCAGGATAGTTTGAGGCCTGTAAATTTCCCTGAATGTGTAAAAGGTCAAAACCCAGAACTTTTCCTAGAAACATGGCTTAAAGATACCTTAATTGACTTGGTGGTATCACTTTGTTAATGAGAGAGCACACTGCATGCCTCATAACATCCTGGTTCCATAGGTAATCCCAGGCCACTAGTAAACTCTAAACTATCGTGCTAAAGTTGCCATATTGCAGGCTGCGTTTGAGGTTGGCAACCTACTTTTGTATGGCGCACGAGTGGCAAAATTTGGGGATTTTTCCACAGAGGTGCAAAATAGGAATGGGCGAATGGTTCAGCCCGAGCATGAGTTTGGGCCGAACATTTGCCTGTTCAGCCATTTGCCGAACACCTGAATTAGCAATATACTGAGTGCTGCACAGTGCATTCTGCGCCCTGATTGGGGAAAGCTTTGCTCAATCAGGGCACAGTGTAAGCTGCTTGTTAAGGAAGTTTAGGCAGTTTAGGAAAGGGGGGGCATGCCCTCTTGAACCATACAGGCCACATGCCCTCAACATGCAACATAGCGGGGTGGGTGCTTTGACTCTGCCCCCATGCACCAAAGCATCTTGTCCCCATGTTGATGGATTTTGGTGTGGGGTTCCCCTACAAATCCAATCTTTATTTTTTCAATAGCTGGCAATTGTAACCCTAAGTCATTTTAAATGGGATTTGACTTGTTTTTTTCTTTAGAAAATTTGTTTTTGCTGTAACATGTTTCATGCATGCTATAGATGCGCCACTTTACAGTTACATTAAGGGGACCCTCAGGCACTATATTTAAAGGAATTTTCATTTTTATTGTTGCACTGCTCCTAAAAAAACATTTTTTTTTACTTTAATTTTTTAATACATGTCCCCCAGGGCAGTATCCAGACCCCCATAACCCTTTTAGGGCCAACTACTTGCATATAAGCCTTCAAAATGGGCACTTTTGATTGTTCCTGTTCTGCTCCCATAAACTTCAATGGGGTTCGCTGTTCAGGTTAGAACATTTCCCCTGTTTAAGAGTTCTGCTGGGAACCGAACAGGGGGTGTTCGGCCCATCCTTGGTGCAAAAGAGTGTGCATTTTATTGTACTATCAAGAAACATTCTAAAGACCATCTTACACCTTGAAATACCCACTAAAACGTCATCAATGAGGGTACAGTCCTTTTCTTGATGTCACCAGCAGAGGCCTTGGAGTGGCTTTAAAAAATATATAATAAGAGATCACTCTACAATTCACCACAGAAATATTCTTGAGATACATACTTTGATGTTTGCACATCATTTACCTGCACATATATCTCTTGTACATTTAGATGACCACTTTTTATCACAAACTTGTTCCTCTTTCTTCTCTTATATTTAATAATGCTTAAAGTAAACATTACCGTATATACTCGAGTATAAGCCAAGTTTTTCAGCACATTCTTTTGTGCTGAAAATGCCCCCCTCAGCTTATACTCGAGTCACCTTTTTGTGCCTGATCTCTCGGACTTTGGAGACCCGGTAGTGGCCGACATGTAGCCAAACTCTTCCTCTACAAGTGTGCAAAGTTTGTTGTCCGGGGGACCTACGGCCGGGGAGCACCGATTTTTCAAAGCCGGGCACCTCCTCCATAGACTCCCCACCCAATTCCAGCAGCGATCTTTTCTCTCTATAATGTCGAATCTTTTCTCTCTATAATGTCAAATCTTTTCTCTCTATGTCAAATCTTTTCTCTCTATGTAGAATAATCTTGGACTAATAGAGTTAAGGTTAGGCACATTCAACCACAGGTTCGATAGACACAGATTGTTATTGTCAGCGTCACGTCGAATCTCCTATCTATATCGAACTGTTGTCGCAACGAAAATGAAAATAAAGCATTTGCTTATGTCGGATGTTTCGGTTTTCGGATTCTGTGCTTTCGTTTTCGTTTGTTAAAATGATAACGAAAATACCTGAAATTCGGACGAAAATGCATTCGGACGAAAACTAATGCACATGTCTAATGGGCACAATGAGGCACAGTGAGGCAAAGTGAGGCACAGTGAGGCATGCAGATGGACACCCTAGGCTCGAGTCAATAAGTTTTCCCAGTTTTTTTTGGTAAAATTAGGTGCCTCGGATTATATTCGGGTCAGCTTATACTCGAGTATATACAGTATATTAAATTTCTTTAAATAACATGCTTGGGGATGCTCTGAACTATACTGTGAAATTTCACACCTGTACAATGTATACAATGTACCAAACCAAAAGTAAAATTTACAAAGAAAAATGTCATTTAAATTGCCAGTAAATGAGATTTCCCTGACAGCTTGGTTTTCTTTGTAAAAGATGGCATGGGGACCAACCCAAAATGCACATGTTATGACATATGGTATGTATTTTGGAAGATCTTTGGGGCCCTATGCCCTTTTTAATGAAATAAAAAAGGAAAAAGAAGAGAATTGTAAATTATCAGCATTTTTTTTCTTTCTGAAACCATTGAGCACTGTCTGTGTTTGTTTTTATTTGCACTAACATCCAGTTTTTCAGGACAAGCTTTCAGTGTTAGCCCCCTTCTTCAAGGTCCAAGCAGTAATAATGCAGAAAGTTTAGCAGAGCGTTAATAAGACAATCTCTGGTGAAAAAAAATGCAAACGTACACAGCAATGGTAATTAACCACTTCCCGCCTGGCCTATAGCAAAATGACGGCCTGACGGTGGTTCTGTTATCCTGACTGGGCATCATATGACGTCTTTCAGGATAACAGCCGGCGCGTGCCTGCTGGGGCACGCAGCGCAGCGATCAGTGTTGTGGTGTGTCAGTCTGACACACCGCAAATCCGATCTAGGTAAAGAGCCTCTGACAGAGCCGTGTATTGGCTTTTCCTCTATCGTGTCTGACAGACGTGAGTAGAGAAGAGCCGATCGGCTGCTCTCCTGACAGGGGGGGGGGTCTGTGCTGATTGATCATCAGTGCAGCCCCCCCCAGGATGCCCACCCAGGACCACCAGGGATGCCCACCACTGATGACCACCAGGTATGCCACCCATTGCCACCAGGGAGGCCAATCAGTGCCCACAAATGATGCCAATCAGTGCCCATCACTAATGCCTGCCAGTGCCTCCTTATCAGTGATGTCCATCAGCGCCACCAATCAGTGCCACTCATAAGTACTCATCAATGTCGCTTATCAGTGCCCATCAGTGCCACCTATGAGTGCCCATCAGTGCCACCTATGAGTGCCCATAAGTGCCGCCTATCATAAATCCTATCACCCCATTTCTCTGATACATTCTGATGTCAAAATACTACATGGGTCATAAAGCTCTTGTGTTATTAGATTCAATAAAATCTTCTGACAGGGTGAAATGGTCTTATCTCTTCCATCGGTTATCCTTATATGGATTTGTCTCTATTATAATCCAGTGGATTTTATACAGTATTTTATACAATTTCCGGTTTGATGAAATCTTAATTAAATAATATGTAATCCCTGACCAACTCCTCATTTACAGAAGAATAAGGCAGGGTTGCCACCCTTTTACTTCTCTTCTCTCTCTCTCTGGCTTTAAAGCCATTGGCAAAATAGATTTGCATTTTGTGATCACTTAAATGCCTCTGATGATGCTCTTCTTTACATGGAAGACCTTGATCAATCACTCACTGCTGCCTCGCCTTTACTTAATGAATAACTGTCAATTATTATGGGTTTTGCATTAATTGGGATTTTTAATACTAGACCTAGCACTTTAACCATATACATTATACTTCACAAATTCAAGCAATCACTAAATTCAAACATTTGGAAATTGTAATTGAAATGAATTGGAAAATAATTTAATCACTGCTCTTCACATGATAAGATCAAGACCCGAAGGAACCTGTCAATAGATCTAATAGGTAGAGCTAATTTAATCAAGATTTTTTTTTGCCTGAGTTACTTTCCTTTTTTTTTATTCCCCTATTCAGATCTCTCTTGCCACATTTATTCAAATAAATTCATTATGTGCCTTCTTTCTTTTGAACCAAGACAATTCACATATTTTTATTTGAGCACTACAGTTGACAATGGAGAAAGCAGCACTAGCCTTTCATGAAATGTCTTTAGGGGACTTCCAAAACAAACCAAACTAAAATATGGTGCAGGTAGATATCCTCTCCACATGTGGTCCTCAACTCTCCCTATGCCACTTAGTAAAGTCTTTCCAATCTGATGTACTCTTTGGTGATAAGTTTTTTAATTTGATACTTTATTCAAATTTATAATGTGCAGACAAAATTATTACAGCCTGTTATTGTAAACGGTAGCAGTGTTTTATTGTTTTTCTCTTGCACATTTTTCTGAAATACAATTAAAAAACAAAATAAAAAAACTATTTTCGCTGATCGAAAAACTGTGCAGATATAAAGCCTACACTGGGTGAACAATAACTGAAAATTATTGGGCTCAGCTCATGAAAAAAGCTACAAAAAATAAAAATAAAAATATCTACAACTAATTTTTTTAGAATGTACACATGGAAAAGTACATTAAAAAGGCAACTGCTATGCTCCACCAAACTTTTTTCTGAAACACCTCCCACTTGATGAAGCTTTTATGAACTTTTTAGCAACTTTCTGCAATAACAGCAATAAAACATCTTCAATCTCTCCCTCTCTTTTGGCATCTTCCCTAACTCTTTGAAACATGCACTAGTCAGCCCCATACTGGACCCATCCAATCTTAACAACCTACGCCCAATCTCCTTGCTCCCCTTTTTATCCAAACTCCTTGAATGTCTAGTCTACAACCGACTGAGCATCCACCTTGCTGATAATGGCCTTCTTGATCCCCTTCAGTCTGGATTTTGTCCTCAATATTCCACAGAAACGGCTCTCCTAAAACTAACAAATGATATACTAACGGCCAAACCTAAGGGACACTATTCTGTACTCCTACTCCTGGACCTCTCTGCTGCCTTCGATACGGTTGACCACCCCCTCCTCCTCAAAAAACTCCATGCCTTTGGTCTCCATGACTGCACTCTTTGCTGGTTCTCTATCTACTTATCCAACCGCACCTTTAGCGTTTCTTACAATTCTACTTCCTTTCTCTGTTGGGGTCCCCCAAGGTTCTGTACTTGGACCTCTCCTATTTTCAATCTACACCTCCTCCCTGGGTCAGCTGACAGCCTCCCACAGCTTCCAATACCATCTCTACATTGACGACACTCAAATCTATTTCTCTGCCCCTCAACTCGCTCCTTCATTCTCCTCATGTATCACTAATTTACTATCAGATATATCAGTTTGGATGTCACACCACTTCCTCAAACTCTATCCTCAAAATCTATCCAAAACCGAACTTAGAATTTTTCCTCCCCCGCGTGCCTCTTCCGCTGATCTCTCTGTTAAAATTGATGGCACAACTATCAGCCCATCCCCACATTCCAAGGTCCTAGGAGTAGTCCTGGACTCTGAACTCTCCTTTAAGCCCCACGTCCAATCACTGTCAAAATCTTGCCGTCTCTACCTCCGCAACATCTCCAAAATACACCCCTTTCTAACCAATGACACAACAAAGCTCTTAATTCACTCCCTGGTCATCTCTCGCCTCGATTACTGCAACTCCCTCCTCATTGGCTTACCTCTGCATACTCTATCCCCCCTTCAGTCCATCATGAATGCTGCTGCCAGACTCATCCACCTTACCAACTGCTCTGTCTCTGCTACCCCTCTCTGTCAATCCCTCCACTGGCTTCCGCCCACCCAACAAATTAAATTCAAAATACTAACAACTACCTACAAAGCCATACACAACTCTGCCCCCAGCTACATCACTGACTCTAAATACCAACCTAATCGTTCTCTTCGTTCTTCTGAAGACCTCCTGCTCTCTAGCTCTCTTATCACCTGCTCATCTGCAGGACTTTTCTAGAGCCTCTCCAAGACTATGGAACTCCTTACCCCAATCTGTCCATCTATCTCGTTCTCTATTAGCTTTCAGAGAATCCCTGAAAACCCTCCTCTTCAGAGAAGCCCATCCTACCCACACCTAACAAGTGTATATTCATTTTGTCCATCTGATCATCCCCCACAGCTACTACCCTTTGTTCCACTTGACCCTCCCTTCTAGATTGTAAGCTCTAACGAGCAGGGCCCTCTGATCCCTCCTGTATTGAATTGTATTGTAACTGTACTGTCTTCCCTGATGTTGTAAAGCGCTGCATAAACTGTTGGCGCTATATAAATCCTCTATAAGAATAATAATAGGGGGGCGTGGCTTGGCGCGCAACGGGTATGGACGCTCGCTGAGAGAGCTCTGAGACACACACGGCCTGCACCTGCCTAAACACCTGATCCACGGCTCTCAGATGCTGGGCAAACGTCTATATAACACCCCGCACCCACGCACAAGAGAGGATCCACCGCTGCCTCTTCGAGGAACATTGCTGACCTGTTTAAAACCAGATCAGGAGGCCGCAGCAGCGTGGAGAAATCCAAGATGGCGCTGATACACCATGAGGAGGAATACAGTGAGGACTCCCAGTCTGCTACAGAGGACTCAGGTAGGGGGAAAGCTTGCGCTGATCATCCCCTTACGTACGCGGACATGTCAGTGATAGCAGCGGATATTAAATCCACGTTCTCCGCCACCATCACAGACTTGAAATCTAACTCGCTGGCTCTCAATGAAAGAATGGCGACGACGGAGACAGCAGGCAGACACAGGGATAAAGCTATCCGCAGGCTTGAGACTGTAACTGTGACACATAACCATCACTTTATTGAAGTAAATCGACACCTGGAAGATTTGGACAATAGGGGAAGGAGAAACAATATCCGTGTGAGGGGTATCCCTGAAACTGTGGAACTCCCCCAAATCATCCCGGCCCTGAGGAGGCTATTTAACAGCCTGCTAGAGAGACAGGAAGACATGGAGATTGATTTTGTAAGGGCACACAGAGCACTCAGGCTGAAGGGGCCTGACAATGCACCTCCGCGTGACATCATATGTTGCCTGCAGAGCTTTCCACTCAAGGAAGATATCATGTGCAGAGCAAGGGGGAACGAACAGATTGTATTTAATGGGGCCACCATCATGCTCTTCCAGGATCTCTCCCAGATCACTTCGAAAAATCGCAGATCCCTGCGCCCCCTGCTGGACAAATTGAGGGAGAGGGAGTTGAGATACACATGGAGATTCCCTTTTGCCCTGACGGTGACCCTCAACGGACGCCAGCACGTGCTGCGTGAGCCGGATGACCTGCTGGACTTTTGTGCTGCCTTGGATCTTGAGCTAATTTCCGTTCCTGACTGGTATGCGGAATTCCGGGTAGCACCATGGGATGGATCACCCCCGGGTTTTCCTCTCTCCACTCCTGACAAGAGACTGTACAAGAAGCAGAAGTCGCACCGCTTCGGGGGTTCAAAAGCTGGAATGCCCCGATCCGCAAGAGATGATCGCAGAGGGCCGGATGCAGATTAATCAGGACCTGTGGAGACCTGCCTGCTAAGTTGCTGCTCTGACTTTTTTTTTGTTTGTTTTTTCGCTTTTTATTTTTTATTTTTTACCTTACTGTGCCTGGTCAGCTTATGACCAATTCAGCTACATATGTGACTTCGCCCATGCTGTTTTCCGAACGGGACATGACGCTATAGCGCTACTTTGACCCTGGGCCCTCCATGTCCAAGGTCCCACAACCCCCCCCTTCCTGTTACCTTTCCCCTCTCCCACGCCTCCCCTCCCCTTTTTACCTCCTCCTTCCCCATGCTCCCCCCTCCCCCTCCCCCCCTTCTCCTCCTGCCTAACCTCTCTCTCCTCCTACTTCCCCCCCTTCTGTCCCTTATAATCCTAAGGAGAGTCCCGGGTCTCTTGGATTGTGATCCACTCCCCTACGTCCCCCCTACACCCTCCCACATTTTTAGCCCACGCCCAGACTGCCCCATCACTGAGTATCCTCTCCACGGCTCTGTAGCGGGAGCTTTGCTTTCACAAACTATGTCAATTGGGCCTTTAGCAGCATTTTAAAGTGGAGTTATATGTGGGTTCACACCAATGTGCTAAACATTTCATGCCGATGGTTCTGATAGCACCTAGGATGTATGCTACTGTGGAAGGTGGGACGTATACACATGTTGGAGGCTTATCCTCCTGTGCCTCTCTGTGGGGGACTGGGGGGATGGGGGATACCTTGACATAAGCGAAGGGGTCATGTCTGTTTTAAGTGTTGCCCAACAGAGGCCTGGCTGCCTCAATATGGGTCGGGCTGTTTATTAGTTAAGCTTACATGAGCTTTCATGTGCAGGCTGTGTGTGTGTTATGTTGCATTTTACTGCCTATTTTTGTGTGATTATTCCTGTTTAGTTTACAATTGGCTGAGGCTAGTGACTGTCTGTTTACCGGTTGTTAGTCGCCTCCCTCTACCCCCACCAATTAGTGCAGTCACTCCCATTTGCTGGGTTTGGACGCACTAAACTACTTCTTATTTAGGACAGAGAGTTCTGCCTGATAAGGGATTTCTACAACAATCTCCGTTATCATCCACCTTCTCTTTCTTTCTCTTTTTCCTGCTTTCCTCTTTCTTTTGGCAGGATAATTTCTAGTGCCCTCCTGTGGCTGTAGTCAATTTGACTCTAACGTCTCCTGAACAGTCTTGTTTTGCAGGTGCCCTCCGGATCGTCCCACTCTGAGTCCTTACTATGGCCTACTCGGGCCTCGGCCGGGGTCCCTCTGTGATCTCCCATAATGTCAAGGGTCTGAATATACTTGAGACGCTCTACTCTGTTGAGAGAACTAAAAAAAGGTAGGCCGCATTTTGTGTTCCTACAGGAAACCCACTTTAAAACGCACCATGTTCCTAGGTTGACGGACGCCTTCTTTACAGAAGCGTACCATGCAACGTGTGATGATTCCAGAGCCAGGGGTGTGACCACTTTGATCAGTAAAGACGCTCCCATTGTTCTACAGGAGAAGCTTATAGACCCCAAGGGTAGATTTGTTTTTTTGAAAGGCCTGTACCGTGATGCTCCAATGACATTGGCCAATGTCTATTTCCCCAGTAAGGCTCACGTGTCCTTTTGCCAACGCATGACTCAGGAGCTACTGGGCTTCGCCTCAGGATGCCTGATTCTCGGTGGGGACTTTAATGTCCCTCTTAGCCCCATAGCTGACACCTCTAATGGAAAGATTTGTTTGATGTACAGAATTCTTAAAAAGCTTAAATCCATGCTCCACTCCCTACAAGTGATCGACACATGGCGGTTTAAACACCCTGAGGGCTGAGACTATACGTTTTTCTCACCTCCACATAACAGGCATTCCCGCATTGACTATCTACTGTATTTATCTGGCAACAAGATCTGACTTCTGTCACTGAGACCCACATAGGCATCCAATCCTTCTCGGACCATGCTCCAATCTCACTGTCCCTGAAAGTGGCTCCTCCTAGGCCTCGCACTGAGTCCTGGAGATTTAATGCGTCACTCCTGACTGACCCTGATGTACTGACGACCTTAACCTCCTCTCTAACTGACTTTTTTCAGCACAACTCTTCCCCAGAGGTAGACCCACTGGCGACCTGGGAAGCCCATAAATGCACGATGAGGGGGGAACTTATCAGAATGGGCTCCCACCGTAAGAGGGAAAGGGATAGAAACATTAAAACCCTGTCAGACAGAATAAGACACCTAGAAAATTTACACAAACAGTCCCTCAGTATTCAAACGGCAACTGAACTCTTGGACAAGAGGAAGGCCCTCCAACAGCTCTTTGATGACAGATCAAAAAGACTTTTGTTCCTTAAAAAGCGGATTTACTATGAGTCCGGCAATAAGACTGGTAAGCTGTTAGCCAGGGCCCTGAAGGACCAGTCGTCTAAAAATTTCATACATGGAATCAGGGGATCGGATGGCAAGATAGATGTGTCAGTCGAGGCAATCTCAAAACATTTCCATGATTTTTATACGAAGCTCTATAACCTACCACCCCATCACAAGTTGGAGGGGATGGGCGGTGAGAGGACGCAAATCATACAGGACTACCTTACCAAAAGTGACTTGCCTGCCCTGTCGGACTCAAACATCTTACTTTTGGAGGAACCATTAACGATCTCGGAAATCAAGTCGGCCATTAAACAACTCAAATCTGGCAAGAGCCCAGGCCCTGATGGTCAGACGTCCATTTATTACAAGACATTCGCTCACACTCTGGCAGACCCCCTCAGAGCTACCCTGGATTCCATGTCAGAACACAGGAAAGTTACCCCAGATTTTTTGTCGGCCCATATTACTATAATACACAAAGCAGGAAAAGACCCCGCAGATTGTGCCAGCTACCGCCCTATCTCCCTTTTAAATCTAGACGCTAAGATATATGCTAAGATACTGGCATCCAGACTGAGCCCCCTGTTGTCGGACCTGATTGGACCGGACCAGGTGGGCTTTATGCCGGGCCGAGAGGCTTAGGATAATGTCATAAAGGCCATGTTGTTGACACAGGCGGCACACGTGGGGAACTTAGAAGGCCTTCTTCTGTCCACAGATGCGGAGAAGGCCTTCGACAGGGTAGCTTGGGATTACATGATGGCTGTCTGCGCCAAGGTGGGCCTAGGACCGCATATGCTGGCCAGGATCTCCGCATTGTATCAGTCACCCACAGCAAATCTAAAGATTAATGGCACACTATCAGAAAGGGTCCTGATTGCCAATGGCAATAGACAGGGGTGTCCGCTATCCCCACTCCTGTTTATTCTGTCCCTAGAACCCTTCATTCGAGTTATCAAGACAAATTTAGACATCCGGGGGTTTTCGGTATCCAATAGGTAATACAAAGTCGCTGCTTACGCAGACGACTTGCTTTTTTTTCTGACTAATCCAACTATTTCTCTACCCAACCTGATGAAGGAGTTTGTAATCTATGGCTATATGTCTAACCTGAAGATTAACTATGCCAAGTCGGAAGCTCTGAAAGTCTCTTTGCCGGAGGGACTTATTAGTCAGATTAGAGCGACCTCTCCATTTAGATGGGAGCCTAAGGCCTTAATTTACCTGGGAATCTGGCTCACACCTAGAGTAGCAGATGCATTTGGCTATAATTTTCCTAGATTTCTCACGAATATAAGGGAGGATTTAGTCAGGTGGCGCTCGGGGCATTTCTCCTAGTTCGGCCGTGCAGCCATAATTAAAATGACCATTCTCCCCAGACTGCTTTACCTTCTTCATGATCTTCCTGTTAAAATCCCCACAACCTTTTTTTCTTTGCTTAAATCAATCCTACTTAAGTTCCTTTGGAACGAACAAAGACCCAGGATTAGATATTCCCTCTTGACGAAGCCTAAGGACCTAGGGGGTATGGGCATTCCAGACTTTAAAGCCTACTACCAGGCTACTCACCTGACCAGAATTGTTGACTGGCATTGCCATGGCACAGCGAAAGATGTGGTCTCCCTAGAGGACGCCCTGAGTCCGGTTCCTCTGAGGTTTTCCCCCTGGATTCCATGGGGGAGTTGTCCGCTTAGTCTTAGATGACAACCCATAACTGGTGGTACACTGGAGATCTTTCATAAAATAGCAAAGTCCTTAAATGTATCTTCCTAACCTGACCCTCTGACGCAGTTGAAAGACAACCCGGACTTTGTACCAGGTTTGCGTAATCGGTGCTTTCAATCTGGGAGTCATCCGGGTCCTCTTCTGGTGAGAGACTGCTTTTCTGATGGTGTGGTGATGGAATGGTCTGCACTCAAGGACCAGACTAGCAATCCGCACTTGCCCTTGTGGGCATACTTCCAACTCCGCAGTTACTTGGGGAGACAACCTGATAGAGGTGACCTTCACAGGCCCCTCACGGCTCTGGAATCTGTTTGTTTTATGGGTGCTCATTGTTTCAAGACCACCTCCATGGCTTATGGCTGGCTACAGAACTCGGGACATGGGGGGTCGGACGGACTCAGGGTGAGATGGTCGGAGGAGCTGCAAATAGAGATCACCGCCAAACAATGGAGGTATGCATGTATTTTAGCACATAAATGCTCTATAAGCACTAAGATGCAGGAAACAGCCTACAAACTCATGACTCATTCGTACAATACCCCTGCCAAGATGCATGGATGGAACCCCTTGATACCTGAAACTTGTTGGAGATGCCAGCAGGATAAAGGTACTTCATTCCACATATGGTGGCAATGCCCATGAATAGCACGATTTTGGGATAAGGTTATATCTGTAATTAAGCAAATAACTGAAACCAGAATCACACTGAATGCTGCTGCATGCTTGCTTCACATCACTAATGTCTCTCTGGGGACTTATAAGAAGACCTTAACGAGACATCTACTGAACGCAGCCAAGTCCCTAATCCCATTGCACTGGAGATCTCTAGGGGTTCCCTCTGTTGCTGGTTGGCTGCACAGGGTTTTGGATATACATAAAATGGAGGAGACTTTGACCCAAACTACTGATACCGTAGACAAGTTCCACAAAACCTGGCAACCCTGGATATTATTCAAATATTCCTCTGCTTACACAGACATCATGTCTTAGAGTCCTTCCCTCGGTGTGTTGGGAGGCTCTGTTGAACGCAGCCACAGGGGGGTACCCCCTGCCGTCTTTCTCTCTCCCTTTCCTCTATTTTTCTGATCTCGATTCTAACTTTCCCTATATTTCCTTCTTCCCTCTTCTCTATTACTCTTTCTTACTTCGAATACTTTCTTCAGTTTTGCCTATAGTTGCAAGTTGCAGTTGGGAATTCAGTAATTTATCACGCTATGGACTACCCCTCTAGGGGGTGACTGTAACAAACTGATATAGCTTGTCTGAAGTGCCGTCAGGTGGAAACAGAAGCCCCAGCAGTGTTGTCTGCAGTATTATGGTTAGTGCTGATGGTTTAACCTTTGTGTATTTGTTTGCTAAAAAGAACTGCTCTGTGATGTCTTTTACTGGACTATTTGTTACTTACCGTATGTCTGCAGTTGCATCTGCAATAGACTGCTCACACTTGTCAACTATATGCTTTCTTCAATAAACGTGAAATGTTAAAAAAAAATAAATAATATAATAATATTATGTGCTGAACTGTTTAATTTTAAAATTTTATTTTAGACATAACAACTGTGTTTTACTAGTTTTCCCTGTTGCTCTTTTAAAATTAGATCAAAATGAGTATATGATATTTATAATAATGACAACATTTTAACATATGCAAATACTGAGGAAACAAAAGTAATGGGAGCTTACCCTACAATCTGAAGTGGAAGAATTATGTTAAGCTGTAGGTAAATATGAATTGAAAGGAATAGTAAAGAAAAAGCAAATGATGAAGAAAGATGAAATTAATCAAAGATATATGCTTTTCTGAAAATAAGTATTTTGAAAGTGCCTTCATGGTCATGATCTGATCAAAGAAAAAAGCTGAGTTTCATGAAAGGGGAAAAAGACTAGAGAAGTTTTGGATATGTTATGCATTTGCAATTAAGACCAAATACATGTCCTGAGCAAAAGTGAATTGGTAAAAAATACAGGGAAAGAGAAAATTTGGCATTCCTCTCACACATTGCCTTTATATAATCTTTATATATTCCCAGACAGGAAATTGTATAGGGCATGTGGCATTTACTGTCAGTTGACACATTGACCCCTGGAGATTTTATTTGTCTCACAGTACATATTGATTTGTACAAGTAACATTTGGGTCAGAGAACACCAACAGGAAAATTACATGTTTGCCTTGCTGACTTTATTAATTTATCCCTCTCCTTCATCTTTGTAATTCACGCACAAATTATCTTACTCTCAACATATGTCATCAAAACTACCCATTGTCTGTGCTCAGTTATATAGCCTGGATAGTTAATGAAAATGTATTCATTCTGACCCAATGCACACACTGAGGTTACCAAGTAATATGCTGTACAATTTAAATGTATAGAACATGTCAAAATAGCTTTGGAAAGCTAAAATAAACATGCAAAAGAGTATTTTTTTTTAAATATTCAGCAGAATCCAAGCATCATGAAAATGCTACAGATTACTAGACGTGTGTTTTTTCAGACCATTGAAAAACCACTCATATTTTAATTAAAGGAAAAGTTATAAATTAAAAGGAACGATTTAAAAAAAGTTGCTAAGCCCTGGATTTAGAAAACCCTAACAAAACAAGTACTAATAAATTGGCGCATAGTGGATTTGTTGTTTGCATCCACACTATTTATTGCCCCTGTTCTACAATGCTAAAAAAAAAAGGCTCTAAACCTACAGTACCAATCTGTTTAATGACAGATAGTGACTTAATGACAGATTATGCTGCCAGTAACATTTAACAAAATTACCAATAGGGATGATTAAAGAAAGGAAGTTGCTGTATCATCAGTTTTTTTTTATTTTCCTAAATAGTTTCTGGAACTGTTTGAGCTGCAAAGAATTACATTCTTTGTGTGACTGACTGTCAAATCTAGCAATTATAAGTTTTGACTATGCTGCTAAACTATCGGAGTTCCCAGGTACTGGTATGCACAGCAATGCCTAAAAAGAGGGCAGGCTCAACTAGAGGCACCGTTGTGATACAGCAACTAGTGTTCTTTTATCAAAATAAACTTACCTCACCTGCACTTACCTACAAGAAGCATGTAGGTGAAGTATTAGGACCCCTTTCACACTGAGGCGCTTTACAGGCGCTAGAACGCTAAAAATAGCGCCTGCAAAGCGCCTGTAAAGCGCCTCTCCTGTCACTCCAATGTGAAAGACGTCAAAAAAAGTCCTGCAAGCAGCTTCTTTGAGGTGCTTTAGGAGCGGTGTTTACACCGCTCCTAAAGCGCCCCTGCCCATTGAAATCAATGGGCAGCACCACCAAAGCGCCGGCAAAAGTGCCGAAAAAAGCGCTACTGCAGCGACGCTTTGTGGGCGCTTTTTAACATTTTTTTGGGGCGCTAGCGGGGGTAAAAAGCACCTTGCTCGCAGCCGGAAAGTGCCTCTAGAACGACAGTAAAGCCCTGCTAAAAATAGGGGCGCTTTACCACTGACACTCCCGTGCCCCAGTGTGAAAGGCTTCTTAAACACAACATCATTTAGCCCCAATTCTAAAACTATATGTTGTACATCACTAATTGGCGATGCAAACGAGCCCCACAAGTGATACATAGTATATTTAATGAATGTCCATCTGAAATATATATATATATATATATATATATATATATATATATATATATACACACACACACACACACCGGTATATATATACACTGAGCATAATTATAAATGCAACACTTTTGTGTTTGCCCCTATTTATCATGAGATTTACGACTTTTTCTATGTACACAAAAGGCCTATTACTCTTTCGTCCATGGACCGACACAGCTTCTCTATTGACAAAGTGGGTATTATCCGTTAATTAGGAGTGACTAGGCAGAAAAACTTGTAAAAAGTGTTGCATCACACCTTCTACAGTACCGCCCAGGGGGCGGACCCTCTGGGTATACCCTCTCAGTCTGCATCTTCGCAGATCAGTTTTTTTCTGTCTAGCAAGGAGTAGGACATGGCTCCCTTTGGGCCCATTGGTCCAGGGAAAAAAGATATATATATATATATTTTTTTTTTTTTTTGCTACATTTGTTGTTTCCTGCGATCTTCGATCAACTGCCGACTGGGTGACAGGCTGGATCCTCGATCCTTGTAGTCTCCCCAGTTTCGGCCATCGAACGTGTGCCGACCCTAGCTACGCACTGGGTTTTCCACGACATGCCCGTCGCTCCACGGGTGGCCGGTGAGCTTACGCTCCAGGGCCTGCATCGGACCGCTCAGCTTCGGCTGCCCTTACGGCCGAGTCGCAGCAGCTTGGCCGGTGAGCTTACGCTCCAAGGCTTGCATCGGACCGCTCAGCTTCGGCTGACCTTACGGCCGAGTCGCAGCAGCCTGTCCGGTGAGCGTCATGCTCCAGGGCATACATATGATCGTCCCTTCTGGGTCCAATCACAGCATGCCTGGCCAACAGTCACCTTCCGTGTGCGGACGATGATCTGTTTGGAATGTCTTCCAGCAGAATACATGCAGGATAGGTAAGTAAAATTCCCCTGCCTCGGCTGGGTGATTTAGCTGGACATTCCTGGAGAGATCAAGTAAGTGGTTGTGGCCCCTTTCTTCCCTCTCTCCCTGCCTTTCCCTCCTCCCTGGGCTTCTAGCTAAAGGTTGCTGGGTGCTGGGGGTCACCTAGGGGGTCCCACTGGAGCGGGGCTGGCTGTAACTAACATTTAAAAGAAATGTCATTTTTTCTCACCTGTGTTTGTGTCCTTCCTCCTCCATGCTGTCGGCGGCCATTTTGAGGTGGTCCATGCCAAGTTTGGCCTCTTGTGACTGCCCGGCGGCCATCTTCCTGTGGTTCGGCCACACCCACTGGCCCCTATCAGCTGATCGGCGGCCATGTTTGTCCACCCTGTATGCAGATATTGCCGTTCGGCGGCCATCTTTTTGTGGGCTATGGCTGCTTGACCTCTATCTTCTGTCGGCGGCCATTTTCTTAGAGCCCACATTATCTTCCATACAGACGTTTTTGGCAACCATTTTTCGAGAGCCTCCGGCCTCTAGGGTGCATTACACTGGCGCGAAAATTCACACAGGAAGTGCTGATAAAAGAAGCAGACTGACACAGCAGCAGTGGGACAGCTTCACAGGCGCAGCATAGCAGTACCTATCTAGGGTGGTGAGTTCTCTGGGTGACCCAGCCTCTCTGCAGCACAGGAGGGTGGCCTATTGATATCTTGCCTGGAGCCCTGTGGGTGTCAGCGTGTGGTCAGCATGGCATCTGAGCCAGATGTCTTCTCCCCTGAAACACCAGATTTAGCAGCTGGTGTCCCTGAGGTGTCTATGGACGCTATGTCGGCAATCCTAGAGGCGTTTGCTGCCAGGGTGGAAGCAGCACACGGGAATACAGGGGGTAATAAACGCCCCCGTCCCCTGCAATCTTCTGGGGATATTTCTGATGCAGAACCAGGTCCAGCTACGGCTCATGGCCCAGATTCTGATGCATCAGAGACTGCAGACCGTGACCGATCGGACAGTGAGGATGACTCCAAGTCCAGGTCAGTACGCGAGACGGCTTTGGTATCTGACCTTATTACTGCAGTGCGGGATACGCTAAAGTTGGAAAAGACTGCAGAAGTAGCAGATACTCCAGTCCCCTTTGGGTTTCGTAAACCTGCCTGCACTGCTAAGGTGTTCCCTTGTGTGTCTTATTTTGACAAACTCTTATACAAGGAATGGGAGAACCCACTGAGGGTCTTTACAGCCCCAAAGAGGTTTGCAGTACGGTACCCCTTTGAGGAGAGTTTTCTGAAGATATGGACCTCTCCCCCTATAGTGGACCCTTCGGTGACCAGACTTAATAGAGCCACCACTATTCCAGTAGAAGGGGCTCCTGTTTTCAAGGACCCTGAGGATAAGAAGGCTGAAGCACTCGCTTGCTACCTATACTCAGTGGTAGGCTCGGCAGTACGCCCGGCATTGGCGGGGGCCCTAGTGTCTCAGACACTTACTGAATGGGCAAAATTGCTACTCCAGGGGTTAAAGGAGCGAGATGCTCCTCCTAATGAGATAACTTTGGCTGACCAGTTGGTCCAGGGCCTTAAGTTTGTCTGCGAGTCAGACATGGATACTATTCCCCTGCTGTCAAGAGCTTCGGTTTATGCAGTAGCAATACGCCGCCTGATCTGGCTAAAGGGCTGGTCTGCGGACCAGACTTCCAAGAAAGCCCTGTTGGATCTGCCTTTTAAGGGCGACAGACTTTTTGGGGCTTCTCTGGATGACATCATCAAGGATGCCACAGGAGGTAAGAGCACTTTGCTTCCCCAAACTAGCAAGGGTAAGGGACCACGCCAAGGGCAAGGGCCCTCCTTTACTGCACGTAAGCGTTTTTTTCGCCCCCTTAAGGCGACAGGGAAAAGACCCCAGGCCGATAAAGCGCCTGCCCAAGGACAGAAGCGTCCTTGGTCCCGCAGACCCAACAAGCCTGCGGACAAATCTGCGTCCACATGAAGGTCCGCCCCCACCCAGCTCTCGGGTGGGGGGACGTCTTCGCAAATTCGCGACTCAGTGGACTGCTCTAGTCTCCGACAGGTGGGTTTGCGAAGTAATCTCCTCAGGCTACAAGATAGAATTTCTCTCTTGTCCACCAGACAGATTCATCACCTCCAATCTCCAGCTACTACCGACCCGTCGGGAGGCCCTGTATGGGGCGGTCCAGGGTCTACTGGAACGTGGGGTAGTTATTCCAGTTCCAGAACAGGAACGGGGTCAGGGTTTTTACTCAAATCTGTTCATTGTGCAGAAGAAGGAGGGGGTTCGTCCAATCTTGGATCTCAGAGCCCTCAATTGCTTTGTGAAGGTACAAAGATTTCGGATGGAGTCGGTTCGATCTGTAGTCACAGCTCTCCATCCGGGGGACTTTCTGGCCTCCTTGGACATCAAGGACGCATACCTGCATGTCCCCATATACTCCAGACACCAGAGGTTTCTGCGATTTGCTATCGGGAAGAACCACTACCAGTTTGTGGCCCTCCCGTTTGGCCTTGCCTCAGCACCCAGGACGTTCACCAAGGTGCTCGCTCCGATTCTGGCACTTCTAAGACAGCGGGGTATCGCTATCACAGGTTACTTGGACGACCTTCTGCTGAAGGCCCCTTCAAGCTCAGAATTAGAGGTAAGCGTGTCCATTACCTGTCAGACTCTTCGAGACTGTGGTTGGATACTAAACACGCAAAAGTCAGTATTGGTGCCCACTCAACGCCTAGTGTACCTGGGGTTGATTCTGGATTCCTCAGAGGCAAAGGTATTCCTCCCTGTGGAGAGGTTGCAGACCCTCCGGGCTGCAGTACGGCAGCTGACTTCCAGGAATTGGTCGTCACTCCGTTTTTGCATGCGAGTGTTGGGCCTCATGGTAGCCTCCTTCGAGGCGGTCCCATATGCTCAATACCACACTCGAGTGTTACAGAAGGAAGTTCTGTCCAGATGGAACAGATGCCCTTTATCTCTGGATTATCAAATCCGAGTGAGCCACCTAGTCAGGAGATCCCTGGTATGGTGGCTGACAGCACCGGCTCTAATGGCCGGGAAGTCATTTCTTCCGGTTTACTGGATAGTGATCACGACGGACGCCAGCCTTACAGGTTGGGGGGGAGTCTGGGGTGTCCAGTCGGCGCAGGGTCGCTGGACCCCAGAGGAAGCCCTCCTGCCGATCAATGTCCTGGAGATCCGGGCGATCAAGCTGTGCCTCTTCAAATGGTCTCAGAGACTGCAAAGGCGTCCAGTCAGGATCCAGTCAGACAACGCCACAGCAGTGGCATATGTCAATCATCAAGGAGGAACAAGAAGCTCAGCTGCAGCATCGGAGATCGCTCGCATCCTGAAGTGGGCAGAGAGTAGCGTACCGGCACTGTCAGCCGTGTACATTCCGGGTGTGGAAAACTGGCAGGCGGACTACCTGAGCCGCCAGATGCTGGACCAGGGAGAATGGTCCTTACACCCGGAGGTGTTCCAACTCCTCTGCCAAAGATGGGGCACACCAGACGTAGATCTTCTGGCTTCCCGACTCAATCGGAAGGTATTGAGATTTGTGGCCCGGTCAAGAGACCCATGGGCAGACGCAACGGATGCGTTGGTAGCATCGTGGGGTCAGTATCGGCTAATCTATGCCTTCCCTCCCTTAAGGCTTATTCCTCTTCTGCTCCGCAGAGTGGAGGCAGAGGGAATTCCAATGATCCTAATCGCTCCAGATTGGCCTCAGCGTCCTTGGTACGCCGATCTAGTACGTCTGGTAGCAGACGTCCCCTGGCGCCTACCACTACGGAAGGACCTGCTATCGCAAGGTCCCATATTCCATCCTGCTTTACAGTCATTGGCTTTAACGGCATGGCTGTTGAGAACCAGGTACTGAGAGACCGGGGCCTGTCAGACTCAGTAATCTCTACTATGAGAAGTGCTCGAAAACCGTCCTCTAGGAAGGTCTATCACCGCACTTGGAGGGCCTACATCTCCATGTGTGAGAAAATGAAATGGCATCCGCGTACCTATTTGGTTTCCAGAATCCTGCTGTTTTTACAGCATGGGGTGGACCAAAGGCTTGCCCTAAGTACGATTAAGGGACAGATATCTGCCCTGGCTGTCTTTTTTCAGCGACCCCTGGCGACTCACTCTCTCGTGAGTACATTTGTGCAGGGGGTCCGACATGTGGCCCCTCCGGTCCGTCCCCCGTTACCTCCGTGGGACTTGAACCTGGTCCTCTCGGTGCTTCAGAAGGCACCGTTCGAGAATATTAGAGATATTCCCCTGTTGACACTTTCTCAGAAAGTGGTCTTTTTGGTGGCTGTTACGTCAGTTAGACGAGTCTCTGAGCTGGCAGCCTTGTCCTGCAAGGCTCCCTATTTGATTTTCCACAAGGATAAGGTGGTGCTGCGGCCGCAGCCTTCCTTCTTCTGAAAGTCGTTTCGGCTTTTCATCTCAACGAAGACATTGTACTTCCATCCTTGTGTCCTCAGCCGTCGAATCCTAAGGAGTCAGCGTTGCATTCCTTGGACGTTGTCCGAGCTTTGAGAGTATACCTATCTGCTACTTCCCTGTTCCGGAAGTCAGACTCACTGTTTGTTTCGGTGGCTGGTCCCAAGAAGGGCCAAGCAGTCTCATCGGCCACCATCTCTAGGTGGATCCGACAGATAGTAATCCAGGCTTATGCCTTAAAGGGTCAGGCGCCCCCCTTTCCTGTCACGGCGCATTCGACCAGGGCAATAGGTGCCTCTTGGGCTTTCCGACATCAAGCGTCTGTTTCCCAACTATGTAAAGCGGCGACTTGGTCGTCCGCTCACACTTTCACAAAATTCTACAAGGTTGATGTAGGTGCATCTTCGGATGCCTCTTTCGGCCGCAAGGTTTTGCAAGCGGCTGTTTAGAGTTGCAACTCCTCCGTTGGAGGAGTGCTGTTTTTGTGTTTTGGGGGTGAAGTTTGTTTTTATGCTGTTACCACCCCTCGTTTTTTTCTCTGACACTGCTTTGGGACGTCCCACTTTGTCAATAGAGAAGCTGTGTCGGTCCATGGACGAAAAAGTAAATAGGATTTTTTACTCACCGTAAAATCCTTTTCTCCGAGTCCATGGACCGACACAGCAACACCCCTCCTTTTAAGTTTGTACTGCTTTTTGACTAACTGATCTGCGAAGATGCAGACTGAGAGGGTATACCCAGAGGGTCCGCCCCCTGGGCGGTACTGTAGAAGGTGTGATGCAACACTTTTTACAAGTTTTTCTGCCTAGTCACTTCTAATTAACGGATAATACCCACTTTGTCAATAGAGAAGCTGTGTCGGTCCATGGACTCAGAGAAAAGGATTTTACGGTGAGTAAAAAATCCTATTTTCTCTCAAATATTGTTACCAAATCTGTTTAAATCTGTGTTAGTGAGCACTTCTTCTTTGCCGAGATAATCAATCCACCTCATAGGTGTGGCATATCAAGATGCTGATTAGACAGCATGATTATTGCACAGGTGTGCCTTAGGCTGGCCACAACAAAAGACCACTCTAAAATGTGCAGTTTTATCACAGAGCACAATGCCACAGATGTCGCAAGTTTTGGGGGAGCACACAATTGGTATGCTGACTGCAGGAATGTCCTCCAGAGCTGCTGCCCTTGAATTGAATGTTAATTTCCCTACCATAAGCCGTCACCAAAGGCGTTTCAGAGAATTTGGCAGTACATCCAACCGGCCTCACAATCGCAGACCATGTGAAACCACACCAGCCCAGGTCATCCACATCCAGCATCTTCACCTCCAAGATCGTCTGAGACCGGCCACCCGGACAGCTGCTGCAACAATCGATCTTTAAGTTCAGCTCATGATAAATAGGGGCCAATACAAAAGTGTTGCGTTTATAATTTTCAAGGCGGAAAGTTGTTTGATGTCAGTTTCTAGTAGGTTTTTCTAGATGGTACACAGTCCAGTACACTGTGGGGTTGATTTACTAAAGACAAATCAACTGTGCACTTTGTAAGTGCAGTTGCATTCATTTTCCCCCAGAACTTAGTGAATGTGGTGAAGCTTAACTTTGTAAATAATACCTAATCATGTGCAAGGAAAATAAAATAAAAACTTTTTAGATGCACTTGACTGGGTGATGGAAATAAGCAGAGATTCACCATATTCACTAAGCTCTGGGGAAAATGATTGCAACGACACCTGCACAGTGCATAGTCAATTTGCCTTAAGTAAATCAACCCCTTTTGAATATATTACAGTCCAATGTCTGATAGCTCAGTGAATAATATATTGCTCAATATTTTACTGCATATCTATTTCAGGCACCTGTAGTCAGTGTGATACAGTTCAGTAGTTTGTAGTCTTATGCCGTTAATGGTCTCTTGCTCCTCCTTAGATGAAGAAGAAAGGACTTGTTCCCATGGTACATTCATGTTTCATATCTCTGTGTTTACTGTGGAAGTTTTTGTCCCACAAACTCAGATTACATTAAGAACTCCATGACAAATGCAAATATCTGTTTAACATGTAAAATGTAAAGATATATATATATATATATATATATATATATATATATATATATATATGGGCTTTCTTTCTGTTTTTAGAAATACATTTAAAAAAAAAGATAATGCTAAATAGACCTATGAAATAAACAGATGCTTTTCTCAGATGATGCCCTATATCTGTAGATCCATGGCAACCAACTAACCACTGCCCACAATAGAGAGAGCAGGTGACCTGATATTTTTAAGTCATTTTTAGCCTAGGTTCACATTGGAACGATTTGTCATGCGATTCGAGAGATCAAATCACATGACAAGTCGCAGCCTATTGGTGGCAATGGCTCTATTTCAATCATTGTGACACTGGGTTTGCGGCACTGCACTGATTTGCAAAAATAGTTCCTGTACTCCCTTTGTCGATTTCAGGTGCGACTTCAATGGACATCTATGTATGAAGCCACACAGATGTCTATCAAGTAGCACCTGAAATCGCGCTGACCTTGCTACTTTGAAATCACGCTACTTCAAGTGAAGTAGCGTGATTTCAAAGTAGCATCAATGTGAACCAGGGCTTAGTGATTTTTATCAGCACTGGAGTTCTCCTTTAAAATGTGTGTTAGCAGGCAGATTTTTCCAGCCATTACACAGTGTTGTAGACTTTGCTGTGACTTTATGAGTAAAGTGTATTAATGTAATATATATACATCCCAGTGAAACTTTTTCACTAATACCTATTACCCTGTGGATTAGTGTAGTACATTAAACTTAATTCAGTATTATTAAAATAAGAGTAAATGAATCAGCAAATGTTACTGAAACATTGTCCCATGTGAGTCATACGGTGTCATTAATTCTTCCCTCCCTTCCCCGTTCACACGCAAATGAGATTATTTTTTTGCAATATTTTTCTTAAAGAGCAAAAAACATAAACTGTTTGATAATGCATGCAAAAAGGACTTCATTTTATTGTTGCAATAAAAATGTTATTACAGCTAATAAGCGCAAGGAATTCTGTAATGTTTTTGCACTAATGAGCCCTAGGCATTTGACCATATTAGCTGTGCTATTTCATTTGTGTACAAGTAGAGAAGAAATGAGCAAATGTTGTTAATCTTCTTCTTGTTTATAATAGTTAAGGGCCTGTGTTATTCTCTGAAAGTACACAGTCCATTTTAGTATTTCTTTTCCTGCTTTTCCAATATAAACTGTACACAAAGAGTATCCAGGAGGTGAATGTTAAAAACATATTGACAATTTATTGTTAAAATGTGACTTGATTCTACAACTAACATGTATCATTTGTTTTAACTTGGAAATAAGTCTACTACTAGAATGAATTGTACAGGAGTACCATACACTCACAAAAAAGTAGAAAAGCTAGTGTTTTTCTTAACTATCATCTCCAGAATGATTGGTGTTAACAATCAATCAACTAATTTTCTCAGAACTCTGTTGTAAGAATGGGTACATTTCCTATGCTGTCAGCAGCTGCAACTTGTTTTAGACTGAAGCCTAGTACACACGGCCGAGATTCTCGTCAGAAAAAAAAAACTGTCGTTTTTCCTGACGAGATTCTTGACAAGAATCTTGTCCCGGCTGAGTGTACACATGTATAATTCAAAAGAACCGCCGTTCTTTTGAATGGCACGAATGCGGTGACATCATCGACTACGACGAGCATGCACTCTTCACATTTGATGCTGTCGCCGCCATCTTGCTTCACCCTACCTATGCCTTGGAAGCTACCGCGCATGCTTCAAAGTCATTTCGAGCATGCGCGGGTTTCCATGGAGGCAGGTAAGTATACACATCCTCGGGTTTCTCATCGGGAAACAGGCCGACAAGAATCCCGACGAGAAAATAGAGAGCTGGATCTCTATTTTTCTCGTCGAGATTCTGGGCAGATTTCCCGACGAGAAACCTGAAAGCCTCGTACACACGCACGGTTTTCTCGGCAAGAAAGCTCTGCCAGCAGTTTTCTTGTCATTTCTTGCCGAGAAAACCAGCCGTGTGTACGAGGCCTTAGAGTGTCAAAAAATGACAATCAGTAGCGTGTGAAGACAATTGGACATGTCCGGTTACACAATTTCTGTTTTTCTGTATTTGACATTTCAGTGTAAATTGGTACAAGTTAGTGTAGACCAGTACAAGGCAATATTAATAGGTACATAACATTTTGATGCTCACAATGACACCAAAGCATCAAATTATTAACCTCCCTAGCGGTATTCCCAAGTCAGGCTCGGGGTGAGATTTCAGTACCATTAGCGTAACCCCCGAGCCAGACTCGGAATCGCATCGCAGTATCCAGGCAAAGTACAGTAATTTACCTTGTCCCGTGGATCCCGCGATGTCTCCCCGCTGTGTCTGCGAACCATCATCTCGCTTGATTCACAGTGCCGAGTGCCGCCGAGGTCCGTTCCCTGCGAGCGTTGCGAAGCACGGGGACGGAGCACAGCACCAAATTCAAAAAAGTTAAAACACAGTATACATACAGTACACTGTAATCTTACAGATTACAATACTGTATCAAATAACTACACATCCCCTTTTGTCCCTAGTGGTCTGTCCAGTGCCCTGCATGCACTTTTATATTATAAAAACTTTTATTTCTGCCTGGAAACTGGAGATTGTCCATAGCAATCAAAAAGTGTCCCTTTACATCAAAAGTGGTTTTAGACCAGCTAGAAAACAGCGATAATAAATTAGAATCACTTGCAGAATTGAGCGATAGCGATTTGTGGGGAAATTCGTCATCAAACACTGAAAAACACTTTTATTATTATTATATTATTATATGTTATAATTATTTATAAACAAAAGCTACACAGCGCTCTTTTATAGTGTGTGGCGTTCGGTTCTTTCGACCGCTCATTGAATCTACAGTCCGGTGTTTGGACGGAAGTTCACGTTGTTTTCGATTGGAGTGGAGAGACGGGCATATATGAAGGAGGGTGAGACACATATGATTGATTGGTCCACCGAGACCGCAATACATCGCGGCTACCTGTCGTATACCTGTCTGGCTTTGTAATTTTGCTGAAGTGCCCAAATTTTGATTTGCTAGATGTGAGTGAAACTATTGAAGGTTACCTGTGCTGTGTTTAATAAAAGTTTTTACATACTTCACTATTGGAGACCTTTTTGCTTTTAAATGTGGGAAAACTTGACTGACCTAGCAACATCTTTTGGATCTATCTTTTATACCCTGAGGGGTGTTTAAGCTGTGAAGCCGAGCATGAGAGTGCGAGGCAAATCCTATTGGTGAGTGCAAGTCCTTAGGGAGTGGAGTCACTAATCACGTTGGTGTGGTGAAGGTTATTCAAGAGAACACAGGAAGATTTTTATGCAAATTTTAGTTGAAGTCACTATTATTGGAACACATATTTCACTGATGGACTTTCTTTAAACGTTTTTTCGCAACTGGTTTGAAAACAATATTTGAACGCTATGAACACTTATTAATTTATTGTATGTGCACATATATTTTTAGAGTATATGTTTTGCAGTTTTTCACTTATATGTATTTCTTTATGGGACATATATATATTTTCTATAGTATCTAGATTTGTGGTGTGATACACAGAAGCGCTACTGTTTTTGTTTATTCAAAATACTTTTTTATTATAATTATTTATAATTATTATATTATAATTTATGATTTCGTGTTTCAAACTTTATCATACCTGGGATGTCTACTAGACTCTTGTTTGGACAGATTTAAGTGAGTTATTCCTAAGAATTACAGACCTACAATATAAAATGCCAAATTTCCATACAAAATAATGGTACCGCTTTCAGCACCTAAAATCTGAAATAATCATACCGCCAGGGAGGTTAATGAGATATCTCATAATATGAAGCAAATGAATTGTAAATGCTCTATGACTGCCTTGTTAGTTGTCCTGAAATGATCAGATGGATATTTAAGACATTTACTTTTAAAAGCACCAA
The DNA here is from genome assembly GCA_029206835.1 of Rana muscosa. Lineage (NCBI taxonomy): Eukaryota > Metazoa > Chordata > Amphibia > Anura > Ranidae > Rana > Rana muscosa. Next base: position 250,046,658 of record CM055116.1, read on the forward strand.
TCCAGAAAACATTTTTGTCGGGGTCCTGTGTCACACACAGAGACAGGTATCTCATTTCCAGCTGTTCACATTGGACCAAAACCTTAGACTGAGTCATCAATGACTTATTCAGCTGAAGCTATTCTAAAAATAGGTTATTTGAAAAAGTATAAAAAGTCTCCCTGCTAAAAAAAAAAGAAGCTATTACTTATGGGTCCCACTATATGCACTACTGTCTTAAAAATCTACAGTGGCTGAACAATCTCCAGCATTTCACACACTTTTAGAAAATGTGTCAGGGGAGTGTCCTCTTCCCATGCTCTCTGGTTCAATATGACTACATACAGTAATAATGTAGGGGTTGGCAGATGAAACCATACAGTGCAATTGTTGACCAGACATCTGACACACCTAGAAATGTGTTTAAGATTTTTAACCCATCATATCTGTTCAATTAAGCAAAGGTAAGTGCTGTGGGTAGTGGGACAAGTAAGTATTAATGATTTTCTTTGCCGGGAGATATATTTTTTCATTATTTGGTGAGGACGGTGGGGGACAGGAGGTTGGGAGCATTTTAGAGGGCAGGTGGAAACTTGGGAGAGCTATGGTCATGACAGGGGGCTTTGTAAAGAGGTGTCATCCAAACCCATTCCTACTACGATGAAAACTGAAGTAAAATTTCTTCCTGTCTCTCTAGACATATGGTTGGTCATATGACAAGTGAAAGAATAAGAAAGGCACTTTGCTTCCTAGCAGGCCTTCAGTCAAAGGAAAGGCCTGTAGTCTTCACTGCATAAGGAAAAGCATTTGTTTGCAATGCCTTCCCATGACTCCAACTTGAGCAGTGCCTGGCACTGGACTGCAGCAAAGAGTAACCATTGCCAGTCTTCAGATGAATAATGTAATTTCTTAAATGGCCTGTATGGATAGAACTGAAGATGTCTGAAACAAATTAAATGAAAGGGACACAAATACTATGGATGTAAAGAGGAAAGGATAGCCAAAACTCCCGGCCAGCCCAGATGAATAAACAATAAGGTCTATGATCCTATGACTAAGCTAAGGTGGGCGAGGTGAAATGTATCAATGTGTGTGGTGTGGTGGAGCCATGTAGGACCATTCCTTATCATTTTATCATCAGGGCTGACTGGGAGTAGTGGTGACCCTTTCCTCTTTACACTTACTAGCCCTTATTGGTATCAGGATCATAACATGTATCAGATAACATGTACCCCATTTTCTGGGACACAGATACATACTTTCACCTCTACTTTGAGAGGTGCCAAAAGCAATATAACAATAATAACCAGAACTATAATTATAATAATAAATATTATAGATGTCAGTGGTAAACACTTCTTTTTCTTAAAACGGTTTGGGAATAGAGTATGGCATTGTTCCTAATTTTACAATATAAGTATAACAAAAATCCATTATTGACTATAATAAAAAAAGGAAACAATGGGGTTGATTTACTAAAACTAAAGGGCAAAATCTGGTGCAGCTTCCAGGATGTATTGTCAAAGCTTATTTGAACAAGCTGAAGTTAGGAGCTGATTGGCTACCATGCACAGCAGCACCATATTTTTCACTCTCCAGTTTTAGTAAATCAACCCCTATATCATTAGCATCAGTAATCTCCAGGGATACTAATATGGATACTGATTCTGATATGGTGTCCTTAAGTTTATATGCACCTACTGTCTTTGAGGACCATGGAAACACTTTAATATAACATAGCAGTGGATTGGAAATAAACAAATATCAATTTATATATTTGTATAAATTAAAAAATACAAAAAAGTTGGTTAGAATACATTTTAAAGAGTAAAAATTCCAAAGATAAATCTTCATAAACCTGATTTCCTGTAAATTAGGGGACTTGGTAGCTATGAGGATGGTTTACAAAAGTGGACAGTGATGTGATTTGTTCTTTTGTACACCTCAAACATCCAATAGTGTAGGTGGATTTGAAATAAATATATTTATAAATGACCTCCTTTAACTGATGATTGGATATCTGCAGTAAACATTTCTACTGCACTACATTCTTTACACTATGCCTTTAACGGCATTTGAAATGATCTCACATGATGTCATTTATTCTTGTTTCAGACAATTTGATGCATTTGTTTCAACATAAGACAAAACGTGACATAGTGTAAAACTGTTCCCATTTTCTGACACAGACTCTTTATAAGCAGAAACACTATTCCTTTTTATCTTTCTTGAGATTGATTTCAGACACCTTATACAAAGATCATGATCATCATCTTCCTTTTTAATTTACTGATAAGGCTGAAACAACATTGACAAAAACTGTAGAGTCATTTATTGCTTAAAAAATATAGCAATATGCATCAGCACACATCTTAGGCCAATGCACAAATTAAAGATTGTGCCATTAAATGTGCAATTTGATAAGATTTTGAAAATAGGGCACTAGTGTAGTAAATGAAATAGGCAACAGCATCAAGTGAATGAACATTCAAAATGAGGAGCTGTCATATAAAAATTAACTGCACAATATTGTTTTGTTCCAGTTTGAGAAGATCAATATCCTTCTGAAGTTCCCACACGTAAGGACTGAATCACTGTGAACAAAACACCAGCTTGATAACCTCATAAAGAATATTTTTTCTCTTGGGTAACATCCCCGTGGATGGAACCTATAGCTGTCAATCTCTGCTCCACACATAAGTGCTGTTAGGAGCCCACTGGTTGTTTGTGATTTCTCCTTTATGTTACATGCATAACAATAATGCTTTTATTCAAGTTTTTTGTTTTAGAAAAGTTGATGTAAGTGAAAACTATTTTACAAAAAATTATGTAACTGTCATTGAAACATGAAGCAGTCATTAGCATTAATGTATACATCAATGAAACAACTTTTTTTTATTAAAAGGTAAGCACATGAATTTATTACACTCAGTGGTACATCATGTATGGGAGGTAGGTGCAGTTTGCTGCATGTGAGTGCAGTGACAGCAACATTATATGCAGGTAGGCTATGTTGGCAGATTGAGTACAAGCCTGATGAGGCTTGCATAGTTCCAGGGGTGTCACTCATTAGAGCCAAAGTCATGGGTCAATTCCAGTCTTGTGGTAAGTAACCACTGACACTAAGAATCTTCTGTCAGTGGATATTTTGTAAGTGTTCACCATAAATAAGGGTCCTTTTTCCCACTAACCACCTATGGAATAGAGCAGTGTTTCTCAACTCCAGTCCTCAAGGCGCCCCAATAGGTCATGTTTTCAGGTTTTCCATTATTTTGCACAGGTGATTGATCAGTTTCACTGCCTTAGTAATTACCACAGCAGTTTCATCTGAGGGAAATCCTGAAAACATGACCTGTTGGGGCGCCTTGAGGACTGGAGTTGAGAAACACTGGAATAGAGAGTCCTTTCTACCACTGACCACCAATGAGAAATTATACCACGGATCACTGATGTAAATGTATACTTCTTCACTTACCATCAAAGTAAGAGGGCACTACACTGACCACCAATGTAATGGGGCATATCTACAGTTTTCACCAGTGTAAGAGGCACTGGTGGTCAGGTCATAGGAGAGTTGCTGTAGGGTTATGCAGAGAAAAATTGGAAATATATGAAAGCTACAAATTAGGTTTTAAGTTTGTCTTACCCGACTGTCTGTAGGTCTGTTTCCTATCTCACCTATACACAACAGTTTGCATTTTTACCGACATTGGCTTCCCTACAACTTAGCCCCCCAGTACTATTATGGTAACATACAAACAGCAACTTTTAAATGAGTTAGGGGAAGGTTTTAGAAATCCATTTAGATTAGGTAATGGACAAATGATGTATTATACAGTATGTGGCCATGCTTATAGGCAATGATTTCAGTTTTTTTTATATATATGAATAAAATCATTACCATATGCATATCATCAATATTAGAATTTATCATGACTTGGAAAATGTTAATGGGAATTTCAAGTAAAACTTAAATTTTGTTAAAAATTATCATGTTTACTTGATATACAAACCATAAACCTACTGTATGTAATGTTATTTGGAATTACATTATTAAATATTACCTTTCTGTTTTAATTGTCAGACGGCTATGATTTTCTTAAACTCCAACTCTGGGTTTAAATTAAGATAGTTTTAAAAAAGAAAAAAGTATCTCTGGCTGCAGTATTCAAATTCAATCCAGAACTGTCCCTAGCAGTATTTATTTTTTACGACAAGATGTCTTCCAATCTGAATAATGTTCAATGTCACTCAACCAAAACTGACGAGACGCTGCAAATTCCTAAGGTAGAGTCACCACCATCTTTCATTCACAGTATAATGATGATGGAAGTGGGGCTGGCATCATCACATCTGCACAGTTCTCTTTATCATTCAGGAACACTCTCAGCAGAGGGAAGATACTGTGCATCACATGACTGGCCTGAAGACACCTGAAAAAAGGTGCATAACGTTATGCAAGAACTTGACCTAATCTCCCAATATGAACAACACATGGCGTACTACACAGACATAAACAGAACCACAAAGACTGGAATGTTTGGTTACATAGTAAAGTTCCTCTTTATACTCCCTAACAGTATGCATGGGATAACTTATGCACCGAGGATGTATTGACTTAATAGATACTATAATTTCTTACCTTAACAAATGTGTTTGTTGGTTTCTGTTTTCGTTAGACCGTAAAGAGTATATCTGACATACCCAATTTTGCTGTATTCTTTTCTACAGTTGGATTCTCTAATGACCATCTACTTATCAATTAATTGATGTATGTATATCACATATTATGATAGTGTGGCACTGTAACAACTTTTGCTATTTTTTTTATGTTTATATCTGTGCATCCTGTTTTGTAATGCGCTATATAAATCTCAATAAAAAGTTATACATTTAAAAAGGTACATATACATTATTAATTGAAAAAATCTATGGGGGGGTTGATTGGGAGGCAAGGGGCTGACCCCAGAGTTGGGCTTTAAATTTACCCCTAAAAAATGAAAACATTAACAGAATAAATCTGTATATATCAGTAATAATAAGGCAAATGTATATTTAAATGACCTATATAGTATTATATTGTTATCCCCACAAGTAAAATTTCACTTTAGGATTAAATATTATACATTTGTATGCCTGCTGTATACAGTATCCATTGAGTTTATTACATTGGATACTAGTACACATGTACACAGGTGCATAGAGAAAAGCTAGTTTGGTGATAAAAAATAAATACAGCCTTATGTAGAATATATATTTTTTGCAGTGTTAGGTAGACAAGGCTGAACATTCTGAGGAAAGCTAGATGATATGAAGTGAAATGTTGCACAATATATATTTGAACTTGGATTAGAAAGGTCTTGTTGATGGAGTTCATATGAAAACCACTCAGAGTCCAAAGTGCTTATGCAAAACCATTAATCTCAAATGTGTCTAAACACTATGCTGGAGACAGGCAGCAATTTATAACTCTTCATGACAGACAAATATCCAGGACAGCTCTATCATTTAACTCCTGTGATTTTCCTTGTAGACAACACAACATTAAGGTTTTTACACTGTTTGTATGGCAAACCTACAATATATTTTTCAATACAGTAAAACCGTTTCCGCACAATAGCATAGTTCGAAAGCTGTAAAAACAGTCTTTCTTGAAACTTAGCTAGATGGTTAGACACAAAGCAAGTCAAATCTAGTGAATGTTTTTATTTTTATTTTTTAACGTCGTTTCATGAATCAGGCCAAGCAAAGTCTAACATCTGTTAGTAGAGAACTGTCCACTTTGTCCTGCATTTACACTGCTGCCATTCAGACAGATCAGGTTGAATACCAACAAATGCTTTTACACTACTGTCATTCAGAATGTTCAGCCTCATCTATCCAAAACTGTATATAAAAAAAAATGCACTCAATATAAAAATAGATTTCTTTTTTATTTCAACAAACTAGTGTTTTCTGTGTGTCATTGTGCAACTGTGTGCATGTGTAATAGTACCCATGGCAGTCTAGTTTCCTAGCCACTTCAGTACTTCAGTAATGCCCTTTCATTATCAGTTTTCAGTGCTGTGATAATTTGACAGTCAATTACTCAGTTATGTACTCCAATGAATTATAAATGTAAAGAAATGTTTTCTTACTTTCTGTTATAAAACATGTCAAATAAAAAGTACATCTCCCCTTAAACAATTAAACAATTCATTTTTGGTGTGTAGATACCCCAAGGTGATTTTATATATATATGTATATATGTGTGTACGACTGTGTGTCCCAAGCGTGACGAGATCCTACGGGGTAAAATGACCGCACCAGCCAAGCAGACAGGCTGCAAAAAGCAGTTTGCATGTGTAGCGCTATACAAGTCATTCATTCATTCATTCTTTCATTTTATATTCTGACACAATTTTTGGAAATGAGGAAACATGTTTGTAATGAGGGGATTAAAACATGGACCTTGATAATGGTGCAGTAGATGCATTAAATGTACAGGTCATACAGGTCATACACAGAGGAGGGGAGAGGTGAAGTGGTTAATGCAATGACAGCTGGGGCACACTGACTGGATGGTGATTTCTGCAGTTTATAAATAGCATTACAGAAATAAATGTCCACTACTTTGCTGTCCAAAAACATAGTGGGACATATGTGATTGTAAAGGGTATTTTTTTATTTACCATCAATTTACGCAGCACTTTACATACAGTATTTATTGTACATTTATTGTACATTCCCTAACTCACATTCATACATACACATACTAGGGCCAATTTAAACAGGAGAAAATTAACCCACCAGCTTGACTTTGGCGTGTGGGAAAAACTTATGCAGGCATGGTGACAACATGCAAGTTCCGTGCAGGTACTGCTTTGGTTGATATTCAAACCAATGACCCTAATGATGGTAAACTGAAGTGCTAACCACTTAGTCACTGTCCGGCCCATGGAATATTTACTTGCTCTGTGTAATAGTATTGCACAGAGCAGGCTGGAACCTCCTCTTCAGGGGTCCTCCACCAGCACTCTTATCTGCGTGCCACCATAGGAAGTGGCTCCCTATGGTGGCACATCTGCAGGCTTGCTCCCAAGCCAGACTGTGTGCATCTAAGCCCCATTTCCCTCTCTCTGCTTACAGGATTTGATTGACAACAGTAGGAGCCTCCTGCTGCTGTCTCTGAGCCTGTGAGGATAGAGCGAGACCAGCACCAATGCAAATGGGTACAGCATTGGATTGAGAATAGGTATGTACAGTATAAAAGGGAGGTGAGGGGGGCAATACAACTAGTAGGAATTTTTTTTTACCTTAGTGCAAGGAATGCATTACCACTTCAGCTCAGGAAAATGTTACCCCCTTCATGACAAGGCCATTTCTTTTCAATTCGGCATTGCGCTATTTTAACTGGCAATTGCATGGTCTTGCACTTGCAACACTGTACACACATTAAATGTATATAATTTTTCACACAAATAGAGCTTTCTCATGGTGGTAATTGATCACCACTGGGTATAATTTTTTTTTATTAAATAAAGCAAAAAAGACACAACATTTTGAAGAATAAAAAAATAAAAAAAATGTTTTACTTTCTGCTATAAAACCTATCCATTAAAAAAATAAATGTAAAAGATAAAATTTCTTCATACATTTAGGACAAAATGTATTCTGCTACATGTCTTTTGTAAAAGACAAAAAAATTGAAATAAGTGTATATTAATTTGCATGAAAGTTATACAGTAGCGTATGTTGGTTATTTTTATTTATTTTTTTATAGTAGTAATGGCCGTAATGAGTGACTTTTACTGGGACTGTATGGCAGGCAATCTGCCACTGACTGCCACTGTGGGAACTGACTAACTGCCACTGGCATCCCCAGTGACACTAACACAGTGATCAGTGCTAATACAATACACTGTCACTGTACTAATGACACTGGCTGTGAAGGGGTTAACATCTAGTGGCAATCAAAGGGTCAACTGTGTACCTAAAAATGTTTACATTGTGCAGTATGTGATGCTTTTACTAAGCGATGTGCCTGTGTTTACTCTCTGCAGGGAGAAACAAAATGGCACATCACTGCTTTCTGTACAGAGCTCTGTGTTGTTTGTTAATACAGAGCTCTGTTCTCTCATTCAATCAGCCAATCAGCAAGCTCCAGCCATAAATCATTGACCGGGACCCTCTGATCTGCTTGTGCTGTAGTGAATGACAGCACAGCCGGGCCGGTTTGCGTACACGGGTGCCCTCTACCCGGGAATACTAGATCATGTATTCGGTATATACGTGATTCAGTGCAGTGGGCTGCACTGTAAAATTAAAGCAATAGACAGTCCGGAAGTGGTTAAGGTAAACAATTCTAGTCTTTAGAACAACACATAAAAAAACTAGAGCTGAGATATATTGATAAATATGAGATACTATGATGGATGTCCCCCCATCCTGCAGTGACACAGAGAATGGTGCCACAGTAACTGCTGCATAGTGTTATATATACATTCATATTTGTATGTAGTCATTCCTGCTCCGTTCTTCAGGAGCAGCTGTGCATAGTAACCAATCAGCTTCTAACATGAGCTTGTTCAATTACGTGTGCACCAGTTTTAGTAAATCTCTCCCCTTGTCATTTTTTGCCTTGCTGTTAATAGAGCATCTCAGCACATACAGTACAATCACTTTTTTTTTATTGGTAATATATTTATGCACTAGGAACTGTCTAGTTTACATCATTTAGCTAATTCCCTCTGTCTGTGATCCTCAATTCAGCAACCCTCTCTCATGCTGACTGTATTTTATCCCTGTGGTGCTTATTTATAATCTAAGGTCTTTGCTCAGTGCACTTGGCTAGGTCCATTTGTGTTTTGCAGACTCCTCATCCAATGCCTTTTATAATGTGAACACTCAGCAGTTGGTCGACAAATCAAAGGCATTGTGTTCAGTATCTGAAATTTTTTAGGGCTCTGGTGTCAGCTCCAGAAATACCTCCTGATGATGGTTGTCACTGGGGGCGAATGAAGCCTTCTTATACAGAACTGTCTTCAGAAATCAGCCATATCTGATGGCTCCTTTGAATCAAAAGAGAGAGTATGGCAGCATACAACATGCCTAGTTCTTATGGTGGACTTTGTTGTTGAAAGAACTGGAGTAAGGATAGGGACAAGAATGAGAATCCCAGTGGGGACCCCAAACTGCTTTCAGATACAGTATTATTAGCCTTTTTTGTGGCTTGGCTTTTTTTTTTTTTTTTTCTGAAATCTCCTATCAAGTGTAAATGAAATGTATATCTAAAACACTAGCTGTTGCTTTATGAAGCTTCATTCTGTAGTAGGTTTAGTACCGTGACAGAGGTTAATACATTTTGAAATTGTGAGTCCTGTTTTGCGACTCCTGGTGACCATTAAGTCTGCCTGTGTGACAGATGGAGAATATTTACATGTCTAAAAAAAAATTGTTCATTAGTATTATAATCTGAGTGAATCTTTCTTTTGTCTTAAATGAATAACTTATGCACACTAAATGCTTTTTTTTAAATTTTAACTACATTAATATTCCCTCTACAGGATTTCAAGTGCACGTTTTTACTTGATATCAACAGATCAGGGCACTCTCTCTAACCTTCTGGCCAGTAATGCCCCACTTTTTTCCAGTATGCAGTCACATCTCCGGCTTGCCTTTCACAGTAGCATGACAACGGACAGTTCTCCTCTCACAGTGTTAATCATGATGTTTATTTTTTGTCACCCAGTGCTTATGATATAAGTGACAGGATTATCAGAATGTCTTTTGAAGACCCTATGCTAGTGCGGTATGGGGCCTGATTCTCAAGTTGTTTTATGGTAGGAAAGTCATACTAACATTTCAGAAGGCTTGGGACTGTGCTAACTGACAGACTGATCTGTCATCTGCAATGCTGGTAAAGGCTCTATTATTCAACATTGGAGGCCATTATCTGCTGTAGAGAGAGAGAGAGGACCCCCCTTGTGCTAAGAAGTCAACACTAGTGATTGTTTTAAAGTGGTAGTAAAGTTAATTTGTTTATGTTTTATCTACAGATAAGCCTATAATAAGACTTGCCTGTAAGTGCTGTAAATATCTCCTAAAAGTGCTCCGTTTAGGAGATATTTACTTGTGCAGCAGCCAGTAACGTCACCAGGGCAGGCACTCTGAAGGAATGGCACGGGTATGTCGTTTCTTCAGAGCTCTGTGCCGTATACATGACTCATGCACGCATGTGTGAGAGTGACATCAACGTGGCTTGGCTATTCAGAGGATCGGAGCCCACAAACCCAGAAGGAAGACTAGGCAAAGATGGAAGCCCTGTCACTTGCTATTATAATATTGTCCTTCAGAGGAAAAGTTTTTTTTCTTTAATTTTCAAGTTTACTACTGCTTTAACAAGTCTTATTTTTTTAACAACATATGAGTTCTTTATTAAAGTCGATTGCAGTAAACAGCATAAATTATACAAAATTACATTGTACAATGCCATAAAAATACAGTGAATAATCAGCAAAAAAACACATAGCAGGCCAACTAGACAGTGTAAGGAGACAAACAACTGAGGAATAAGAATCACAATTAGCATTAACCACTTGCGGACCAGCCGCCACAGTTATACTGCAGCAGGTTGGCTCCGCTGGGCGAACTGTCGTAGCTGTACGATGGTCCCTTTAAGTGGTGTTAGCCGAGTGCCAATGCTCGTGACTGGCAGTCGCAATGACCGCCGGCCGCGAGCGATCTCCGGGCATGAGAGGCAGAACAGGGACATGTGTGTGTAAACACACACATCCCTGTTCTGTGAGCTGAGGAATGCAGACTATGAGTTCCTAATAGCTAGGAACCACGATCTATCATTTCCTCTAGGTCAGTCCCCTCCCCCTTCAGTTAGAACACACATTAGGGAACACAATTAACCCCTTGATCGCCCCCTAGTGTTAACACCTTCCCTGCCAGTGACATTTTTACAGTAATCAGTGCATTTTTATAGCACTGATCGCTGTATAAGTGCCAGTGGTCCCAAAAATGTGTCAAAAGTGTCCGATGTGTCCGCCATAATGTCGCAGTCCCAATAAAAATCACAGATCGCCGCCATTACTAGTAAAAAAAATAATAATAATAAAAATGCTATCCCCTATTTTGTAGACGCTATAACTTTTGCGCAAACCAATCAATATACGCTTATTGAGATTTTTATTACCAAAAATATGTAGAAGAATACATATCGGCCTAAACTGAGAAAATAAATATAAAAAAAAAAATTGGGGATATTTATTATAGCAAAAAGTACAAAATATTGTGTTTTTTTCAAAATTGTCACTCTTTTTTTGTTTATAGCGCAAACGATAAAAATTGTAGAGATGATCAAATACCACCAAAAGAAAGCTCTAAAGCAGAACACATGGAGGAGAGTTTCTCTTTTTGAGTCCATTGCTGAATATTACAATTACGGATCTTATGGTGCTATCGGTGTGTGAATCAGTGCAACCATCCATCCAAGGTTCCCTAAGATCATCCGTGCAAGCAAAGGCCTTGGCTGGGCTATAGCCAGCCACATGCTTGGTTTGCTTGCTATCTGGTAAGCGAGTTTTCTATATGGTGGTGGTGCACTTTTGTGAATCAATCACTGTGGTGTCTACAATTAGATGAATTCATCTCGCAATTTGAAACTATTAGAACAAGTTCATGTTCTTCAATCAAATAACCCAATGTATTTTTTTGGACTTCAACTAGCGCGGCTTTCTCCTATCCATTCTACCATATTACCCAGAGCCGTCTGACTTTGGGAGAATGAACCCCCAAAAAAGCTTATCTAAGCCTCCCGGGGCCAGCAGCTCCTCAATAGGATCAGCTTGGAGCAGAGCAACTGAGGAAAATAAGCTCTAGCAGCGTGATGCAATAAATTGAGAATAGAGATGAAATTGATGAATAGAGATGAAAATAGGTGAAATTTGTGGGAAACAAATCATATTTTAATATGTCCCATTCATGTACCATACATGTATGGTGGTTGTGACAGGACAAGACTCTGTCACTGTGAGAAGATAGGAAAATGTGAGACAGTATTCACATTTAGGTTAAATGTGACATTCCAGACTAGTGTTTCTGGTCAGAGAGAGCTGTGTATTTGGCTTTCTTTGGATTATGCAACTCTGGATCAGAACATTCACTCCTGTGTCTGGGTTTTGCTAGACACCTGCAACCTGGCTGAGTACACAGGTGTGAAGTGTGTGTTATATACTCAGGTATGAGGATAGCTTCCAGTTTGGAGACGTCTTCCATTGGGGGAGACAGAAGGTCTCATTGAGGGGCTAGAGGGCCCAGCCGGAAGCCAAGAGACAAAATGTCTCAGTTCCAGGAGTCAGGTTAGCTCCTATCAAGCTGTTGAATGTGCAGCAGGGTGCTTTGGCTAAAGGCTAGAGAGCCAAGTATCCAAGAGAGTTGGACAACACAGTCTGGGAGACTGGTAAGAGGTACAGCATGGTACTGCAGTTGAAGCTGAGTGAGCTTAGGAGCCAGGTGACTCTGCATTTTCCAGTGTTTGGATTCTGCTGAAGCTGAAGAAGATCCCCTGCTTAGGAATTCATTTGGAATTCTTTTGTTTTCTTTTAAAGAAAAGTGGGCTACTAAGCCCTTAAAAAATTGTTCCTGTCTGCCGTGGACTTACTGTATGAACGCATCTACCACAAGAGCTAACTACTCCATGTCACATGGTGTACAGAAAAACACAGTTCAATAGATATGGTGTGAGCAAGTCCTTAACTATTAAAATAAAGTGCAAAATGTTGATGATTTGTTGTGGTGAGTTCTAACACATCATAATTCTTTACACAATGCTATTAAGTAAGGTCCACAGCATTAAAAGAAACACCTTATTCCAAACACACAGCTGTCCATTTTGTCTGCCTAATTTGTGCTGTTTTTCTCTTTTGTACACTGTACTTCTTTCCTGCTAATGTGTTCATTCTCTTCTTTACTTTTTACTTTATTGGTCAGGTGCATTTCTTCAGCCAATCAGTGCCCTAAAATGCATTTTGCAATGCGTAGTGCATTATGGGGCACTCAGCGGATGAACATCCCGCCAAGCGCCCCACAAATTCAAATGGGCACTGTTCAGGGCTGAACCGATGCTGAGCCCAAATTGTTCACCTATCTCTAGTAATTATGGAAAAATTGATTTAGTGAGTAGCAGCATAACTTACACATCTAATTTCCTGAATACTTATTACATTTTTGGGAGCTCTGGAGCACCAGGACAGTGGAAACACCCATAAAATTACCACATTTTGGAGAGTTAACTTCTCAGGGTGTTTTTTAAGAGGCATGGCAAGTCTTTTGAAGACTTTTTTTGCCAAAAGTTTTTGTAAAATGTGGAAAAAAAATAAAAATATTTTTTTTTACACAAAGTTGGCAATTTAATAAAGATATTTCTCACACACATCACGGGCATCCTTAGAATTGCACACCAAAGCACATTCTACTACTCCTCTTGAGTATGATAATACCACATGTGTGAGACCTTTTTAGTGTCTGGACTAAATATGTACCAGACATTGGGGTTGACCTACAAAAACTGGAGAGTGCAAAATATGGTGCAACTGTGCATGGTAGGCAATTAGCTCCCAACTTTAGCTTTTTCAATTAAACTTTGATAAAAAAAACATGGGAGTTGATTGGTTTAAATGCAGAGCTGCACCAGATTTTGCACTCTCAAGTTTTAGTAAATCAACTCCATTGCATCTTGTGTATTACAAATCAACCAATTTTGTCAAAACCAATGCTAAGCAAGCCTAGGCTTCTTGTATGTGGCTGACCCCAGGAATTGAATGTTCTCTGACCAGGAAGTACAGGAGGCTAAAGAAAGGAAGAACAAAAGAGTTAATGTGGAGTGCAGTTGTCCACAGGGGATGGCTGGGACTGATGTCTCACAGGAACAAGGTCAGGGGGATGTGCAGATGGATTAATTCAGACACAAGCAGAGACATGGTCGGCAAGCAGGCAAAGGATCAGTCCAGGCAGCAGGCAGAAATGTGGTCAGTAAATAGGCCACTGGTGTGAAAGTGATCAGGAACACCGTAACTGGGGTGGTGGTGATCAGGGACAATAGTACTGATGTGGCAGTGATCACGGACAGCATAATTGGTGTGGCAGTGATTAGGAACAAAATGACTGGTGTGGTTGTGATTAGGGGCACTTTAACTTATATAGCGGTGGTCAAGGACAAGATGAGTGATGAAGCAGTGATCAGGGACACTGGGACTGGTGTGGCATGATCAGGGATGTTGTAACTGGTGAGGTGGTAATCAGGGACAATCTGAATGGTGTGGTAATGATTGAGGACAATATGACTGGTGTGGCGGTGATCCCCGACATTGTAAGTGGTGCGGCGGTGATTAGCAAAACTGTGAGTGGGTGGCAGTGATTAAGGACTACATGATTGATGTGGCAGTGATCAGTGACACCGGGACACCATAACTGGTGTGACAGTGATCACGGATACCGTAATGGGTGTAGTAGAGATCACAGACACAGTAACTGGTGTGCGTGTGAACAGGGATACCAAAACTGGTGTGCCAGTGATCATGGACACTCTAACTGGTGTGGTGGTGATCATGGACACCATAATTGGTGTGGCAGTGATCATGGACACCATAAATGGTGTGGCAGTGATCACGGACACTTTAACTGATGTGACGCTGATCATGTAACTGGTGTGGCAGGGATTAGGGACACTTTGAGTGGATGGGGGTGATTAGGAATACTGACTGGTGACCGTGAGTTAAAAATATATACATTTTTTTTTACATACTGTCACTCTAGCATTGTACTACTCTTGGGGGGGGGCTGTTAAAGCAATCATCTCTCACTCTCTATGGCTGCATTCTTGCAGCCATTGAGACATACTGTACAGTGATAGTTGTGATTGGCCACATCTATCACATGGTACAGGGCTGCTGCGAATGGCCCTGTAATATGCTACAGCGATCACATGATACCAGCACCACCAACAGTGACCCCATTCAGCAATCAGATCACATATTTTGCCACTGCACGCTCAGGTACGTCCACCCACATTGGTGCTATTCCCTTCTGGCCATAGTACATAAACGGTTAAAGCTTAAAGTGGTTGTAAACCTTCTCCTATACCCAGTGAAGTGAACAGCCTCAGATGATACACAGAGATTAAATAAATCTCCCTACATAAGTTTTACATGTATATCTATTGTCTTTCACTTTATACATTCTTTGGAAAGTGCAGATTGTGTTATAAATAGTTCTTCCTATTTTAGCAGCACATAGGGGTGGGTGTAGAGTCTGGAATTACACTGTGTGAGAGCTGATTAGAGGAAAAGGCACACCCCCCACTCCACATAGGCAGAGGAACGAAGGAACATGCCGAGTTGTACTCGGAATAGACAAGCTCTCTGCTTATCTACCTCTAAGCTCCCTCATCGACACAAATTGTCAGCTGCTGTTATCTCATGTGTCGGAGAAGTGACCCTGCTGATAACAGGACACAGCACTTAGAGCTTTGGAGAGAGATAAGTAAACACTACATAAATATGTGCCTAGGTCAAATTTCATGAATGGGGTTTACAACCACTTTGACATAAGCAGTCAAAGCTTCCTTAAAAGAAGCTTCCTTATAACAGCAATGCACAGGTTAACTTATTCATTTTCCCTTGCACTGCAGTGACCAGCTCTTATATTCATGGGGTCAGGTTAAATGAGTCTCACTTTTTGCTTCAAATTTGAACTAACCATAGCAAAGGACATCGAAAAAGCGAGACAACTGTTGAAATGTACAGAGATTGAAATCATGCTATTAATAAAGTTTGTCCTCAATATTTGGTTTTGTGATCTAGGCCCTTCTATGACACTTAAAATATAATGGTGTGCAATATAAGGAAAGGCGATTCTTATTCAAACTAGGTAACAAAGAGGGGCTACAGTGGGCTACAGTGGGCATCCTTAAATCTAGCATTATTTAGCTTAATGGAAGCGTAATAAGATCTTAAGCTTATTATTAGGTTTTGTTTAAAAACTGCCGAAATTTCTAACCTACTTCATTTTTAAATGAACAAATATATCACACAGATAATGTTGCCATTGCCAAGAGACGTTAATTGGGATGGCTGTGATGCATGCAGAAGGAGTAAGATATTATTCTGACCACAAATGAAAAATAATGAGTCTTAATCTAACACAATTCACTAGGCATATGTTCCTTTGCATTATTATCACATTGCAGCTCTGTTGCTTTTTAAATGAATATGCAAAATATTTCAGAACATTTCCGATTTCTGCAAAACTTCATCAGAACTGCTTTGATGATTTGTGTTCCAAATGATTATTATTTCTTTGTTTTATAACGTGCTAGCATGCAAAAAGTGCTGCACAATGAAAGGTAAATATAACCGATCTACAATATACCGTAGGGGTGTAAATATCTACTGTACCTTAAAACAAATGTGTTTTGAAAAGGTATCTAATTAGCAAGCAATGCTAACAGACTTTAAGCACTTCAATACCAAGCACTTTCGCCCTTCTTGCAGAGAACAATTTTGAGCTTTCAGCACTGTCGCACTTTGAATGACAATTGCGCATCATGCAACACTGTACTTTTATAATTTTCTTCCCACAAATAGAGCTTTCTTTTGGTGGTATTTGATCACCTCTGGAGTTTTTATTTTTTGCTAAACAAACTAAAAAACACCGACAATTTTGAAAAACAAAACAAAAAACGTTTTTCTTTGTTTCTGTTATAAAATTTTGTTTTCTCCTTCACTGGCTGGCACTGATGAGGTGGCACTGATGGGCACTGATGAGGCGGCACTGATGGGCACTGATAAGGTGTCACTGATGGGCACTGATGAGGAGGCACTGATATGTAGAATTGATGGGCACTGATAGGCGGCACTAATGGAAACTGACCGGCGGCACTTATAGGTGGCACTGAGAGGCAGCACTTAACTGCACTGACAGGTAGCATTGATGCACACTAATAGATGGCACTGATGGGCAGCACTGATTGGGCAGGTACTGACAGGTGTTAATGCTGGGCACTGATTGGCAATGTGATGGAGACTGATTGGCACTATGGTGGGCACTGATTTGCACTGTGGTGGGCACTGATTGGCACTTTATTGGGCACTGACAAGAGGTTATTATGGGGCACTGACTGGCAGCTACTGGGCACTGATTGGCAGCTGATGGGTACATTTTATGGGGACTCTGCTGATAATCAATGTGCTGAATATCAGCACAGACCCCCCTCTGACAGGGAGAGCCGCCGATCGTCTCTCCTTGTCAACGCGAACCAAGGAATGTCGTTTACCGACACTTCCTGGTTCACACGATGATCAGCTGTGATTGGTCACAGCTGATCACGTGGTCAGAGGCTTCTTACCAGGATCAGTGATTCTGTGTGTCAGACTGACACGCAACACTCGCGTTTGCCGCGTTACGTGCCCCCCGCGGGTGCGCGCTGGCATTTTATCCTGCTGGACGTCATGTGATGCCCAGTCAGGATAACAAAACCACTTACCAGCCGTCAATCTGCTATAGGCTGGGCGGGAAATGGTTAAAGTACATGTACATGTTTATTCCTCCAGCCCTCATCCCTAGCCCCCTCAATATACTGTGTTCCCCCTTCATCAGCACTGTACTTAACCACTTTCAACAACTGTGCCCTCCCAAAATGTCTGCATTCTGGCTGTTAAAATTCTAATGCCTGGTTGCCATGCTTTCACATTTTTGGTGTCCCTTGTATAAACAGACGATCAGTCTTCTCTCCCCTGAAAGAACCGGGATCTGTGTGTTTACACACACAGATCCCGGTTCTCGCTCTGTCACAAGCGATCGTGGGTGCCCGGTGGTCATGGCGCCCGCCGGGCACTCGCATCGGCTCCAGCGGCAGGCCGCAGGGGACGCGCGCCCCTAGTGGCCACAATGGGAAGCAACGTAAGGTAACATCGATTTGCCCAGCCGAGCCAACCTGCAGCAGTAAAACTTTGGCGGCTGGTCGGCAAGTGGTTAATGTGCATTTTGACACGTTGGTAGTGTATTTGTGAAATTACAAAATGTGTGGCAAAATGCATGTTTACACAATTTTAGCGCAATTTGGAATTGTGGAAGAACTGCACAATTCTGCATTGCTTAGATGTGAATGGATTCTAAAAGACATTACATTATAAAGATACTGTGTGTTCTCTCTCTCTCTCTCTCTCTCTCCCCAGCAGGCAGGTAAAATCACCTAATGAGCAAGTGGGCTCATTAGGGCCTCTACAAGAACACCCAGCATGCTAAGGGAGATGCTCCATCCTGGATCCAGTTCTGTGTTGTATAGACTGGGGAGTCTGCTTTCTGTCCTGTGCGGTGAGACAAAGCCTGTGTGGCTAAAACTTCTAAAACAGGGAGATAGGGGCTGGGGCAGCACAAGGCTGCACCTAGTTGTTAGATAGGGAAACTTTGTGTGTAGTGAGCGGTCAAGCTGACCAGGATTTCTTTTCATGTTTCTTTTTGTTTTGCTGTTATATTTTACACTGTATATAGTTTAAATAAACTCTGTCTGCTGTGCCTGTTTTTGTGTGGTGAACCCATCCAGGGGGTCACACATACCCGCTGCTGAGCTGACCCCCTCACAGTTGGTGGAGAACCAGTGGCAGTTTTTTTTAAACAGTTTTTTTTAAACAGCTGGCTCTAGCAAATGCCAATCAGCAGCAGACAAATGCAGGTTTGCAACATAGCCTCGCAGCCCAGCAGCAAGCTCATCAACACAGTCTGGCAGCCCAGCAACAAGCCCAGCAGCAATCTGAGGCCCGATTCATAGACCTGTTGCAGAAGCAAGAACAGAGACTACAGCAACAAATGGAGACATTAATGCAGCAACGTCCGCAGACCAGTGAGGCAAGTAGTTCCACTAATACTGCGTCCTTTGGGGTGAGTCGTTTACTGACAAAAATGACTGGAGAGGATGATCCAGAGGTGTTTTTTACCACATTTGAAAGGACTGATGAAATGGAAAAGTGGCCTAAGGAGCAGTGGGCTGGACTGGTGGCCCCTCTGTTAACTTGTGAATCGCAGAAAGCTTACTATGACCTAGAGCCTGACCAAGCAAAAGACTATGTGATGCTAAAAAATGAAATATTGGCACGGCTGGGTGTCACCCTGGCCGTCTGGGCTCAGCGTGTGCATAACTGGACTTTCCGGCTTGGAAAACCACCCAGGTCTCAAATGTATGATCTCATTCACCTGAGCAGGAAGTGGCTACAACCAGAGACTTTGTCCGCACCAAAGATTGTAGAACGTGTTGTGATGGATCGTTTCCTGAGAGCTCTTCCTACTGCCATCCAAAAGTGGGTAAGCCATAGAGACCCAGAAACGGACAATAATCATGTGGATCGTGTAGAGAAGTACTTGGCTACAGAGAACCTGACTGCCTCTTCCAGAGACTCACGGACTTTCCACCCTAAGACCAGACCATTCCCAGTGGCGGGTAAGATGATTCCAAGGGGTGAGGGTGGAGAGAATGAGAGGGTGAGAGTTCTACCCAATGTCTGGTGAGAACAGCCTGGGTAGTCAGGGGCTAAAGAGGCAGCAAAAAGGATTGTTTGCTACCGCTGCCGGCAAGAGGGACATATTGCAGCAAATTGCCCGGTTGTGGATGAACCCATGCAATGTGACTTTCTAAGGGACAGACGTCAGTCGCTGTTTGCGACAGTTGCATGCACTGCCATTCGGGGAACTCAGAAACATTTATGCAAAATGTGTATTAATGGTAAAAATGTTGTTGTTTTGCTGGATTCAGGTAGCCTGGTGACACTGATAAAAGCTGAATTAGTCACTACAGAGGTCTTAGGGAATAACAAGGTAGCTTTTATTTGTGTGCATGGAGACACACGAGAGTATCCTGTGACTACAGTGTGTTTTGAGACCTCCAAAGGTAACCTCTCTCATCAGGTGGGGTTAGTGTCTCAGTTACCACATGATGCCATTGTGGGAAGGGATTTTCCAAAGTTTTGGGAGCTCTGGGATCGTCCTGAGCCCCCCACTGGTGCCCATATATACCAGGAATGTGATAGCCAGAATTCCTCTGAGAGTGGTTAGGACTCTCCAGAATTCCCCTTGTCGGTACTGGCAGGGGAGACTCGAGAAACTGGGGAGGAGCCAACATCCTCAGATGAAAACGTGCCGTCTGTGGAGTTTTCTGATCTCGAGGTTCACAAGGAAAATTTTGCCACAGAACAGTTAAAAGACCCCACCCTAATAAAGGCACGGGAAAACGTAGTGAAAATACTGTAGATGGCGAGTTAGTGAACCCAGATGAGACCTGCACTTACCCGTACTTCATCGTGGAAAAGGACCTACTGTATCGGGTGGCTAAAAGGGCAGAAGAAACCATTGAGCAGCTTGTGGTCCCCAAACCTTACAGGAAGTTGGTGTTAGAGTTGGCCCATGGGCACATTCTTGGAGGTCATCTGGGGACAGAGAAAACCCGAGAGAGAGTATTGCAAAGATTCTATTGGCCTGGGGTCATGAAGAAAACAGAAAATGATTGTTCCTCCTGCCCTGTGTGTCAGAGGTCGGCACCGATGTCACATTTCTGTAACCCGCTGGTACCTCTTCCCATCATTGAGGTCCCCTTTGAGAGGATCGCAATGGATTTGGTAGGTCCGATAATGAAGTCCGCTAGGGGGCATCAGTACATTTTGGTTATATTGGACTATGCCACCCGTTATCCGGAAGCGATTCCTCTCCGAAATACCTCGGCCAAAACCATAGCCAAAGAGCTATCTCTTGTTTTTAGCCGTGTGGGTATTTGTAACGAACTGCTTACGGACCAAGGTACACCCTTAATGTCCCGGGTTATGAAAGAGCTGTGCAAGTTGTTCAAAGTGACACAATTGCATACATCTGTGTATCACCCTCAAACAGATGGGTTGGTTGAAAGATTCGACAAAACCCTAAAACGAATGTTAAAGAAGGTGGTGGATAGAGATGGAAAGGATTGGGACTGTCTAATTCCCTATTTAATGTTTGCCATTAGGGAGGTACCCCAATCCTCTATGGGTTTCTCACCCTTTGAGTTACTTTATGGGAGACACCCAAGAGGGCTGTTGGATATCGCCAAGGAAACTTGGGAGAGTGAGAGTTCTCCCCACAGGAGTGTGATTGAGCATGTCGCCCTGATGCAAGATAGAATTGCACAGGTAATGCCAATCGTAAAGGAACATTTGGCCCAAGCGCAGTTGGCACAGCAGAGAGTGTACAACCGTGCGGCCAAGACCCGTACCTTTACCCCGGGAGATAGGGTATTGGTACTTGGCCCTACGGTTGAAAGCAAATTCCTCGCCAAATGGCAAGGCCCCTACGAGATATTGGAAAAAGTGAGCGAAGTGAATTACAAGGTCAGTCAACCAGGAAGGCGAAAGCCCGAACAGATCTATCACATTAATCTGTTGAAAGCCTAAAGGGATAGGGAATCCCTAGTCGCAGAAACATTGTCACCAGCTCAGTCTGATTGCGGGATTCCTGAGGTTGGAATAGCTGTCACCTTGTCAAACCCCCAACAACAGGAGGTTAAGGAGTTTGTGCTTCGCAACAAGGAGGTTTTCTCTGAGCTGCCGGGACAAATGTCTGGGGTAGAGCATGATATTATTACCCCACCCAGTCAAAGGGTGAAGCTAAAACCCTATCAGATCCCAGAGGCCCGACGGGAGGCAATACGGGAGCAAGTACAGAAAATGCTTAAGTTGGGGGTGATAGAGGAATCCCAAAGTGATTGGTCCAGTCCCATAGTGTTAGTGCCTAAACCAGATGGGAGTTGGCGATTTTGTAACGATTTTCGACAACTGAACAAAGTTACAAAATTTGACACCTACCCCATGCCACGTATAGATGAGTTGATCGAACGGCTGGGAACAGCCCGATACATGACAACTCTTGATCTCACAAAAGGGTATTGGCAAATTCCCCTGGCCAAATCGGCCAAGGAGAAAACCGCGTTTGTAACCCCTGACGGTGCGTTCCAATATAAGAGAATGCCGTTTGGATTACAGAATGCACCGGCAACATTCCAGCGGAAAATGGACCAGATAGTGAGACCCCATCAGAAGTATGCCGCGACTTACCTGGATGATGTAATTATCTATAGCACAGATTGGGCCTCACATCTGCCAAAAGTGCAAGCAGTCCTAGACTCTATCCGGGAAGCTGGGTTTACGGCCAACCCCAAGAAGTGTACCATTGGACAGGAGGAGGCCAAATATCTTGGGTACACCATTGGGAGGGGAGTAAAAAAAACCCAGGTCAATAAAGTCGAGGCCATACAGAATCGGCCACGTCCCAACAGCAAGAAGCAGGTACGAGCCTTTCTGGGAATCGCTGGTTATTATCGGCGATTCATTCCCCACTTTGCTTCTCAGGCTGTGCCCCTAACCAACCTGACAAAAGGGAAAGAGTCTATCATGGTTAAATGGACCCCAGAGGCTGAGGCAGCATTCCAATTCTTAAAAAAAGCCTTATGTAGCCAGCCAGTGTTGTACTCACCAGACTTCTCTAGGGACTTTGTCGTACAAAGTGATGCATCAGACGTTGGGTTAGGAGCAGTATTGTCCCAGGTCTGGAATGGGGAAGAGCACCCAGTCATTTACCTCAGCAGGAAATTGAAGTCCCATGAGGTAAATTACGCCACAATTGAGAAGGAGTGTTTAGCGGTGAAGTGGGCTCTAGATTCCCTTCGGTACTATCTGCTAGGTAGGCACTTTGACATGATTACTGATCACGCTCCTTTAAAGTGGATGGCTCAAAACAAAGAGACAAATAGAAGAGTAAATAGGTGGTTCCTGGCCCTACAGGAATTCAACTTTACAGTAAAGCATCGCCCTGGCGTTCAAATGGGGAATGTGGATGCTTTGTCTTGAGTACATGCATGCCTGATTGCTTGTGTTCCAACCCCAAGGTTAAAACAAGAGGGGGGGTATGTGACAGCAGGCAGGTAAAATCACCAGGTTGCATCCAGGATGGGAGATATATATGTCCTAGATTCAGGCTTTATGCCAATTTATACCACTAGGGGGAGTGCTGGGAGTCTTGCAGGGGAAGAGTTAATGAGCCCAGCTGAAGCAAGTGGGCTCATTAGGGCCTCTACAAGAACTCCCAGAATGCTACGGGAGATGCTCCATCCTGGAACCAGTTCTGTGTTGTGTAGACTGGGGAGTCTGCTTTCTGTCGTGTGCGGTGAGACAAAGCCTGTGTGGCTAAAACTTCTAAAACAGGGAGATAGGGGCTGGGGCAGCACAAGGCTGCACCTAGTTGTTAGATAGGGAAACTATGTGTGTAGTAAGCGGTCAAGCTGACCAGGATTTATTTTCATGTTTCTTTTTGTTTTGCTGTTATATTTTACACTGTATATAGTTTAAATAAACAACACCTTTTTGTTTTTCACCTACAACTCCGTCTGCTGTGCCTGTTTTTGTGTGGTGAACCCATCCAGGGGGTCACACACCCGCTGCTGAGCTAACCCCCTCACAATATATAGTTGTATATATATATAAAACACATGTATACATATATAGTTATTATTTATATCAGCTGTTGCTGATATTAGGAATAAATAAGCCTTCTTCCTCACATCACAGCAGCTTCTCACCCAGATTCTCCAGCTTTGGCTGGGGATACTGGGACGGAGATATTTTACAGAGATGGCCAGTGAGATCTTCAGATCTCACCTTCATAAACGGCCATCTCAATGACAGAAGGGTGCGTCCTGTGATGAGAAGTGCATGTTCTCCACTCCTCATCTTAGCTTCAAAAACTGGCACACCTGAGATATCAGCTGTGATCATCAGGATCTCAGCTTTTCTCTGTTTCATAAACAGACACCTCAGTCTTTTGGATTTGAATGGGATACTGCCTGGCACTAGATTTTTATGGGCCAGGCTGCAGACATTGCAGGAGGCTGCAGCTGTTGGAGGACCTAGATACAGAGCTGCTGGAGGTGGACCTAGAGTTGGGTCGAGGGCTATGGAAAGCTTAATTTAAACAAGAGTGGTGTATAGTACTCTTGGATGGGAGATCTTTGTTTAAGCTGTGGACCACTTAAGGGATAATGGAGGGTTAAAGATCCAGGAGGGGTATTTAAGGGAGGTGCCATCAGCCCAGGGAGGTGCACGTTGAATAGGAAACAGACAGGCTAGAGCTATTTAATAAAAAAAAATTGAAATTGTCCAGTGTGGCTGTTTGAGAGACATACAGTTTGTGACATTTTCCCCCTCTACTTGCAAGTGAACCCTTAGTTACGAACCTGTATTTGTGTAGAAGCACAGCTGCTTCTAGAAAAACCTTTTTATGTTAAGTTGTGCAATGCTGAAAAAAGCTACTGCTGAGTTGCAAAATAGGTGGGGTTTTATTTAAGTGCAAGCCTCATGTGGTAATCCTGATGCTTCCTGAATATCATAGTAGGTAGACAAGCTGGTATGAACTGACTGCCCTCTGGCAAAAAAAAAATCTTCTAAGCATTTTATAAACATGCAAAATCTGCTGTGCCAAGCTTACAGGTTTACTTCAATGAGCAGGAATAAAGAAGGAGTGAGGGTAGGAGAGAGGAAAAGGCAGCAACCATTGTTAGGGGTGAATTTCAGTGATCTGAGCAGGCTCCTTCCTTCAACAGAACACAACTGAGAATTTTTTCTTACACTCACGGACGTCATCTCATCAATATTGGTACCTCTAGGAGTCTCTAAATCTGAATTATTATGGCTAATTTAGTAAAGTGTTAGACATTGAAAAGGTGGGTTTTCAATGATGTTCAAAGGCCACCATGCTGGAAAGGAATAATGTGATCCAAGGACCTCATTAACCACTTAAGCCCCGGACCATTTGGTAGCTAAAGGACCAGAGGTGAATTCAGAATTTTGCACTGCGCTGCTTTAACTGTAAATTGTGCGGACATGCAATGTTGTACCCAAACGAAATTTGCGTCCTTTTCTTCCCACAAATAGAGCTTTCTTTTAATGGTATTTGATTGCCTCTGCGATTTTTATTTTTTGCGATATAAACGGAAAAAGACCGAAAATTTTGAAAAAAAATGATATTTTCTACTTTTTGTTATAAGAAAAATCGAATAAACTCAATTTTAGTCATACATTTAGGCCAAAATGTATTCAGCCACATGTCTTTAGTAAAAAATGTCAATAAGCGTATATTTATCGGTTTGCGCAAAAGTTATAGCGTTTACAAACTAGGGTACATTTTCTGGAATTTACACAGCTTTAAATTTATGACTGCCTATCTCATTTCTTGAGGTGCTAAAATGGCAGTACAAAACCCCCCCAAATGACCCCATTTTAGAAAGTAGACACCCCAAGGAAATTGCTGAGAGGCCTGTTGAGCCCATTGAATATTTTTTTTTTGTCCCAAGTGATTGAATAATGACAAAAAA
Source organism: Rana muscosa (assembly GCA_029206835.1). Lineage (NCBI taxonomy): Eukaryota > Metazoa > Chordata > Amphibia > Anura > Ranidae > Rana > Rana muscosa. Next base: position 250,072,063 of record CM055116.1, read on the forward strand.
AAAAAAAATTACAAAAAGTTGTCACTAAATGATATATTGCTCACACATGCCATGGTTATATGTGGAATTGCACCCTAAAATAAATTTTGCTGCTTCTCCTGAGTACGGGGATACCACATGTGTGGGACTTTTTAGGAGCCTAGCCGCGTACGGGACCCCGAAAACCAATCACCGCCTTCAGGATTTCTAGGCACAAATTTTTGATTTGACTCCTCACTACCTATCACAGTTTCGAAGGCCATAAAATGCCAAAATAGCACAAACCCCCCCAAATGACCCCATTTTGGAAAGTAGACACCCCAAGCTGTTTGCTTAGAGGCATGGTGAGTATTTTACAGCTCTCATTTGTTTTTGAAAATGAAGAAAGAACATTTTTTTTTTCTTTTTTTTTTAATTTTCAAAACTTTGTGACAAAAAGTGAGATCTGCAAAATACTCACAATACCTCTCAGCAAATAGCTTGGGGTGTCTACTTTCCAAAATGGGGTCATTTGGGGGGGTTTTGTGCCATCTGGGCATTCCATGGCCTCCGAAACTGTGATAGGCAGTGAGAAGTGAAATCAAAAATTTACACCCTTTAGAAAGCCTGAAGGCGGTGATTGGTTTTTGGGGTCCCGTACGCGGCTAGGCTCCCAAAAAGTCTCACACATGTGGTATCCCCGTACTCAGGAGAAGCAACAGAATGTATTTTGGGGTGTAATTCCACATATGCCCATGGCATGTTTGAGCAATATATCATTTAGTGACAACTTTGTGCAAAAAAAAAAAAATTGTCTTTTTTCCGCAACTTGTGTCAACATATAAAATATTCCATGGACTCGACATGCCTCTCAGTATATAGCTTGGGGTGTCTACTTTCCAAAATGGGGTCATTTGGGGGGGGGTTTGAACTGTTCTGGCATTTTATACACAACATTAGGAAGCTTACATCCACTCTTCTAACCACTTGAAGACAAAGCCCTTTTTGACACTTTTTGTTTACATGAAAACATATTTTTTTTGCAAGAAAATTATGTTGAACCCCCAAACATTATATATATTTTTAAAGCAAAGGCCCTACAGAATAAAATGGTGGGTGTTGCATTTTTTTTTCTACACAGTATTTGCGCAGCGATTTTTCAAACGCATTTTTTGGGGAAAAAATACACTTTTTTTAATTTTAATGCACTAAAACACACTATATTGCCCAAATGTTTGATGAAATAAAAAAGATGATCTTAGGCCGAGTACATAGATACCAAACACGACATGCTTTAAAATTTCGCACGAACGCGCATTGGCGACAAACTACATACATTTTTAAAAGCCTTTAAAAGCCTTTACAGGTTACCCCGTTAGATTTACAGAGGAGGTCTACTGCTAAAATTGCTGCCCTTGATCTGACCTTCGCGGTGATACCTCACATGCATGGTGCAATTGCTGTTTACATATGACGCCAGACCGACGCTTGCGTTCGCCATTGGCCAAGAGCAGGGCAGGACAGGGGTGCTTTTTTTTTTTTTTTTTATTATTAATTTTGCTTTTTTATTTTATTTTTAAACTGTTGCTTCCATATATTTTTTTTTATCATTTTTATTGTTATCTCAGGGAATGTAAATATCCCCTATGATAGCTATAGGTAATGGCAGGTACTCTTTTTTGAAAAAACTGGGGTCTATTGGAGCCTAGATCTTTCCTCTGCCCTCAAAGCATCTGACCACACCAAGATCGGTGTGATAAAATTCTTTCCCAATTTCCCAATGGCGCTTTTTATATCCGGGGGGAGGTCATTCCCTCCCACTGCTTGTAAAAGCAGTCCAGAGGCTAATTAGCCACTAGGATTGCTTTTACATGAAAGCCGGCCGCTGGCTGAAAAGAATGATACCAAGATGATACCTAAACCCGCAGGCATCATTCTGGTATAACCACTTCTCTACTGTGCACGAAAACCCCCTTCCTGCCCAAGCCATTTTTCAGCTTTCAGCGCTGTCACACTTTGAATGACAATTGCGCGGTCGTGCGACGTGGCTCCCAAACGAAATTTGCGTCCTTTTTTTCCCACAAATAGAGCTTTCTTTTGGTGGTATTTGATCACCTCTGCGGTTTTTATTTTTTGCGCTATAAACAAAAGAAGAGCGTCCAGTTTGGAAAAAAAACACTATTTTTTACTTTTTGCTATAATAAATACCCATTTTTTTTTTTATAAAAATTTCCTCAGTTTAGGCCGATACGTATTCTTCTACATATTTTTGGTAAAAAAAAAAAATCGCAATAAGCGCGTATTGATTGGTTTGCGCAAAAGTTATAGCGTGTACAAAATAGGGGATAGATTTATAGCATTTTTATTTTTTATTTTTTTTATTAGTAATGGCGGCGATCTGCGATTTTTTATTGTGACTGCGATATTGCGGCGGACACATCGGACACTTTTGACACATTTTTGGGACCATTCACGTTTATACAGCGATCCCTGCTATAAAATGCATTGATTACTGTATAAATGTGATTGGCAGGGAAGGGGTTAACCACTAAGGGGCGGGAAGGGGTTAAATATGTTCCCTCAATGTGTTCTTACTGTGGGGGGAGGTGATTGACTGGGGGAGGTGACTGATGGTTGTCCCTATGTACAAGGGACACACCATCGGTCCCCTCTCCCTCACAGGACGTGGATCTCTGTGTTTACACACAGAGACCCACTTTCCTGCTCATTTCCCGGGCAATCGCGGGTGCCCGGCGGCAATCGCGGCCGCCGGGCACGCGCACCAGGGCCTCGTGAACGCGGCGGGCGCGCGCGCGCCGCTGGCTTCAAGCGCGCGCCTCCTAGCTCGTTTTAAAGGGAGGACGTCATATGACGTCCTCCCAGAACGAGAGTATCCTCCGCCCGCCGTCAATTGACAGTGGGCGGGGGACAAGTGGATAAACATTCAAAGTCCAGCAACATACCAGTACGTTGCTGGTCCTTGTTGGACATGTATTGTAATCTTTTTTTTCATGCAGCCTGTTGGCTGAACGAAAAAAAAAGATTGATCGGTGGGTATGCCCACCATTAGAATACCGCCCTTCATCCACCCACTTCTAATGATGGGCATACATGCACCATTTATATATGCCGAAGCATGGGGGCATCTTCCCGCAAAAGTTATGCCGCGTACACATGGTCAGACTTTTCCACGGGCAAGCCTCCGTAGGAATTTCGACTGTATGTACGCGGCATTAGGAGCAAAATCGCTCCTCTGCCCCTGCTGCCCCAATGCTTCGGCATATATGCTTTTTTTTTTTTAACTGTGGTGGCGAAATCACCTCCTACAGCACTGGAGTCGCAGGGATCAGGCCTGTCTCTGCGAACGCTGCAGTTATGTGTGTTGTGTTTTGCAAGTGACAGTGATCGATCGATACTGCACTTGGGTGGCCTGGGCTGGACGGAGGGGCAAAACGCAGGTGCTAGCAGGTATCTGGGCTGATTCCGCTAACACTGCGTTTTTGGGAACCCTAAACAGCTGGGGACGCTAGTATAGATCTGATCAGATCAGATATTGATCTGTTCAGATACTATACCACTAAGGGGGTGTATGCTTCACGCGTGGGTGTTAGCATTACTGGCACTAACCTGACGCTGCCTGGGGTGTGACGCAGACCCTCTCTGACGCTAAAACCTAATTGATATCACCCGCCGGGCGATCAGGGGGTTAAACCTTTATTGGGTTATATACGGCGGGTGCCCTGACACTACAAAAAGCAAACTAACTAACCAGCGTCACCCGTAACACTTATATGGTGATTACTGGTGAAAGGGTTAACTAGGGGCAATTAGGGGGTTAAAACCTTTATTAGGTAATATATGGGGGTACCTGACGCTATATAAAAACCTGACGGCGAACCTAAAAAAAAATTACTGGCTACCGATCTGCATCACCGACACTAAGACAACGATCATAAAAATGATCGCTTAGCGACAGTGGTGATAGGGGGTGAAAGGGTTACCTGGGGGGCGATCAAGGGGGTTAAACCTTTATTCGGTAATATATGGGGGTACCCGACGCTATAAAAACCTGCGGCGAACCTAAAAAAAATTACTGGCTACCGATCAGCATCACCGACGCTAAGACATCGATCAGAAAAATGATCGCTTAGTGACGGCGGTGCTAGGGGGTGAAAGGGTTACCTGGGGGGTGATCAAGGGGGTTAAACCTTTATTAGGTAATATATGGGGGTACCGGACGCTATAAAAACCTGCGGCGAACCTAAAAAAAATTACTGGCTACCGATCAGCATCGCCGACGCTAAAACATCGATCAGAAAAATTATCGCTTAGTGACCATGGTGATAGGGGGTGAAAGGGTTACCTGGGGGGCGATCAAGGGGGTTAAACCTTTATTAGGTAAGATATGGGGGTACCCGACGCTATAAAAACCTGCGGCGAACCTAAAAAAAATTACTGGCTACCGATCAGCATCACCGACGCTAAGACATCGATCAGAAAAATGATCGCTTAGCGACAGCGGTACTAGGGGGTGAAAGGGTTATCTGGGGGGTGATCAGGGGGTTAAACCTTTATTAGGGGGGGGGGGTTAGGGGGCTACACTGGACCTAAAACTAAATGTACTGACACTTTTACAGTCACAAATGTCACTGATTGCAGTGATCACTAAATAAATGGTCACTGCAATCAGTGACACTGTGACTGGGGGCTGGGGGGTGATCTGGGGGGTAATCTGGGGGGTCTGGGGGGGCCTGGGGGCGATTTATGTACCTATGTGTCCTGGTGTCAGTGTAGTGTTGTGTGCACTAACCTGCATCTTCTCCTGTATGGCGCTCGGTATATGTGAGCGCCGCAGGAGAGATGACATCACTTCCTCCAGCCTGTGTAAACAAGCACACAGGCAGGGGAAGCTCTCATTCGCCGGGAGCGATCGAGAGGGGGTGGCCGGAATCGAACGGCCGTCCCCTCATGCCGGATCGCTCCCGAAGGTAAAACGACCGCTCACTGTAAAGAAGGGGGGTCCGATCCCCCAACTATACAAAGGCAATCACGTACATATACGTGATTCTGCCTGTCGGTGCCATTCTGCCGACGTATATTTACAGTGGGCGGTCGTTAAGTGGTTAAAAAAAATAAACATTTTTGCCAGATTTTTTTTTTTGCCAGCTTGTCTACAGAGGAACATAAGATATTCATATTATTTGTTTATCTCTCTTTCTCTGGATATCAGATGTTAAATCATGCTCAAAATAACTGATAGGATGACAATCACATCTAACATTTACAGCCTTATAGAGGGACTAGACTTTGGAAGCTTTGCCCATTTTTTGTTAAAAAAATGTAAAAAGACCGAATTAAAAAAAAAATATTTCTATTTTTTTATAAAATTTTGCAAACAGGTAATTTTTCTCTTTCATTGATGTACGCTGATGAGGCTGCCCTGATGGGCACCGATAGCCTGCACTGATATGCACCGATGGGCTGCACTGATGAGCACCGATGGGCTGCACTGATGAGCACCGATGGGCTGCACTGATGGGCACTGATAGGCTGCATTGATGGGCACCGATAAAGCGGCAAGGGTGGGCACTGATAGGCGGCACTGGTGGGCACTGAGAGGTGACACTGATGGGTGGCACTGAAGGGCATTGATATGTGGCACTGGTGGGCACTGAGAAGTGGCACTAATAAGTGGCACTGATAGGTGGCACTGATAACTGGCAGTGATGGGCACTGATGGGTGGCAATGATGGGCACTGATCAGCACTGGTAGGTTACACTGATAGGCACTGATCAGGCACTGATTGGAACCACTGGTGGGCAATCATAGGTGGCACTCGTGGGCATTGATAGGTGGCACTCGTGGGCATTGATAGGTGGCACTTGTGGGCACTGTGGGCACTGGCAGGTGGCACTGGCAGGCGGTAATTGTGGGCACAGATGAGGCAGATGTGCCTCCTTTCTCTTCGGGACCGATGTCCCTTGCACATAAGCCGGTGATCTGTTTTTTTTTCTCTCACGCTGTCAGCGTGAGGGCGTGAGGAGAAAAAAAATGATTACCGAGATTTTGTTTACATTACGTGATCACTACCATAGTGTCATAGCCTAACATTTATTTTGCACAGGGCATGGGATCACAGGCATCATGCAAACCACACGTGCATAGAGAAATTACCACACCACTATTGAAATTTAACAATAAACATTTTATTTAACTTTTTACATGTTTCCATTAGTCACAAACTATTTACTTTAATTGTTTTTTGGAATAGTATTTACCACGGCCCGATTTATTGTTTTTTTAATCAATAACTGTCACTTCAAAATTCTGCATATAAATGACCAACTCTAAACCAAATATTCTCACCAAACACCATATTCAGCCCAGCCACTGAGACTCGAGCTGCTTCAATATTCTAATTAACCTTTACTTTCTCCTCCCCTCCAGTTAAATACCGGAGGGAGCCACCACATAAATCGGCCACGACAAAGGGGGGGGTAGGGGGGGAGTCGCCGTGTAAACTTCAGTCTGGAACTGGTGCTGACCCATTCCTCCTTGTCCTTTAAATAGGCCGGTACCAGACTCCAGAATATTCTTCCCATGTCATCTGACCCTTTCCGCCAATCCCTGAATTCCTTGAACACCTTTCCAGAATTCTCTACCTCACCTGACTTAACCGACCAATCCTGTTAGCTCACCTGTAACTCACCTTTTCCTTAACCTTAGCTAACCTCCTAAATATATAGCCCCTGTACCACCTGACCCTTCATAACCAACCCTGGCTAACCTCTATCTATTACTTATTCTGCTGCTAATGCCATGATTCCATGAGGAAAGCGGGACCTAAGCGGCTCTCCCCTTTCAAATCCCATTATGCAAGCAAATATTAATTTACATAATGCTGGTTGAAAGATATTTATATTAGAGTAGATTTTCTTTAATTAATACACAGATGGAGTGAAATATATTTTATAGAAGCCTGCAGTTCAGCTTAGTGTTTTCACATTTTTTCTTACTTTTACCTGATTCCAAGATTCAAAGTCTTTCCTGTCACTTGGTGTCATTCCAATGCCCTTCTATTGCTATATGTTTCCTTGGTCAAGTACATAATACCAGTAACAACATTCATTCTTTGGGAAATGAAGTTCACAACAGATACAATTGTAAAGTTGTTTGTGAAGCTCAACCTTGATAGACCATCAGGCCTTTTTCCACCAAGTCTGTGCACTCTTCAAATAACAGATGTTTTAAACTAAAGTGTGTGTACAATACCAAAGATTGCTAAGGTGTACAATGACAACAGAGCTCAAACTGATCCCTCTTTAACCAGTTTCTTGAATGGTAAATACATTCTTTTAAAATGTCACAGGCTATCACATAAATGGGTTGAAGGTCAAATTCTTGCTGTAGATAAGACAGTACTATTTTAGTAAACAAAGACTTTATATTCCACATCCGAAATGCTCACATTGGCAACATGTATCCTCTCAAAACAAAACAATTTTCATGATACCTTAGGAGGAGTCTTATTTAAGGCTATATACTGAAATGCATGTTTTCCATCCAATTGGGTTAAAGTAGATGTAAACTCTGAACTGAACAGCATTCAGTTTTATAAAATACAGTGCAACAAAAACAACTACCATTTTATAAATAAATAAAACACTTATTTTACTTTTTTTTTTCATCCTAAAGTTGCATTTTAGTGCTGCTACCTAGGGGCGAGGTTTGGATTTGCCTCTACCATGGCTGTGAGGTGAATACTTCAGGTTTACAATTTGCAGTTCCAGTGAATCCATTTACAGATTCACCCGGGATAATTTTTCATCACTTTATAATTTTTTGTCACATTGACCGCCGCAGTATAGTCTAGTTATAAGTCACTGATCGCTACCATTAGTAGTATTAAAAAAAAAAAAATAATAATAGTAATAATAAAAAATTCCAGTATATATACACCATAGTTTGTAGGCATATATCTTTCAAGCAAACCAATCACTAAACACTTATTGGGATTTTTTTTTTTATCAAAAACATGTAGCAGAATACATTTTGGCTAAACTTTATGAAGAAATTGTATTTGATTAGATATGTTTCATAGCAGAAAGTAAAAAATATTGTTTTGATTCGTATTTTTTTGGCCTTTTTTCATTTATAACACTAAAATAAAAAACCCAGTAGTGATCAAATACCACCAAAAGAAAGCTCTATTTGTGTTAAAAAAATTATATATTTTGTTTGGGTACAGCGTTGCATCACCGCCAAGTCGCCAGTTTAAGTAGCGCAGTGCCATATATCCAAAAATGGCCTTGTTATGAAGGGGGTAAAATCTTCTGGAGCTGAAGTGGGTATTTGTGGGATTTTATTTATTTTGAGGGCATATTGGTTTTTATTATATATAGGTAGGACCATTATTTTATATTAAATAGCTTTTTTGCTGCAATTCTTACTTTTAAAAGGTGGGCTTTTGTTTTAGGTGGTGTTATTTTTGTGGGTTTATTGGTTTTATTAGATGTTGATAGGGCAATTTTTAAGCATTTAGTTACTGACCATATATTCTTGGAGCTACCTCTGTTTGCAAGACTGCCTTAATTCGAAATTTGAAAGAAAAAATAAAATAAGAATAGTGTGCACCTAAATTCCATCACATTATATCACTCACATTCATCACACCTACATATCCCAATAGTAAAAATAAAATTATATTGGTAAGGGCTATTATCTGTGATCAACACTATCCTGCTGTTGGTCAGTTTTTTTTTTCTATGGTCTCTTAACTCTCGTAGTAAAACACTTGCCTGTACTCTGTGGGGATTTACTAAAGGCAAAAAAGGCTGTTTGCACCTTGCAAGGAAGCTTCCTCTTAGTTTAGTGAATGTGATTTAAAAACTCAGTTTTCAAAAAATCACTAATCAAGTGACAGAATTTATTTTTCATTTTCTTTGCACATGACTGGATAAAGGAAGTCAGCATAGCCTTACCTCATTTTACTAAGCTAAGAAAACACATCCTTGCAAAATACAAATTCCCAAAGTAAAAAGCCTACTTGCCTTTAGTTAACCAGTTCCCGCCTGACCTATGGTCACGACTGGGGGGACATTCGTAGTTCCGGGTGGATGTCATATGACATCCTCCCAGGAAAGCATCTCATGTGTGCCACATGGGCTGCACTGTGGCGCGACCTGTCACCCGCTGTGTCTACCGGACAAAGGAGATGACTGATCAGTACACCAGCTGCTGTGAGTACCACGTGATCACTGTGCCCAATCGCAGCAGATCACGTGACAATTGTACACAATGAATGACTTTGATTCATACCATTCAATGTGTACGTTTGTGTTGATCCCTGTGATTGGTCACAGTGATCACATGGTACAGACAGGGTCAATCACAGCCCATCTGTTCCACGTAATTAGCTGTGGCCAATCACAGCTAACCACATTAATAAACACTGAATGAATCCATTTCATTCAGTAAAAATGGTTGCTTATAACAGTGAAATTCACTGGTATAAGCAATCATAATGTGTAAAAGAAAAAATAAATCCTGTTCACTACCCTGGAGTAGTACAGTGTTACTGTGATACCACTGTGTTGCTATGGTAACAGCATGTTAAAAAACAAAAACTTAAAAAAAGAAAAATAAATGTATAAAAAAAAAAAAAAGAAAAAAAGTAATTGTTTTCTGATCACTGTCACGCCAGTTATATGATGCTGTAGTGTACTGGTTATTTTTCCCAAATTTTCTTATTTATTTTTACCATGCTGTTACCATAGCAACACAGTGGTATCACAGTAACACTGTACTATACCTCTCGGCTTTCCAGTGGTAAAAATACCACCAAAAGAAAGCTCTATTTGTGTGACAAAACGTCATATGGGTACAGTGTTGCATGACCGTGCAATTGTCATTCAAAGTGGCAAAGGACAAAAGCTGAAAATTGGTCTGGGCAGGAAGGGGGTGAAAATGCCAGTATTGAAGTGGTTAATCATCCAATGTCTTTAGTATATTTTCGCCAGTTCTCCTTCATTAAAATTGTCCTTTGCTGGCCAATTTTACACTGTAGTATCTTCTGAATTTTCTTTATTCTTGTAGAAAAATACCTGTCTGTACACTGTGCCTCTAGTACATTTCAGCCAATTCTCCCTCATTAAAAATGTCCTCTTTCTTCTCAATTGTGCACTCCCATATCATCTAAGGTCTTCTATTTTATAACAAATAAATTTGTTAGTGACAGGACAGTTTTGTTTCAGTGAAGCCTTAACTGGAACGTAACCACTTGCGGGCCAGCGACGTACAGGTACGTCGCTGAACTTTAAGTGGCTATACATGGTATTGTTTTTTTCAGCCAGGGGGAGAGGACGTTCCACCCTCTTCTGTCGCCTTCCATGGTCCTCTCGGCTTTCCCGTCCCACCAGGGAACCCAAGAGTGCCGCCTGATTATAGATCTGATTGGAGGCCGGAATGGCTCCAATCATCTCTATGGTCCAAGCCAACCAAAACCAGTAAACAGAAAGTGCAGAGACATGGCTTAAATCAGGAAGTTCATCGAGCAAAGGGTTTAAGGTTCACCAGAAACAAGACGCAAGCCAAAATTGTATAAGGAATCAGGCAGGAAGCCGTCCAGCATCTCAGGTGGTACAGTGACAAGAGACACAGCCAGACATTGCAGAGGTTTGATCTGGATCCTGACATAGAATATGCTGTTACTGTAACTAAAATGTGTACTGTTCAACACCATATATGGCTTTCTCCAACTATGTAACTGAAAGCATTAGCATATTTTCAATGTTACCCTCCAACTACATGAAAAGGCCTTCTCACTGATGTCATGTATTTGTTTATGTTTTTGACATTGTTACATATCTCCCATGGCAGTGCCCAGCTTTCCATGTTTTTTTTTTTTTTTACAATGGCTTTTCTCTTATCCCTAAAAATTGCCAGAGCTTACTAATATAATTTTTCTCCCAGTTGCCTGAAGGTTAGGGTTTGTAGCATTTCAAACTGAATTCACTGAACCCTTGGCAAACCAATCCCTGAAAACTCGCTCATCCTTAATACTGAGCTAAAGCCTCTTTACAGCCACTTTTTGTTTATATGAATGCATACCAATGACAGCATGGCATTTCTCAGGGTTGATTTTCTGACGGTAACAAGCGTTGACCGTGTTTATGATATGTGTGCTTGAATTGGATGCTTGTGTGACAGGGTAACACTGCAACAATGAACATATTTGACAGCACATCATGGACCCTCAGGTGACATCCGCCAAATGCTTTTATTAAAAAATATCACATCACAGCAGAAAATTGCAACATTTCGGGGTCACGCAGGACCCCTTCATTAGGCATGTGATAAGTGCTTACACTGGTGTAAAGCAGGGGTTTTAAACTAGCGGCCCTCCAGCTGTTGCAGGACTATAAGTCCCATTATGCCTCTGCCTGTGGGAGTCATGCTTGTAACTGTCAGCCTTGCAATGTCTCATGGGACTTTGGGTAGTTTTTTAACAGCTGGAGGGCCACCAGTTTGAGACCCCTGGTGTAAAGACATGTAAAGTAACATCCACCAATCAGAAACAAGAAATAGGGAGCAACCCATAAACCTATAACATCATCTGATGTCATAAATCCCACCAAAACATATTCAGGTAAACAAACGGTACATAGTAATAAATAGGGTTCAGGAGGGCAGTTTTTTCAATATGAAACCAAAATCAAAAACAAAATCAAAGACATGGGGACATGACCTCAAACTAATTGGAGGAAAGTTCAAAACTAATCTTAGAAAGTGCTATTTTACTGAAAGGGTATTTGATGCTTGGAATAAACTGCCAGAAGAGGTAGTGAAGCAGTCAACAGTAAATTACTTCAAACATGCTTGGGACAAACATAGATCTATAGTCAGACAATAAAGTTAACAAAAAAAAGAAAAAAAAGGGCAGACTTGATGGACTACTAGGACTTTTTCTGCCATCACTCTTCTAAGTTTCTAATAATCTATAATGGTAAATCCCGCATTTAAAAAAAAATGGTCAGGAAGAGTTAATAAACAAATAGAGGGGACATTTTCTACATTGTGGATCACAACTTCATAACTATAACCCTGTGACAAAACTCACCAGACAGATCTGTCAAATGTGTACCGTCAGAGAGACACAATCAGTGGGGTCCAATGTCATTGTTGCCTTGACACCGGACCACTCGACAATCACAATGCACTGGGCCAGCCCCACAGGCACATGACAGATGACTGTCTCGTGACTGTCATATATGCCAGTGTGCCCAGTAGTCTCCCGCTGTCGAAGATGTGGGCTACATAGTGAACAGTGTGAGGGGGCAGCTGAGAGAAAAATGCAATGTGAAGAAGACCTAGAGATTGCGTAGTGGAATAGAAGAAAAGAATCACAGAAGTAGAGAGAGAAGGAGTAAAAAAGACAAACTAAAAGGGGGGGGATAATACATAACAAATAAAGGATGAGAAAGCAGAAAACAAACAGTAGATAAAGACTATATAAAAGAGCATCAAGACTAAAAGAAAATCAAGATATGAAGAAAGAGGGGGAAAAAAGGGAGAAAATTAAACATGAATAAGGAGAAGAAAAAGGAACAAAGTTGAGGGGAGAAGTAAGCAATAAGAAAAAAAACATGACGTGGGGAGGGATGGGGATGGGAAAAGAAAAACAGAATAGGGAAAATGGAAAGTGAAAAGGAAAAGGGGGGATGAATAAGGGAGAAAGAAGAGACTATGGAGAAGAGCAAGAAGGGAGAAGTAACAAAGAAAGATGAGACTAGAAAAAAAAAAGCAAGAAGAGGGAGGAAAGAAAGCAGAAATGCCAACCAATCTGTGGGGCCATGATTGAGTAAAGGAAGGTAAAAGATGCAATATATTAAACCAAAACAAGTTTAGAACAATCACTGCAATTTTTATGATTTAACGACCCACAATGTACTGCGGACGGGCCGCTGCTGTAGGCAAAGTGACGTTAAAGTTAAAGAAGTGCAGTGTAGTATCGCAAAAAATGGCCTGACCATAAAGGGGGAAAAATCTTCCGGAGCTCAAGTGGTTAAACAACAAGGGTGTAGCACTGTATTTCAAATATTATTTACCAATATAACATCCAACATATACAGTATAACGTGTGCAAAAGAATATATTAATAAAATATTTATAAGAAAAAAGTCTCAGTTTCCATCACTCTCATTGTATATTTCTTATTGTGCTGCTCATAATTCAACATCAAACATGTGCACACTTCCACTCCTCTACCCTGGGTGCTTCACTTCCATCAGTTGTGCTCTCATCTGGTTTATATTACCCACATAAAAAAAAGGAAGGTAAAAATTGGCTCTTGTCCCCTTTCAATGGGATCCTCTATGTTCAGCGAATGCTGACACCAGCTCTCTTTAGATGGAACCTCTAACATCAAGTGGTTTGCAGCACCAGCATACCCACAATGAATTACAACACCAGTCCCCTTTAAATCAAATTCTGCATACTCAGCACTCCTGCTCTTCTCCTCCACAAAGCAGCATTAGTAAAAAAAAATGGCAACACAGCATAGGGTTTCATCTTTTAAAAGCTTTATTCCCAAACTCATAAAATATTACCAACATTTGCCTGCGAATACAGTGCACCACCATATAAAAGCATCAAAGGTAAACAGATTGCCAGTATTCAGCTCTGGCCACCTATGACAAAAGTCACACTTCCTGGAATCTCCATGCATGATCACATCATCCAAATAACCCCGCCCCTATGCATTTAATCACTGGAGCATGTGACTTCCTTAGAGGTGTTTGCTTTTTCTTTTCTAATACTGCTTTTTTGGAGGAGAGGAGCAGGAGTGTCAAGTATACAAGTTTTGATTTAAGAGGGTTGGGGGTTGCAATTCCTTGTGGGTGTGCTGGTGCTACGAACCACTTGATGTTAGAGATTCTATCTAAAGAAGACCGGAACATCCGCTGAGCATAGAAAATCCCATTAAAACGTGAACATATGTCATTTTTCACATTGCATTTTTTTTGTTCCAATAGTTTTGTTATTGTGCATTTCAGGTTACAAACATTGTTACGTTGCCATAATGCATGTTAAGAAACATGAGAACATAAAAATACATATAACTAGGATTGAGCGGACCCGAACTGTAAATTTCGGGTCCGTACCGAACTTTTGGGTTTTTGGGTCCCGGACCCGAACCCGAACAATTGACTGTATGTTCGGGTCCGGGTCTGGTGTTCAGCAATATGCATGTAAAGTTGCTCTTGTTTCCCATGCTTAGAACTGTCCCTGCACAAAGTGTAATTTCTGAAGGAAAAAAAAGTAATTTAAAACTCACTCGCGGCTATAATGAATTGTCGGCTCCCGACAATACATAGAAAAGTCATTGATTAAAAAAAAAAAAAAAGCTTGGGGGTCCCCCCAAATTCAATTACCAGGCCCTTCAGGTCTGGTATGGATATTAAGGGGAACCCTGCCGCAAATTTAAAAAAAAAAAATGCGTGGAGTTCCCCCAAATATCCATACCAGGCCCTTCAGGTCTGGTATGGATTTTAAGGGGAACTCCACCCCGAATTAAAAAAAAACTGGCGTGGAGTCCCCCTAAAAATCCACACCAGACCCTTATCCGAGCACCCAACCTGGCAGGCCCCAGGAAAAAAGGGGGGGACGAGAGAGCGCCCCCCCTCCTGAACCGCACCAGGCCACATGCCCTCAACATGGGGAGGATGTCCCCATGTTGATGGGGACAAGGGCCTCATCCCCACAACCCTTGCACGGTGGTTGTGGGGGTCTGCGGGCGGGGGGCTTATCGGAATCTGGAAGACCCCTTTAACAAAGGGGACCCCCAGATCCCGACCCCCCCTTTGTGAATTGGTAAGGGGTACATTGTACCCCTACCATTTCACAAAAAAAGTGTAAAAAAATGTAAAAAAAGCACACAGACACCTTGGAAAAGTCCTTTATTAAAAAAAAACAAAAAACATTCCAGCGATAAAATCCAGTGTCCCGTGGTGATCCCGATGTCCAGCGCTGTCCAAACGAGACTTCATTGACTGAGCCTGAGCGGACCTGATGGGGAACTTCCTCTGCAGTGTATTAAATAAATAGACCCGCCCCTTCTAAAGTTCCCCATCAGGTCCGCTCAGCCAATGACGTAGGTGTAAGGCTAAGCGGACCAGATGTGGAACGTTAGAAGGGGCGGGTCTATTCATGTATTACACTGCGAGGCAGTTCCCCATCAGGTCCGCTCAGCCAATGACATAGGGTCTGACATATGAGGGTGCGGACCTGATGGGGAACTTCCTCCACAGTGTAATAAATGAATAGACCCACCCCTTCTCATGTTCCGCATCTGGTCGGCTTAGCCTTACAGCTACGTCATTGGCTGAGCGGACCTGATGGGGAACTTTAGAAGGGGCGGGTCTATTCATTTAATACACTGCGGAGGAAGTTCCCCATTAGGTCCACTCAGGCTCAGCCAATGACGTCTCATTTGGACAGCGCTGGACATCAGGATCGCCGCGGGACACTGGATTTCATTGCTGTAATGTTTTTTTTTTTGTTTTTTTTTTTAATAAAGGACTTTTCCAAGGTGTCTGTGTGTTTTTTTTACATTTATTTTACACTTTCTTCGTGAAATGGTAGGGGTACAATGTACACCTTACCAATTCACATAGGGGGGGCCGGGATCTGGGGGTCCCCTTTGTTAAAGGGGTCTTCCAGATTCCGATAAGCCCCCCGCCCGCAGACCCCCACAACCACCGGGCAAGGGTTGTGGGGATGAGGCCCTTGTCCCCATCAACATGTTGAGGGCATGTGGCCTGGTGCGGTTCAGGAGGGGGGGGTGCTCTCTCGCCCCCCCCCCCTTTTCCTTAGGCCTGCCAGGTTGCGTGCTCGGATAAAGGTTCTGGTATGGATTTTTGGGGGTACTCCACGCCATTTTTTTTTTACATTTGGGGTGGAGTTCCCCTTAAAATCCATACCAGACCTGAAGGGCCTGGTATGGATATTTGGGGGGACACCCACGCTTTTTTTTCTTTTTTTTAATCAATGACTTTTCTATGTATTGCCGGGAGCCGACAATTCATTATAGCCCCGAGTGAGTTTTAAATGACTTTTTTTCCTTCAGAAATGACACTTTGTGCAGGGACAATTCTAAGCACGGGAAACATGCGTGAATAGTCCTCAGAAGTTCGGGTCCCCATTGACTTCAATGGGGTTCGGGTTCGGGGTCAAGTTCGGTCCCGAACTCAAACTTTTTTCCGAAGTTCGGCCGAACCCGTCGAACCCGAACATCCAGGTGTCCGCTCAACTCTACATATAACACAAACAAGGTTTTGAAGAGTTACCTAAAGTACAAATATCTTAGTGGATAAGCTCAAATTTATCATTCTATATGGTAGAATTATCTCTTATCCCCTTCACCCCTTCTTCTCCCCCAACACTAATTACCCCCCTCCACCCGATCCGACCCCCTCAACACACCCTCTCCTGACAGCCACAATCATTAGTTGGCATATCTCCTCTTCCGCACCCGCCGGCTTCAGGTTCTGCATGGGGCTTGGGGGTGTCCAGATGTGTCCCCCAATACCTCTGATCACCCCCCATGATGCCTCCAATTCATGGCCGCTCTGAGTGGCATCTCTCCTTCCCTCCGGCAGCCTACAGCTTCTCCCGGCACAGATATCCTATGATCTGGAAGGCTGGAGATCGCAGCGGGGGGGGGGGGGGGGCGGTGTGGGTGAAGTTGTGGCTTTGTGGGGCTTGGTATAATTGTGTATACCAAACCCCCCATACAATGGATATAGGCAGCGATCGCTGCTATATCCACTGACATATGATCATTATAACCGCGAGTGTTACAAGTGTTCTGTTTAGACCTCTGATATCTCACCAAAGAACCCTCCCAAAAAAAAACTGACTCTAAAAAGTAAAATAAAAATAAACCCCCAGGTCCGCCCGCACTCACCCCTCCACGGTGACGGTCCCCCCACTGCACTCACCCCTCCACGGTGACGGTTCCCCCCACTCCACACCCCTCCATGACTTCCTCAGCTTCTCCTCCCGGCCAACCTGATCTGTCCTGATTGGCCAGGGGGAGAAGCCAGAAGACAATAGCTAATATTACTTCACTATTGTCACAAGTGGGTGGGTTCGGGGTGAAATGCTCTGCGCCCCGAGCCCAACCTTTTTCAAGCCAATTAGAGCCTCAGGCTCTAATAATGCGGCTTGAAAAAATAAATCATACAAATGCCCCTGCGCCCCTAATGGACCGGCCGCTCCTGGTAAGACCTCTTTCACATGGACTCAACCTGCTCAGCGGGCGATCTGTCTGTTGATCCCTGCTGAGCAGGCGGATGACAGGTCCGTGTCCGCTCTGCTGATGCAGACCAGACACAGGCACAGCCCGCTATTTTTTATGGTGCGGTCTGATGGAAACAAACCACCTATCTATACTATCTGATCTGCTAGATGGATGGGGAATAGAATCCCCATCCGTCTGTTTTTAGCGGACTAGACTGGATAGGATGCAGGTGGGTGTAAACGGACACATGTCCATTTATATCAGCTTCTCCATATAGAACAATGGGTGGTCCGATTATGCCCGCCTGAAAAACGGACAGGCAGACCCAATCGGTCTGCTTGTGTGAAAGGGGCCTAAGGCCTTGTTCACACAGGTCATACATATCGTACCTTTACGGGACACACAGGTGTTCCGTGCATCTCTGTGCAGGCCGTCCCATTGATGTCATTTGGGATGTTACACCTGCACGAACAGAGCCGTTGCTCCCAATTTTACATCCATGTAGGTCCGCATGCATGTCTCTAAACTCACACTGTCTGCGTTCGGGGTCATGTACACACACCCACACGGATATCAGATTGGGAACATCAGCTATGCCTGTGAAGCCATTGCATCCCTATTGACATAAATGGGACTGCCTGTACAGGGATACAGGGAACACCTGTGCATCCCTGTGCGGGTAAACATGGCCCTCCATGGGCGTACACATTAGTATGCCACATGTGAACGATGCTTTTGTAGCAAGGATTAGCTGGAATTTTGTTATGTTGAATTTATGTACACTATTAATGATTTTAGTGTATTTTTAGCAAAAATATTGATTTAATAAACATTTGTGCAAATATCACGCTGACTTCAAATTCAGTAGCACCTTCTTTTTATTCTACTGGCCATTTGATTTTAGAAAATGTATGGTTTGGGGGGTCTATTACAAATTCTAAAAGCAGTAAGTGAAAAATGAAAACCTTCAGATTGTTAGAAAAAAAAATGGGTACGTTTGATTTTCACCATTTTGCAAAAAGGCGCAATTTAAAATTTACAAATATTTGTTATTTATTAACTCTATACAGGTTAAGCTTTTATTTTTAGTAGGGATTTATCAGGAAGCTTGTAAAATTAGCTGTGTTTCTATCTGCTAATAATGGTTTTAGTGTATTTGTTGCGAATATATTGGTTTGAAAAACATTTGCGCAAATATCGCACTGACTTAAAAATCAGTAGCACCTTCCTTTTTATTCTAGAGGTCATATGCTTTCATAAAATATATGGTTTAGGGGGTATTTCACAAATTCTGAAAGCTGTAAAGGAAAAATGAAAACCTTCAGCTTTTTAGAGAAACTTGGATATTTACATTTTTGCGTACGTTCGATTTTCACCATTTCGCAAAAAGGGGCAATGTAAAAATTACAAATATTTGTTATTTATTAACTCAATACAGATTAAGCTTTTAGATTTAATAGGGATTTTGTAAAATGTGCTGTGTATTTATCTGCTAATCATGATTTTAGTGGACTTTTAGTAAACATATTGTTTTGATGAACATTTGCGCAAATATCGTGGGACCTTAGAAATCAGTAGCAATTTTTTTTATTCTACTGGTCATGTACTTTCAGAAAATATATGGTTTGGGGGTCTTTTACAAACTGTAAAAGCTATAACTGAGAAATAAAAAAACAAAGGAAAAATTGCAAAAATAGTCTGGCCACCTGAGGGTAAAAATGGAGCACAGGACCTGGCAGCGAAAGGGTTAATAGATGCAACAAAAGTATTTCAGGTATGGGGGGAGGGGGTAGGTGAGTGGAAAATAAAAGGGAGGGGGAGGGAGAAGACAGGAAGGGTAACATGCATGAAGAAACTACCAAGTGTTTACATCCTAGTAAATGTCTTATACCAATTAAACCAGGAGTTCCACATTCGTCTCAGCTTGGTGTAAGATTGATTATTTTTTGTCAGAAGAGTCTCATAATTGTGGTGGGTCTGGACCACTGTAATGACATCCAGAACATCTGGAGGTTTTGTATTTTTCCAAAATTTGCTTATGTTGTGCCTAGCTGCGAGTAGTATATGAGTAATTACGTGACCGCGACGAACGCGCGTCAAGACACCGGAGGTGACATTTGCGAGCTCGCTGCTCGTTTTTATATGCCGTTTCTCATGCACTTTATGTGAGTACCTTTTATGATGTGTTATTGACAATAAATTTACTTTTAAACATACTAAACTATGGGCACATCCATCTCCCTTTTCTGTGAGGGTCATTACTGCTACACCAAGCGGGGCTCTCGAGGGAAACTCTGTTGCAGACAAAGGTCATACAGTACTAGGAGACGCCATACCGGGTAACAACCGGAACATACGCCGGATTCACCCACAAAGATTACTATATGCTGTTACCTTACAGCAGTAAGGTAAGGGGACAACCATATCAATAACAAGGGAAACAGGAATTTTCTTCCCTCCCTTCAACAACGACACTTCACGTTGGAAAATTTGACACCAGCACCTTCACTTACTTCTTTATTGCTCAAACCAGTCACCGTTTTTGCTTTTTTGCACAAAAACACTGATCATCATTTTGCTCATATATTTTTATCATTGGATTTTTTTTCATTTTAAGCAATGATGTTTTGAGGAATTTCAGCAACATTTTGAGGACTTTATTAGTGCATGTTCACAGCTGCACTCAGCACTTTATATTTTCACTTTGGATGTATTCACTTTGCATATGATTCACCTTTGATTGTATTATTCTTTTATGCTGTATGTGTTTACCACTCTTTGATGTTTATTTATTTGACCGATCACTACCTCTTAGCCTATTAGGTGCACTTAGACAGTTTGACCTATTTCCCTTTTTTATTCAGCGCAGCATTATCTCTTTTTTGCCATTCACTTTGGGTTTCTGATATACCTCCAGTACTGCAGCAGAACCCTTCCCCTCCCTTCCCCCTTCCCCTTCCCCACCTCCTTGGTAACACGGTAATACCACATTTATACACCAAGTGATTCCACTCCCTATAGGAATTGCACTCACCAGATTCCAAATAAACAATAGCCTCTGTATATATGTGAGGTGGCTGGCACTGCCAAACGAACATCCATCCGACCCTCAGAAAACGATCAGCCAAAAGGGAGTCTCACACTTTCGTCATTTGATTCACAAGGATGCAATCAGCTGAGAGTTTTTCATAATACTCAGGCAAAAGAAGGGAAAGGGAGCCTCATAACCTAAAATAACCCCTTCCCTTAATACATTGCACGTATAAACAAATGTTTGGGAAAAGCATTCAATATAGTAATTGCACGGTACAGTCGGTTATGCAGCAAGCCGTGTAGTACACCTAGACGAGTTTCGTGAATCCGTCTTTATCAATAGGCACCTTTTGATAAAGACGGATTCACGAACCGCATCTAGGTGTACTACATGGCTTGCTGCATTGGTCATCGGCTCTGGTTTCTTCACGGGAACCACCACGGACGATCACAGCTCTCCGACAGGTGGTGAGATTAACAGAACCGACTGTACCGTGCAATTACTATATTGAATGCTTTTTCCAAACATTTGTTTGTAAGTGTAATGTGTTAAGGGAAGGGGTTCTTTTAGGTTGAATAAAAGCTTTACAGTTTTACACTATGAGGCTCCCTTTCCCTTCTTTTGCCTGAGTATTATGAAAAACTCTCAGCTGATTGCATCCTGGTGAATCAGAGGACGAAAGTGTGAAATTCCCTTTTGGCTGATCATTTTCTGAGGGTCGGACGGATGTTCGTTCGGCAGTGATCCCAGCCACCTCACATTTATACAGAGGCTATTGTTTATTTGGAATCTGGTGAGTGCAATTCCTATAGGGAGTGGAATCACTAGGCGTGGTGATGGTCGAATGTCTAAAACAGCCGATGTGTCACTTATGAACTGCCACATGCATTTCTTTTAACTTTGGTCCCACTCAGGTGCATAGATCACTACCCTTTTATGCAACATTTTAAAGTTCATAGCACTGCTGAAGTTTGAAGGACTATTTTTAGTGTAGCGGGGTGCTATATTTAAGGGAAGTATCTGAGTGGTAATAAGGCTCAGATACACAAATTGTTAGAGTTCATGGACCATTTCTGTCCTTGGGAGATAGTACTGCCGTACAGTTCCCTGGGGCCTATAGGTGGCGCTGTTGCCATAGGCCCGGGTTGAACCACAGTACAGGGTTGTGCCTTTTCTTGTCCACTCTCGGCAGCAGTGCGGCGGGGCGGGGAACCTGCTATGCCTGTCGGGAGAGGGTATAAAAAGGGGCGGCCATCTTCCACAGGGGTCGGCCGTCGGTGGGTCCACGCCCAGGCGCCTTAGGCCTGGGGTGTGGGTCACCTCCGGGTGCCCTAGGCCCGGAGGCCTGAATGTGTTACCTCCAGGTGCCCTAGGCCTGGACGTAAAGTTGCTGTTCCATCCCAGACACCTTCAGTCTGGGGTGAGGTACTAAAGAGGAGGCCCGGAGCCCAGCAACCTTTTGCTGGGGTCCGCTAGGGATTAAGGAGCTCCCAGGGTGCCGCCTTGCGAGGGGACCCGTATCTTGGATCGAGGAGGCCAGGGAGGTGACCCTTTCTGGAGACCCAGCGAAGAGTCGTGGTGACAGTAAGGGCCTCTGGTAACTCTCCGGAAGGATGCTTTTCTCTTTGACATGGGCCAAGTTCTTCAAGAAGGCAGTGCATGTTCTGTAGGTCATTGTGGCAGTGACTCTACGCACACCAGGTCAGTGGCAGTGACCATCTTCAACAAGTCAGTGGCAGTGACTTTCATGTTCATTAGATCTGTGATAAAGATTGCACGCCAAGCCTGTTTGTGCATATCAGAACAGTAAGAGAACCAAGATTTGTGTTTGTGCCTGGACCTCTCTCCCACCTTATCTGACCTGTGTCTCATCTCAACCTGTCTGCTCTTAAAGGGACTATTTATTATCCATGTGAAATAAATACAGAAGTTGGACTTTCACTTGGTGTGGACAGTGGCTTTACTGGGGAGAATTAAGGACTTGTTTCTGGTCAAGCCAGAAATTAGATCAGCTCGGGAGGATTCAAACACCAGCCGCAGGCAGGCCCGAGAAAACTAACACCGCTCAACCTCCCCATCCAGGAGGGTACGGGCATGTAGTGCGGTGTGCCTCAGTCTTTCTTGCGGAGGAGCCAAATATAGAAAAGCAGGTAAGGGCTGGGGTGAGTGCGCTATACGTGGGGGCTCGAGTCCGGGATGT
Organism: Rana muscosa; assembly: GCA_029206835.1. Taxonomy (NCBI): domain Eukaryota; kingdom Metazoa; phylum Chordata; class Amphibia; order Anura; family Ranidae; genus Rana; species Rana muscosa. The sequence continues at coordinate 250,094,558 of CM055116.1, forward strand.
GTCTGCGGTTGAAAGTGTGAAAACCCCCCCAGAAGTGAGTTTATTCCCCAGTGAAGTTCCGTGGAGGTCGGCCATATTGTGAACTGTGCCACGAGGAGAGCACTGACTGTGCAGTTCGTGGGCGTGCACAAAAAACAAAACAAAACAAAAAAATCAAAACAAAGATAAACCAATTAATAACTTCTGGCCATACAAATTCTTGCATAACCATTTTTGCTCACGAGGCACCGCAAACAGGTTTATTGCAAATCACTGAACAAATGGATGCAAAAAATAAAAAAATGTACTCTTAGCTAAATTCCTTTATACAACCTGATGTCCTTAATCTACTGTATTTAATGGCACTAGTAAGCAACAACCTGTGAGTGAAAGAAGTCAACTTGCATCACAGTGTAATGATGTACAGAAATGCAGTGGCATCATTAAATTCTAAAAAAGGTGGAAAAGGAGCCCATATGTCTCATGGCAGATGAATAGATATCAGAAAATTTAGCACACAAAAAATAAAAATACATGCAATGGGCTTCCAGGAGGAGGGGTCAGGGTCAGAATTTGGTTTAAAGTGGCTGGGCACGTTCCATAATATATAGTCCATAAAGAACAAAATAGACGTATGTCCAGCAAACAAAAGTGTTTTTTTTTTTTTTTAAAACAAGCTAACCTAAAATAAGCTAGCCTAAATTTACTTAAAATCTTAAAACACAAAAACACATGCAACATATATATATATATATATATATATATATATATATATATATACACACAGTATATAAAAATAAATAAAAAATCATCTAAGCAGCCTAATGAGCTCAATTCAGTTTCGGCAAAATTTCTGTAATTCTATACCAAAATCACTACTAATTCCTAATGGGTAACATGGATCGGTAAATAGCAAACACAATCTCTAAATCATGCTAGTGTGCATCCCAGGCTTCAGCACCCATTACTATATACAATACATCTCAACACTTCTACATGATCAGAAACCTTACTACTGTATATCTATCAAGCTTCACAAATCACACAGCATTAAATATCTATACAATACTATATTGGTTACTTAAGTACTAAACTGTTATGAAAAAATAATAATGTACCAATCTGTTATTCTTTAGAATGTGTCTGCATTGCATATATAAAAAAGGTAAAAAGAATTACATAATATAATCTGAACACAATTTAATAATAAAGTCATAAAATCACTATTGTGTGAATTGCAGTTCAGTGAGGTGAAAATTAACTTGGTTTGCTAAGGTGCAAAATGAGAACAAAGTGAAATTGTGCGAACATCAAATATACAGTCATGTGAGGAAGAAGAAGATTTTTTTTTAATTTCCATGCACACAACTGGATGTTTAAAATGAACAAAGGTTCACTTCATCTCAATTTACACCCTAGTACTGTATGTCAGGTTCAATTGCACTTCACACGTTAGTAAAACAAGCTTGGTAGCATTGAGGAGATTTGAGGACTGTGTAAGACCTGAACATTTTCCTAACAATTACTTAATCCTACTGACTTTTCAGATGAGAGGATCTACTCCTGCCATCTTTCAATGACTGTAAGCTCAACGAATATTTTTTTAAATGATTAAAGCAAAGGTTTCCCTTCTTTCACTGAAAATTACATCAGCATAAAACTCAGCATTCATAAACATGTTGGGATCTTCCACCCTCTATTGTTTGTATTTGTAAGTGGCTGTGATGCTTACGTTATTTTTGTACATAACTTCCTGTCTCTGTGGGGCTGGGTTAGAAGCCTCAGCGGGAGAGAGTGAATAGGGAGAGAGTGTCTGAGACCTCATGTCCTACTGGGAAAGAGCTGCTAATAATAATCACCTACAGGAAGTGATGCAAGCAGAAGGAATGTTTTAAAACTCAGACAGAAACATGAAATTTCAAACTCTTTGTGGATGAGGACCACAGAGACTGTTTTGAGGATATGCAATACACATTCATGATAAACCAAAAAATCCCTGACTTGTTTGAGATATAAGCCCCATCCTAAACATCACAAAGCAGCTAAAGAATGGAGTATTTTTTGGGCAAGTAAAACCACTCAAAATGATTGTATTTTGAAGACTGTTATTATTTTTTGTTGGACACGTGACAGCAGGGGGCTAGAAGCTCCTCTTGTAGACATTTCCCTGCTTTCCCTGATGTATTGATTATGTAAAAAGCTGTCATCCAGTCCATCAAGATTGCTGAAGCTGTCCTTGCATGGTTGCACCAGCCACACGAGCAGTACACAGGATAGCTATTTGTAAGTGAGCCTGTAAAAAAAGTGTTGATTTTAACTCATACTAGTCTGGCACCCTGCTCCATTCCTTTATATGCCCATGAGGGATTCCCAGATCCTTGGCGAAGAGCTGTCGGAGATAGTGTGTGCTCTTTCATACTACCTTCCCAGCTGATCACTCATTACTATTGTGAACTTTATGGACTTTTTATTGTTTTTTTTACTGTGGCACTATGGTCTGATTGTGTTTGTCTTCACAAGTTTCCATTCAGAAGCAGGGAATGTAAGGCAAGAGTTTAATAGTTGCCAATTTGTACCCATAGCTGCTGGGTGTAAATACTGTATGTATATATCTAAAGGCTGGTGACACAAGTCACATCTGCCCCCTTGTTGTTATCCCACATTAGGGATGAGCTTCGAGTTCAAGTCGAACTCATGTTCGACTAGAACATTGCCTGTTCGCCGAACAGCGAACAATTTGGGGTGTTCGCGGCAAATTCGAAAAGCCATGGAACACTCTGTAAGAGTCTATGGGAGAAATCTAAAGTGCTAATTTAAGGGTTCCCCTTAATATCCATACCAGACCTGAAGGGCCTGGTAATTGAATTTGGGGGGACCCCCAAGCATTTTGTTTTTTTCAATGACTTTCAATGACTTTTCTCTGTATTGCCGGGAGCCGACAATTCATTATAGCCGCGAGTGCTTTTAAATTACTTTTTTTCCTTCAGAAATGACACTTTGTGCAGGGACAGTTCTAAGCATGGGAAACAAGCGCTACTTTGCAGGCATACTATACACACCCCCTAGGTACGAAATTTAAAAGGAATATTTCACTTTTATTGTTTCACTTTAAGCATTATTAAAATCACTGCTCCCGAAAAAACTGCAGTGTTTAAAACTTTTTTTTTGCATTGATACATGTCCCCTGGGGCAGGACCCGGGTCCCCAAACACTTTTTATGACAATAACTTGCATATAAGCCTTTAAAAGTAGCACTTTAGATTTTTCATGTTCGAGTCCCATAGACTTTAACGTTGTTCGGATGTTCGAACAAATTTATTGCCTGTTCGCATGTTCTGATGCAAACCGAACTGGGGGGTGTTCAGTTTATCCCTATCCCACATGCATTATACCAGATAGTTCAGTCTGTGACACAGTGTGTTTGTGTGTAGTGGTCATCTTGTATCATAGTAGGTGAACCTGTTTATTGCAATAGAGTTTATTTCTATTTTTAGTTAACCCTGACCCTTTTGATCTGGTATTCTATAGCTAGTTTTACCTTAGGGCTCAATAACCAGCATAAGCTAGAACCAGGTTAAGACTGGTTATATACCCAGGTATATGTGCACAAATCCACCAGGACTCTTGTGGGGTTCCTTGCTGATAATTCCTGTTTGCACATTGGATGTATGTACTATTATTGATATTTATTATTAATATTATGTTAATATTTTATTATATAAAGCTCATATTGTTCCCATATTAGTGTGCATATACATACATATGGTTAATGATGGCTGCAGTAATTCATCTGCTCCCAATTACTTAACATGTTCCAGGAGCAGACTCTGAGTTCCGGGAAGTAAAGGGAGATGGATTAATTTGCCCTTAGTGAAAATGGCCAGCATGTCATAAAGTGTGGTGGAAAGGAAAAAATAAGGTATGCAAAAATGTATTATTCTGCAATTTTCTATAAGTATCTGTTTGTAGATTACAAACATTTCTAAAGATGCCTTTGTTGAAATTTTTAAGATAAGGGTAAAATTATTCAACTGTTTTGTGATCGAGGCATTTTTGGGTCAGTGCAATATATGTCCAGGTTTTGATCTTGTGATTGGTATTTCTTTTTTAAAATAAATTCTCTGAGCTAAATGAGATTTCCTCTACAATTTAGATTCATGGTTGTCCTAAAAATTGATGAACATAGCAACAGATGTTATATTTCAGACTGAGGAAATAGACTTGATAAATATTACATTTATGACTGCAAACTTGCCTCATGCTTTCAACAGTGATTTATAAATTCAATTATTTGCAGAATAACATTTTGACATCTCTGCATTACTTAGAAAGTTACTTGGTGGTGATGCTATTCATGTAATTGATACTGTACAGAGTGTGGCAATGTTTTTGTATTTTTTTTTCATAAGGGTAAATTAAAAAGAGTTTAAGGCTGTCTTCACAGCTGTGCATTGCAGAAACATGAACTTTACTCGATGTTACCACAATGCATGTTAACTCACAATACAATACAGCATGCGTTGCAGTGCCAATTCCTATGGGAGCTGACAATGCAACTACATTACAGTGCATGAAAAGCATGCATGTATGAGTATTGTGGTACACTGCACTGCCAGTAGTGCTACCAGTCTAGTTTCTTCTTTCTTGAAGTACTTTGAAAGCCCATTAAGAAATATGTGGACTGTCCTAAAACAATATGTACAAAATCGTCTTCAACTAAAAATTTCATTTTTTTTATATTATAGTATTAGTATGCTTTTAATTTGTGATTGTCATATTATAATCTTTCTTCAAAATGCATGTGGTTATGTGTATGAAAGCTTGTCCATTTTTTTTTTTAATTTAAAGTACATCTAAACCTAAAAAAAACACCAGTCCTTTAGTTTTTTTTTATATCATACCACAGAAACACAACACTAATGTGTATACCCACATACCTGCAGTGACATATTCACAACTGAAGTTAAATACAATTTTATTTCACATTTATAATAGCATGGCATTCCTTTCCTTTGAAGTATTACAGCTTATTCCTAGGGATGAGCGCTCTGCTAAGAGAGCCTATATTCAGTCAGTGCAGGCAGTGTATTAATATATATACAATATATACAGTCTAGTGTATGTATATATATATATATATATATATATATATATATATATATATTGTGGGAGATTAGCTTGTGGGGATCACCTTTTTCACAGAATGAAGGTCAGCGTACAGGCAGTTTCCTTAAAACCTGGCGTATTGCCAGCTTTATTTACAAGTGGTTTGCAATAGTCATATAAAAATAAACAAAACAGCAAAACAAATCCTTGCCGTCCGGCGCTAAACTATACAGTAACCGCTCTCTATGCGGTGAGGGGCTGGTCCCCATCACCCACAAAACACAAGGTAAAGTAAAGCAAACCTTTTCTTTCAGTCCAAAATAACCAGCGCTCCTCTTACTCAGATTCCCTTCGGAGTCTCAGGCAAGAGCATTGCTGTGCTCTCTTCCTGGATCTTTAAAGCTAAGCTGCCTAAGCTGCCAGTGAACCTGAATATCCGGACCGGAACCCAGCCAACTACAGAGGCTGGAAAAACCTGGGCCGGACTCTGGTTCAGTCCCTTACAATGGACCGAATGCGAGGTGAAACATAGCGACTGTCATATATCTCACCTCGCATACCGTCACATATCCTCCCCCTCTGCTCAAGCCCCTGTGGCTGAGCACTTGACCCAGCCATACAGTGCACGCGGGAGAGGGCATCAGCATTATCCTGGAGTTTGCCCGGCCTGTGCTCAACCGTGAATTTAAAGGGCTGTAAAGCCAGGAACCACCTTGTCACACTGGCATTTTTCTCCCTGTTGTCACACATCCACTTCAGGGGAGCATGGTCAGTGACCAGCCTGAACGACCTCCCGAGTAGATAATACCTCAGGGAGTCTAAGGCCCATTTAATGGCGAGACACTCCTTTTCAACAATGGCATAGCTCCTTTCGTGCTTGTTCAGCTTCCGGCTTAGGAATACAACCGGGTGTTCCTTACCATTCCTGACCTGTGACAGTACAGCCCCTAGGCCCACCTCAGAGGCGTCTGTCTGTACGACAAACTCCTTTGTGAAGTCCGGGGTCACCAGCACCGGTAGTGCACAAAGGGCCTGTTTTAATTTTTGAAAACGCCTTCTCGGCCTCAGTGTTCCATTTGACCATGACCGACCCTCTGCCCTTCGTCAGGTCAGTCAGAGGGACGGCAATAGTGGCAAAGTCAGGTATAAACCGTCGGTAAATACCCCGTAATGCCTAGGAAGGCCCAAACGTGTTTCTTGTTTACGGGTTGGGGCCACTTTTGAATTGCCTCAATTTTATTGGTCTGAGGCTTGACAAGTCCCCAGCCAATAACATAGCCCAGGTACTTGGCCTCCTCCAGGCCTATGGCACACTTGTTTGGGTTAGCCGTGAGGCCTGCTTCTCTAAGGGAATCTACCACCGCCTGTACCCGGGGCATGTGCGATTCCCAATCTGGGCTGTGGATGACCACATCGTCCAAATAAGCAGCCGCATACGGGCGATGTGGTCTCAAAGTTTTGTCCATCATTCGTTGGAATGATGCAGGGGCCCCATGCAGACCAAAATGCATCCGCTTGTACTGAAACAAGCCCTCAGGAGTGGAAAAGGCAGTCTTCTCCTTGGCCGATTCAGACAGCGGTATTTGCCAATAGCCTTTTGTCAGGTCTAGGGTCGTTATATAGCGAGCCTGTCCCAACCTGTCCACAAGTTCGTCGACCCGGGGCATCGGGTATGCATCGAACTTGGATACACTGTTAAGTTTTTGAAAGTCATTACAAAACCTGATAGTGCCATCAGGTTTTGGGACCAGCACTATGGGGCTCGACCACTCACTGTGGGACTCTTCTATCACATCCAACTCCAACATGTTTTTAATTTCTTTCGCGACTGCCTCACGCCTGGCCTCTGGGATTCTATACGGCTTCACATTTACCTGAACCCCTGGTTCCGTCACTATGTCATGTTGGATCACGTTGGTCAGTCCGGGTAAGGGAGAGAAAAAGTCTCTATTTTTATGCACAAACACCCTAACGTCACTTTGTTATGCCACGGACAGGGTATCCGTGATGGGAATGTCAGGTGTCACAGGTACCCGGTCGGTTGGAGGCGGGGACGTGGCCAGTAAAGTCTCTCGGTCCTTCCAGGGTTTTAAGAGATTCACATGATAAATTTGGTGTGGTTTCCTTTTCCCTGGCTGGTAGACTTTGTAGTTTACCTCCCCCACCCTTTCGACAACCTCGAAGGGACCCTGCCACTTGGCTAAAAACGCCACCATGGGGACCAATACCAACACTCTGTCCCCAGGGCTGAAAGTACGGACCCTGGCACCGCGGTCATAGACCCTCCTTTGGGCCTCCTGGGCCCGCTCCATATGTTCTCGCACCAGGGGCAGGACAGCTGCGATTCGATCCTGCATCAAGGAGACATGCTCTATGATGCTTTTATATGGGGTTGCCTCACCTTCCCATGTTTCCTTGGCAACATCTAGCAGTCCCCTGGGATGCCTACCATACAAGAGTTCAAAGGGGGAATATCCTGTGGAGGCCTGCGGAACCTCACGTATTGCAAACATGAGATATGGCAGCAAAAAATCCCAGTTTCTCCCATCTTTGTCGACCACCTTTTTCAGCATACTTTTCAAAGTTTTACTAAATCTTTCGACCAGACCATCCGTTTGGGGGTGGTAGACAGAGGTACGGAGATGGGAGATTTTGTATAACTTACAAAGCTCTTTGGTAACCTTGGACATAAAGGGGGTGCCCTGGTCGGTTAAGATCTCTTTTGGATCCCCAGTCGACTAAAGACATGGACCAATTCCTTGGCGATAGCCTTCGCAGAGGTATTGCGCAAGGGTATGGCCTCAGGATAGCGAGTCGCATAGTCCAGGATCACCAGAATATGCTGGTGACCACGGGCAGATTTCACAACCGGCCCCACCAGGTCCATGCCAATCCTCTCAAAGGGGACCTCGATTATTGGCAGATGAACAAGGGGGCTGCGAAAATGGGGTGACGGTGCCGACATTTGGCACTCGGGGCACGATTCACAGTACTCCTTGACATCTGCATGCAATCCGGGCCAGAAAAATCTCTGGGCGATTCTCTCCCTGTTTTTTTCAACACCGAGATGCCCCCCCATTACATGACCATGGGCCAGGTCTAGCATGACCCTGCGGAAGGGTTTGGGGACTAGTAGCTGTTCTACCTCATCCTCTCCATGTTTTATCACTCGATACAATAAATTGTTTTTAATTGCCATGTAAGGGAAAGACATCACCCAATTAGGATCCACCGGTTCCCCATCCAACATCTTAATGTTTTCCCTGGCTCTCATGAGGGTGGCCTCTCGTAATTGCTCGGTACAGAAATCCTCTCTCCTGACCTCTAAATTGGGTACCACATCTTGGCTACTCTCAATGTCAGGGTCAGAGGGGTTTTCCTGTTCGTTACCCTCAGGCTGGGAGCTAGCTTTCAGGTCCTCCGGCTCCCCAACCATGACAGGGAAAGGAAGAGGGTCTCCGGCTTTCTGGATCCCACCAACAGCATCACCTTCCCTTTGGCAAAAAGGGCCGGGTGAGAGTTCCCGTGCTGGGGGAGCTCTATCTACCAGCCTCCCTTTGCTCTCCCATAAATTCCAGAAATGGGGAAAATCTCTTCCCACTAAAGCTTCATGAAGCAGTGAAGGTACCACCCCCACTGAATGTGTTATACGGCCCCTGGGGGTCTCAACCTCAACCACCGCTGTCTGGTAGTCTCGTGTGTCCCCATGGATGCAAATTACCCCAATAGTACTGGGGTGTAGTTTTGTGGGGTTCACACAATCACTCCTGACTAGGGTCACCACACTACCAGAGACTAGCAGGGCTGTGAGTGGCTTTCCATCCACAGAAATAACACACATTTGTTTTTCAATGCGACTCTGACATGATGCAGTACATGCGACCTGTGCAAACAAAGAAAAGCGTCTTTTCATATAAACATAATCGCATTGCATAGGTTCATCATTTAAAGGACAGTTCGCAGCAATATGCCCTATGCATGGCAACGAAAACATCTTATATGCTCAACCCCCAGTCCTCTCAACGATTCTAAAGACCTTCCTGGCTTCTTTGGCCAGTATCCAGGTCTAGGAAGCACAGTCTCATGAGTTGGAACAACAGTCTTATCAAATTTCCCCAAGCTCTTTGACCCCGGAACAGTCTTACCCGAACTGCCGGGAGATCTTGCACCCCTAAACACACCGAAGTGGGGCGTAGATGGATTCACCAAGTCCTCAGTAGCACTGTACCTCTCCACTAGGTTGACCAGTTGGGCTGCAGTTTTGGGGTCGCCCTGTCCGACCCACTTCCTCAGAGCAGCCGGAAGCGCACGCAGATACCGGTCTATTACCACACGCTCTACGATCTGCGGGCCTGTCAAGGTCTCTGGCTGCAACCACTTCTTGGTGAGGTGGACCAGGTCAAACATTTGTGAACGGGGTGGCTTGTTGCTGGAGAATGACCACTGATGCACCCGCTGGGCCCGGATTGTCATGGTGACACCCAAGCTTGCGAGTATCTCTGTATTTAGAGTCTCATAGTCCTGGGCCTTATCGGGTTCTAGGCCAAAATAGGCCTTTTGGGGTTCTCCTGTTAAAAATGGGGACAACAGACCCGCCCACTGTTCTTTTGGCCATCCTTCGCGGACAGCAACTCTCTCAAAAGTCACCAGGTATGCCTCGATATCATCAGCAGATGTCATTTTCTGTAAGTGGTAGGATGCACGTATCATCTTGGCTTCCACTGGCGCATGAGGTGCGGACCCCTTTTTCAGTTCCATCAGAGCCTCTGCAAACTGACGGTTCATCTCCTGCTGGGCCGCCTGTTGTGCTGCAGCGGCCTCTGCGATTTGGCGGTTCATCTCCTGCTAGGCCACCTGTTGTGCTGCAGCGGCCTCTGCGACTTGGCAGTTCATCTCCTGCTGGGCTGCTTGTTGTGCTGCAGCGGCCTCCTGTTGTGCTGCCTGTTGTGCTGCGACTTGGCGGTTGGTTTCCCGCTGAGCTGCATTGGCCTGTAGCAGGGCCTTTAACATTTCCTCCATCTTCAGAAAATGCCCGCTGAATCCACCACGTGTGGGAGATTAGCTTGTGGGGATCACCCGTTTCACAGAATGAAGGTCAGCGTACAGGCAGTTTCCTTAAAACCTGGCGTATTGCCAGCTTTATTTACAAGTGGTTTGCAATAGTCATATAAAAATAAACAAAACAGCAAAACAAATCCTTGCCGTCGGGCGCTAAACTATACAGTAACCACTCTCTATTCGGTGAGGGGCTGGTCCCCATCACCCACAAAACACAAGGTAAAGTAAAGCAAACCTTTTCTTTCAGTCCAAAATAACCAGCGCTCCTCTTACTCAGATTACCTTCTGAGTCTCAGGCCAGAGCATTGCTGTGCTCTCTTCCTGGATCTTTAAAGCCCAGCTGCCTATGGATTTCAGTGAACCTGAATATCCGGACCGGAACCCAGCCAACTACAGAGGCTGGAAAAACCTGGGCCGGACTCTGGTTCAGTCCCTTACAATGGACCGAATGCGAGGTGAAACATAGCGACTGTCATATATCTCACCTCGCATACCGTCACAATATATATACTCTGCATCCAGTGTAGCCTGTATCTAAAGTGCATTCCGTGGTGCACTGTTTCTAATACACTTCAGGCGGTGTATCAATATATATATATATATATATATATATATATACATACATATACACACAATTCATCCAGTGCAGCCTATATCCACAGTGCATTATGTGGTGTACTGTTTCTAATACACGTCAGGCATTGTACACAGTATCTAATACAGTGTGTGCAATTTCTACTACACTTCTGGTGGTGTACACAGTATAAAATACAGTGCAGCCTTTGCACAGTTTCTAATACAGTGCAGGCGGTGTACACAGTATCTAATACAGTGCGTACAGTTTCTACTACACTTCTGGTGGTGTACACAGTACAAAATACAGTGCAGCTGTAGTACAGTTGCTTAAACAGTACAGGCAGTGTACGCAGTATCTAATATAGTGTGTACAGTTTCTACTACACTTCTGGTGGTGTTCACAGTACACAATACAGTGTAGCCATAGTGTAGTTGCTAATAAGGTGCAGGGAGTGTACACAGTATCTAATACAGTGTGTGCAGTTTCTACTACACTTCTGGTGGTGTACACAGTATACAATACAGTGCAGCCATAGTACAGTTTCTACTACTTTTCTGGTGGTGTACAGCACTACTGCCAGAGCTCCCTTAACTTCAGACATTCCCCGAACTGCAGCCGTCCACAATGACGTCCAGACACACCCCCGCAGTCAGCTTCTCTCCCACTGTATTTTTTTTTTTTCAGGTTAAGAATATTTTCAGCAAATGCAGAAAATATCATCTGATCCCTATCTATTTGAAATCCATCTTGTGTGTCAACCATGGTTGCCCCCATAGGTACAGGGGAGATATAAGTGTAGACATTAAGGGACAGGAAGTTTGCTGTATGCAGGTCTACCAAGTGAAAATAAAGGGGAAAAAAATGAAAAAAGAAACCCAATATAGAAACCAATGTAGCCACCTCACATAGGGACCAGTAAGCTGCAACATGTAAACTTTTTGGTTTTGGGTTTAGACATACTTTAAGTTCTATAACTGTCTTTTAAAACAAGCTATCTTAATTTTCATTATTTTTTTCAGTGTTTGAAAACATAAGCATCTTTGTAAATGGAAGGAGAAAGAACATATTTAAGCACAGAGATAAACATACTTACAGTATACTGTCTTCCATATAGGAAACAACAGTAATGTATTCACCTGCACTTCTGCCTGGTAACAGGTGTGCATTATTGTAGAAGGATCAAGATTTTTATGAGCTTACTTTCCCCATGTGCCTAATTAGCTGTTGTGTTTTCTTGTTTTTCCAAGCCCCCTAAAACTGATTATTAAAGATATCATTTGACTCAACATTATGCTGAAATAATTAAAATGCATACATTGTAGATAGATCGTGCACTTTGCTAAAAACATGCAATTTACATATCTTAGATAATAGTAAACCTATGACATTGTGTGTTATAATATACATCATGAAACAGAATAAAGGGCCACAATTGACAGGAAATACCCACTTGTACCATATTAACTCAAAGTTATTTCTGTATAAATGACCCCATCATCATTTTGATTGTTTTAATGACTTATAAAAAAAGTTTTGAAAAAAAGCTTCACATTTACCCATTTGAAGTAGACTAAAACTTCACTCCTGCCATTGGATAACATCATGAAAACCTTTTAAAACACACAGTGGATAGCATATTTAGTAACAAACTAGCTGGAAACTATTTAGAAATATCTCCATTCAACACAGTCAAGTGAAAATCACTGCATATTTAGCTTGATAGTTCCTGCAAAGAGATTATCCACTGGAGCCAAATGGTCTCCTGGCAAATATTACCCTAGTAGGCCCCCAATCATTACTGTAAAACAAGAATGAATCATTTAGAACATGTGCACATTGGTAGTACCTCCCTCTGCGGTCATTGTTTTGTTTTTAAATTCTTTTTATTCAAAAAAAATTCTGTACATACATTCACATATCTTTCATATCATTACCAATTGACACATTACATTACAAAAAAATTCAAACAATACATACACTTACAACAATATATACACAATATGGGTCTGTCCTGTAGCCTCATTTGTTCTTCTCCTCCCTCTTTGTTTTCCCTTATTTAACTTACAAGGCCTCTATGTTATCTTTCTCCTTTTTCCTCCCCTTTTCCTTCGCCTTTATCTCCCCCCCCCCTCCCAGGTCTTAAGTGTCTAGTGCCTTTCCCTATTCTACCCTTCCCTTCCCTTTTTCCCCCTTAAATTAGTATTCATGTCCTCTGTGTTTTCTTTGATTTATGAGGATACATGAGTACCTCTCTGTCTCCAAAAAAAAAAAAAAAACGAAGTGTAGGTTAAATTTAATTATATTTGTGAGACCCGTTTATAACCCTCCCCCCTGCATCAATCCAACTCCCACAAAATGGGTGAAAAAAAACGAAAAAATAAAACCACTCACCTCCTACACACATTTCAAACTTTAAAGTGTTGCGTGCTCCCTTACCCTCTCTATTTTCCCCTCCCTCCCTCTCTTTTCCTCTTCCCCTTCCCCCTCCCTTTATGTAACTACCGTGATATTTGTGTTTTATTAATTAATGGGGGGAGGCATGTATCTTAAAAAAAAAAAGAGAAAAAGGGGGGGGGGATCTGACCTAAATTCCTTAGGAACTGCCCTCTCTTCTCATGTAACCATCATATACCATTGAGTGTCTAAATTCCTCCCAACCCCTCCAAATCCTGATAAATTCAGTTTTAGTATCCTTATGCAGGTGTGTTACCTCTTCCATACATCTTGTTTTATCTACTTCCCTCAGCCATTCCTGTATCGTTGGGGCTTGTTTTACCCTCCATTGTCTTGGAATCAATAACTTTGCTGAGTTCAATAAGATTGGAATAATTGCTACTTTGTATTTTTTCCTAGGGATGTCTGTTGCATGGAACAAACATTGCCATGGGTCCATTCTGATTTCAGTACCACTAATCATCTTAATTAGGTCTATTATTTCCTCCCAATACGGTTGAATCTTGGGGCATTGCCACCATATATGGGCATGTGTTCCCTCCTCCCCGCATTCCCTCCAGCATAGGGGTGAAGCCTGGGGATTTATTTTATGTAATTTCACCGGGACGTAGTACCATTTGGCTAATAATTTATAGTTCATTTCTTTTATCCGTGCGTCCACAGAGGTGGAGTGAACATAATCTGCAGTCATTGTGATGTCTGTCCCTATGTTGACCATAAGCCTAAATTCCAGCTTCCTAATGGCAAGTGGCATTCCACTAGGGTAAGAGTCACCTGCCAGACACTGGGGGTCATTTACCTAGCACAGTGTCTGTGCGGTGGCTTTTACGTGGGAAAAACTAAACGCCCATTCTTTAAACCTATTCTCAAAAAAAGATTGTAACTGCTGTCAGTAGGCATGTGGGTATAAATCATGATTTTAATCCTGGTGTCATTAAGTTCCTTGCCCTTGAGCATGTTCCCCTGGACTTGAGGGGGGGTAGTGTTGACAAGACACTGCTCCAGCTTGAGGCCCGTTGGATTTATGATCTCAGGGCAACTTGCTCTCCCGGATTCAATGAGAATTTGAGCTTTAGATCTTTTCTTTAAACAATATGTTTTTTTTCAGTGATTTTATACTCCATCTTTCATCTCTCCATCCTTTGCTTGAATTGTCCATCTTCTATAGAGGTTTGCACGTTTGTTTTAGCCCTTTATTGTTTTTACCTTATCCCCATCCTCCCATTTCCCCACCCCTTCCCATCCCCCTTTACCCTTCCCTTTCCCCCTCCTTTCCTTCCCAGTCATCAGTATCTATTTAGGCTACTATATTTTTGTATTTTTGTATTATGGATTTTGTATGTACTCTGCATATTTGATGCATGTCTCCTTGAATCTACAGTGATATGTATAAGTACTATATTGTGCTGTTTCTTTTTTACATTGCTAATTTTTTGTTCTTTATTTGGGACCACGCTGTTGCCAAATGTCCATCGGGTCTAGGTCTTAGGTGGTCAACTTTACCTAGTCCCTGTAAGTTTATTCCCCCCGCTTTTCCTTTTAGCCATCCCCTTCCATTTCCACCTGGTTATGGGTCCCTCGGGTGGCTGTCCCTTTGGTTTACATGGATGCTCAGGGTGCCGGGTGCTTCATTGTCATCCATCACCCACCCCTAGTGTCACGCTGCGGCTTCTTTCTTTGGTTCATCGTTTTTTTACCATCTCTTTCCGGCCATCCACTCCCCTTTTTTCTCCCATCCTATCCTCTACTGCTGCGGCCCGGATTTGGGGCGGTACCTACATGCCCGCCTTGTCATCGGTGCTTTGCTTGCCACCCCTCCCCTCTTCTGCCACTTGGCTGTCTAGGGATTGTAGGAGAATCCATCTTGGGGCTTCGGAGCATGCGCACTGACATTCAGCCGCCTGCCTTGCGCCCGGTGACGTCAAACGCCGAGCTCGATGCAGGACTGTATTTAACCGACTCCTCTGGCATTATCTTGCCTAGAGCTGGGGGACCTGAGCCAACGCTTGATATACATTGGTGAGTGCCGAGATCTGTTTTTTAATCTTTTATGAAGCATTTAGTCCTTTGTACCATGAAGGGTTTCCCTTATGTCTTTTTCTATATCCATATATAGATACCTTTATACTCTTTTAAACATTCAGTATCTTCTTGAGACATTAGCCCATAGTATTGCTTTGAATACCCTCTGAGATCTTTTGAATGGAAACGGTTTAAACATATCTGTTCATTTCTTTTGCTACACCCCATATTATTGTCTCTACGTGTACCCCGATGGTTTGTCTTTTTTTGAGAACAGTGGGATACATGTTTATTTTTTTTATTTTTTTAATATCTTTTTATTGTTTTTTTAACACATCGCATATTTTACAATACAGTACATAGGACACATACACACTCTCAATATTTCCAAACAGCAACAACACAAAAAAAAAAAAGACAATACTCTACCCTCCTATATATAAAAGGCCCGGCCATGAAATCTCCCAATGCCTAGGGGAATCAAGGCTGGGTGGGAGAGAGGGCAAGGAGTAATCAGAAATAGAAGCAGAGCAGCGAGGAAGGGAGAGAGATAAAGAGGGGGAAAAAAAAACCTTCTACCTACTAACAAAAAGACAAGTATTAGAACCTGCTATAGGCTATGTAAATAAGAAAGTGCCAATACCTATGTGTAGAGACAAAAAGTGACCAGGATGTGGAGGGGGAAGGAAAAAAAAAGGGGGGGAAGGGAAGAGAATTAAGAAAAAGGGGAGGGAAAGGAAGGGGGAGTAATATTATTCTCTCCCCGGTGTCTTATAAGTGATACTCTGATATGGGTGCTCTTTAAAATGGGATAGTTCCAAACACATCTACTAACTAAAAACCTAGTGTTAAAATCTGCCAAAAAAATAAATAAAAATAAAATAAAAACTTCTACCTACTAACAAAAAGACAAGTATTAGAACCTGATATAGGCTATGTAAATAAGAAAGTGTCAATACCTATGTGTAGAGACAAAAAGTGACCAGGATGTGGAGGGGGAAAGAAAAAAAAAAAAGGGGAAAACACTTCTTCATACTAACAAAAAGACAAGTATTAAAACCTGATATAGGCCAAATAAATGACAAAGTGACAGAACATATGTGTATAGTCATAAAGTGAACAGAATGTGGGGGGGGGGGAGAGAGAGAGAAAAAAAAAATTAAGAAAAAGGGGAGGGAAGGGAAGGGGGAGTAATATTATTTTCTCCCCGGTGTCTTATAAGTGATACTCTGATATGGGTGCTCTTTAAAATGGGATAGTTCCAAACACTTCTACTAACTAAAAACCTAGTGTTAAAATCTACCAAAAAAAAAAAAAAAGGGGGGGAGGGGGGTGAAAAGGAGAGGAGAGTAGGGTCCACCTTATTCTCACCCCAATATCTTATGTGGTGAAACTCCAATATTAGTGCCTTTTATGGTGAAGTGATTCCAAAAACTACCTCAAACTAAAAATCTAGTGTTAGAGTCCACTCAACACAACAAACCCCCCCCTCCTCTCTGTGTTCGTTAATTTTACAGTATGTATCTCCTTCCTCATTGTTATTTAACTATTCTCTCCTGAATAATTTATCTTAGCTTCACTTGAGGTCCCTCTCGGAGCATAAAAATATAAGAAAAAGAAAAAAAAAAAAAGAGGGGGGGAAAGAGGGGGGATGTGAGGGGTAATTGGGAAAAGGGACAGAGGAAAAATAAGAAAGAGAAAAAAGGGAAAAATAGGCCGGCATGCATGGTGTCTAGCGATATATATATAGCTCCATATAATTTATAGTCTCTTAAGGAATAGGCCCATCAGTACCCCAAATAGCTCGATCTTAAACTCTAAGTAACTTATTCAGTATGTATAGGTTAAGTCTTAGTGGAGTTGTGCCATTATTTCCCTATAAGTTGAGGTGTCCTTAAACTCCATCCACGGAGTCCAAGTTGAGATGTGTCGTTAATAAGTGTCCTTGTTATAATGGGTAATATCTTCCATTTGATGGACCTCTGATATTTTTTGGAACCACTTTTTCATGGATGGAGTCTCAGGTTGGCCCCAAAGGGTAGGTATTAGTGCTTTGGCCGTATTAAGCAGATATGGTACTAGAGAACATTTATATTTTCTGACAGGTTCCTTAGTAGCATGGAAAAGAATGGTCCATGCATCCATAGGGAGATTAATATTGGTTATTTGTTGAATAATTCGAATAATGCTAAACCTGTAAGAGCGAATATGTGGGCACGACCACCATATATGTGCGTGGGTTGCTCTGTTCCCACAGTTCCTCCAGCACAGTGGGGAATTGGCGGGGAACATCTGGTGGAGCCTTGATGGAGTATAGTGCCATCTAGTTAGCAATTTATAATTAAACTCAGCCGACTTAGATGCAATTGAAGAAATATGAGTCAACTGCAGAACTTTATCTTTTTGACTATCTGGGATACAGGATTCCAAATCTGTCTCCCACTTAGCAAGAAAAGGAGGATAAGTGTCTTCTTGAAGTTTACTAAGTGATTTATAAAATGCAGAAATACTATGTTCAGGTAATTCCGTTGAGTTGAAAACTTCCTCAATGCTGTTTAGGTCCTGTATACCTTTGAGCGGCTGAGGCAAAGTTCTAAGAAACGCCTGCATTTGGGTGTATCTCCATTTGTCAAGAAACGTAATCAGCTTATGGTCAAGGATTTCCTTAAGGGGCTTGGGAGCATTTGCTCGCAAGACCTGGTGTAATAAAAGGGGTCCTTCTGGCGACCATGTCTTATATCCCGGATCTAATAGACCGGGTAAGAAATAATCATGTTCCAAAAGCGGTAGCAGAGGAGAAGCATACGACCACGAAATCTTCCTATGTAAAGCATCCCACACATCAAGGGTGGATGTGGTTAATATAGAGGTACTTGAGGCAAGGTGCCTATGTGTGCGTGGTAACCAGGGTATAGTTGCTAGATCTGTTTTACTCGTATTCCAAACTCACCCATAGTTTGGATTTAGCAGCATATTTCCATTCAACAATTCTAGATAAGATAACAGCCTGGTAATACCTCTTGAAATTTGGGAGGGCCAGCCCCCCAGCCTCCTTGGAGCGAAATAACACTTCCTTAGATACTCTGGGGTGGCTGTTCTTCCAAATAAAGCGGGAGACCATGGTCTGTACTAAAGAAAAAAAACCTATGGGCACACCCAATGGGATCATTTGAAAAAAAAAAGAACTCTGGGTAGAATATTCATTTTGACTATACTTACTTTACCCAGCCATGAATGTGTCAGCGTACTCCACTTTTGTAGATCCTTTCTAATATTATTCAACAATGGAATGTAATTATATTTAAAGAGGGACTGGGTATGAGGCGTCAAATTCACTCCCAGATATTTCATACTGCATTGAACCCATCTGAAAGGGAAGAGGGGTTTTAACCTTTCCGCCTCTCTTCCTGGTAGATTAATATTTAGAATTTCAGACTTAGTAAGGTTAATTTTAAAGTTAGAAAATGTCTGAAAAGTGGAGAAGGCTGTCATTAAATTAGGAAGCGATATGCGGGGCTGCTGGATAAAGAATAATATGTCGTCCGCATATGCCGCATATTTGTGTATTTTATTTTCTACTTGAATCCCATGTATATTTGAATTATGTCTTACAGTTGCCAAAAAAGGTTCAAGTGTAAGGGCAAATAAAAGGGGCGACAGGGGACAACCCTGTCTAGTCCCATTAAATAGTTGAAATGACTCACTCAAAGTGCCGTTGATGCGAATTTGTGCCGTAGGATTAGTATAAAGGGAGGTGATACGGTGGAGCATCTTGGGTCCCAACCCAAAATGTTGCAGGGTCATTTTTAAGTATTCCCAGTCCACCCTATCAAACACTTTTTCTGCGTCTGTGGATACAAATAGGGTGGACTGGGACGTCTTTTGAACGTGTTGTATAAGAGATATCGCCCGGAGAGAATTATCCTTGGCTTCTCTATATGGCATGAAACCTGTCTGGTCTGTAGAGATCCATCTAGGTACCAGAGGGAGTAATCTGTTAGCCATTACCTTCGAGTATAATTTAATATCAACGTTTAATAAGGAAATTGGCCTGTAACTACTGCATTGAGTGGGGTCCTTATCTGTTTTAAGAATAACTGAGATATGAGCTGTAAGAGATTCTGGACGTAATCCCGAAGTCTGTGAAATTGAGTTGGCATAAGTCGTGAGCTGGGGCAAAAGAACATTGCTAAATGTTTTATAGTATCGAGTAGTGTAACCGTCTGGTCCCGGTGCTTTACCTATCGGTGAAGATTTCAGAGCTATCTGAAATTCTTCTACCGAGAATTCTGATTCAAGCTCTCTGAGAGCTGAGTTTGAAAGTTTAGGCAAATTAGCTTCTTTTAAATATGCAAGCATGAGACTACGTCTCTCCTTTATAGTCAGAGACGGAGAATCACATTGCACCTTATACAGATCTGCATAATACTCCCTAAAAGCTTTAGCAATATGGGGAGTCGCATAGACTATGTTTCCATTAGATAATTTTATTTTAGGGATAAATTATCTAGTCTGTTTTTCTTTAAGGGATCTTGCTAATTGTCTACTGGGTTTATCCCCCCACTCATAAAGTTTTTGCGAGTAGCGTTGAAATCTCCGAGTTGTGTCTAAGTTAAGCAGGTTTTTCAACTCTTCTCGCTTCAACGTAAGAGCTTCTAAATGGGATATATGTAAAGTAAGTTTGTGTTGTTTATCCAGTTCAGTTATTTGATGAAGAACCTGCTCCAGATGTTGACCATGCTCTCTCTTTTTCCTTGCCCCAAGTTCTATAAATCGCCCTCTCATAGTTGCCTTGTGTGCTTCCCATATAATAGCAGGAGGTGTTTCAGATGGTTTGTTGTCTCTAAAGTATTGTGATATATGTGAGGCAAACGTTGAAACCTCTGTTGCATTAGATAAAAGGGAATCATTAAGTTTCCAATTACTGGAGCGTTGAGGCAGAGTGGGCATGGTCATAGTCATCGACACAGGTGCATGGTCTGATATTGTCGCTGTGCCTATATCCGCCGATTTTAATAATGGAAGATGATGATGGTCTAAAAAAATATTATCTATTCGGGAATAGGACTGATGAGTCTTCGAAAAATGAGAGAAGTCTTTTTCTTTTGGGTGTAAAATACGCCATACGTCTATTAATTGCCAGTCTGTTAGTTTTTTTTTAACAGTAGACAGACGTTTAAAAGAGATATTAGAACGACCATGGGATGTATCTAAAGCAGGGTCTAGAGACATGTTTATATCCCCTGCCAGTATAATTAATCCCTCAGCAAAATGTGATAGATCAGTGAGAGTTTGAGAAAAGAAAATAGTTTGATTTTGGTTCGGACAATATATGTTTGCTAGGGTACATTGGGTAGTGCCCAGAAAGCCCTTTATAAAAAGAAAACGGCCATGGTCATCCGCTTGCATATCTAAAAAGCGAAAAGGTACGCTAGCACTAAGACCAATAGCCACACCCTTAGCCTTATTCGTATCTGAAAGACCGTAATACCACTGGGGAAAATATACCGAATTCAATTTGACCTGTGTCGTATGGGTTAAATGTGTTTCTTGAAGATACACAATGGAAGAAGACAACTTCCGTAATTCACAGGTAACCTGATGGCGTTTAGCCGCCACGTTTAGATCCCTAACATTATAGGAGGTGACTTTAAGTGTGGCCATCATCTCTGTGGAGCGTAACTCCTGCGCCTATTTCTCCATGCATACCGGCCTCGAGGGGGGAAAATAATAAAAATAAAACAGGTATACATTGAGAGACAAAAACACAGAAAACAAACAAATTTGCATAAACAGCAATAACGCCCATCAGGGCGCATGTGGGAAATTTTAATTTGTCACGCAGATATCTGCGGTGGTCCCTGTGGGGTGAGGGAGGGCAGGCAGCCGTCCAGAGCTCCCTAGGGAGGACGGAACCGAGAATTACTCGAAGGCTACCCGCTCTCTCCAGCCCCAAAAGGAAAAAAGGGAAGGGGGACATGTCGTATGAAGGACACTTGGGGGCATTATGCTCCACCCGCATTCAGCTGTGCGACTGGCAATATGCCAAAAAAAAATACTTTTTACTCCAACATAACTCAATAACCCATAAGCAATAGACCTTCTTAGAATCAATATTCTCTAACTGCTAAATCTTATTTCATTTCGTTAAACATAGTAGCTTGAAAGCGTGTTATATCAGGGAGGAAACAAACACGTGGATCCAAATACTCTTTACTCATCTATGTTGTTGTTCAATGTCTCGTGTAGAAGAACGTCCTTTTTTAGTAATAGGTTTTTGCCAATGAGAGTCCTGGATATGTGAGACCTTAGGGATCGGGTCATGCCAACCCGGAAGGTCCATTGATGGAAGATCAAGGACCTTTAGAAATTGTGGTAATTCCTCTGGGAACCGAAGAGTGTGTGAGCGACCATTTTTGGTGGCAATAAGGCACGCCGGGAAACCCCATCTATAAGTGATTCCATTAGAACGTAAATGTTCCAAAAGTGGTTTTAGGCCTCTACGGCGGTCTAAAGTTTCTTTGGACAAATCTGAGAAAATAGTGAGAGTCGCTCCATCGAAATCAATGTTGGGGATACTTCTCATCTTGTCCATTATGGCGTTCTTGTCTGAAAAATAATGTAATCGGCATATTACATCCCTAGGTTGCTCAGTAACAATATTGCGTGGCCTGTAGGCTCGGTGTACTCGGTCAAAGTGTAGTAGATCAGTGGGTGCCTTTCCCAACACTGAATTAAATATACCAGTGATTGATGGCTCCAGGTCCTTATCACCAGTAGCTTCAGGTAAACCTCGAATTCGCATATTGTTTCTGCGATTTCTATTCTCGAGATCCTCGAGCTTATATAGTGAGACGCGGTGAGCAAGAGCTATCTGTGTGACCGCCTGTTGTAATTCTCTTATAGCGTTTTCATGAGTATCTTGTCTCTTTTCTGTATCTTCCACCCTGTCAAGAATATGTGCCATATCTGTTCTTACCCCTGCTATTTCCTTTTTTATTGATGTTTCAAGACCATAGAACATCCCGGCTAGTTCTTTTCTAATGCCGCTCAGTAGGGACGACATGTCTGAGGCTGTAGGGGATTCAGGTTCTTCCATGAGGTCTGAGCAGTAAGATGATGTAGGCAAATTTTTTCTCTCAAAGGTTGCTAATGAAGCGAGAGATGTGGTGCGTCTCGTGCACAAACTCGTTTGGCCGCAACTAGCGTTGGGGCTAATTCCGCTGGTAACCAGGAAACGCTGTATAGAACTAGTAGCAGCTTGATTAATCGCTATTTCTTTATTATGTTTTTTAGTCGAGCTAGAGCGATTTTTTTTGGATTGTCTTTATTGCCATATTTAGGACTTTAGAGCTTCAAGGCTGCATGCTGAGTAGAGCCCCCCTCAGTCTCATCTACTCAGCAGCATAAGCAACACGTGGCATAGGGCATATGGTTATTCCAAACCATTTCAAACATACAGTCCTATTGGTCTTATTTCTGTTAGATATGTTTTTTCTAGCAATTTTAAAATAACAACCACTGGATATTATATCACGGTTCAATAATAAAGCTATCCAGCATCCTCATATATCAGCAGCCAAGCAAAAACACCACCAGATATTTTTCTCCACAGTATATCTCCTTACTTTGTTGTCTGTCAATGTCTCATATTCACTTAGAGAGTAAGAGATTGATGTTAACTGGCACTAAGTCATAGTTCATCTAGTTCAACTAGAGAGGCCGAGGATGTTTCCAGGAGAGGGGCACATATACTGGGCCTTCACCTAGAGCTTATAGGGGGATAGCTAGGTGTCCGGGGGGATGATATCGGGGGCTGGTTGGCTGGGTGGCTGGTGATTTGGGTCTGGGTGTAGCAAGATGGCCGCCGACCTCCAGATGTAGGCCGAAGCCGCGGCCTTTCCTAACACAATCCCCGGCCCGAGAAAAACTGTTTTTTTTCATGTATTGAGCCTTTAAAGCAGCCCCCATCTGGCACCCAGACTGTCCGCCGCTACCAGGGGTGCAAATACTGGGAGCAGAATGTACCTGAGTGGCGGGAATGCGGGCGTCCTGTCGGGCCTCCGAATGGTGTTGGGCCGGGATGTGTAGCGCTGGTACACCTCTGGGGGGGTCCGCTGTCCTCCCCGTCTATGGCGTTCGTTCTGCTGGACCCAGCAATCGAAACCGGCGGCTGCGGAGGTCTCATAGGCTGGTCCTCGGATTGTGGAGCTGGCCGCGGGCCGGGCAGCGGCACGTGTAGGCGGCCAGATATCCCAGTTGCTGTCGGTGTCCGCTCCAGGGATATCCCAGTCCTCGGGATACATGTTTATAAATACTTATTTCTTTTTTCTTTTTCACTCACTTCATTGTTACCTTTACCATTCCAGCTTCCAGCCTGTTATATGTCTGCAAATATTCCAGCAAGCCTCAAAGCCCATATCCCCCTCTCTGAACAAATCTCCTTTTGTTTTTAAGTAAGTGACACCTTGATGTATTCTTCTATGCATTGGTGCCCCCTATATTTAGTTAAATTATATATTTTACTATATCTCTAATCAACCAATTCCCCCTTTTTTTTTGTATTGATTATATTCTTTATTCCTTTTTCTTTTTTCCTTTTTCCTTTTTATCACTCAGCAAGTCCCATATACTGTCCTCTGTAACCACTGGGGACAACCCTTATACCCCTTGTGGGGGACCCTTATCTGATCCAGGGATCGGTTTGGTGGCTCCATCTGGTTGAAATTCACGGCAGGGTAAGTTTACTTCCTTTGGATTATGGCACAGTGTTTGACCCATTATTGAATGCTCTTGTATCTATGTTAATATATCAAAAAATTAAAACTGGAATCTAAATGTATGTTTTTTATGTCCACACAGTTGTTATTGACGGTACCAAGTTATTTTTCGCACTACCCTTGAAGAATTTACATAAGCGAAACATGTCAGGTTGATGCGATACATTTCTTTCCTCGACTTGAAAATAACCTGCACACTGTGACCACCCTACAACTGTATCTATAGCCACTTTGGTGTTATTGTACTGATCATTCAGGATCTTTTTTAATGAATATTTTAATAAATTATCCCTTTTATGGAAACCATCTCCTTCTCATCATTACTTTATCCTTTGCACCGTTAAAATCCCTCCTCTCCTTTTCCCTTATTTTTGAATTCATTAAATTTGGGGATGTGGTGCCAATACTATTAAGGTGTTTTACCTCTGACTGGACAAAACCTCTATGAAATATGTGCACATTAGTGTGTTATGGTAATTTACATTAAAATTGTGTGTTTTGTAGGATGTCACCACAGCGCATGGCAATTCATAAAACAGAGTAGAGTTCTGCAGTGAAACTTAGTTTGAATGACACTCCAACACACTAAAGCCTCGTACACACGATCGGATTTTCTGCGAACAAAGTGTAGGACTTTTGTCCGAAGGGCGTTGGCCATGAACTTGTCTTGCATACAGATGGCAAAGAATCGTCGGCCAACAAACATGAAACTACATGGTTTTTCAGCTCTATAGCGCCACCCTTTGGGCAAATTTTGCTAATGTTGTGCTATGGTTAGCATTGCTTCTGAGCATGCGTGTTTGTAATTTGGATTTTTTTCCAAAGGACTTCTGTACACACGATCGGATAATCCAACAACACACATTTGTTGTTGGAAGATTTTAAAAAGAAAACAGTAAATAGGACTGAATGTGTTTAATAACCAAAGTGTATACAAAAATTAACATTGACAATTCTTTACAAAGGCACAGTGGGGTCCATTGGGAACGTCATATCTCAGCCTTGACTGTCAGCGATAGTTCGTCCTGTTTTGGCTGTATGTAGCTGGCGTCCTGTCCACCAGGGATCTCTCGGCTCTTGGCTCTCGGGCGGGACCAGACCGAGGTCTGGAACACAGCTAGCAAGTCATAGGAGAGGGCTGGAACGCAGTGTGTGGTGGGACGACATTACGATTTTCACATGTATTGGAGTGTGCTTCAACTCCCCCTGCAAGGCTGCTCTGGTTTCAAAGACTGTCAGCTCACACAAAGCTGTACAGTTTAAAGGACTCTTATATGGACTTAAGTCACATTTTATACTGCAGTCTGCGCCACTATTCTTTGTATTTATAGGAAAATTTTAAAGCATGCTATCCAACATTTGTTGGTGGAAAATCTGACAACAATTGTCCGATGGAGCATACAAGCGGTCAGATTTTACGACAACAGCCTGCCATTACACAATGATGTGAGTGTTTTTAAAATAGTTTTGGCGACACCAATTAGATTCATTGGGATACTATTTAATAGAACTCCGTTCCACCCTCACATCGCTCTGAAGAATTTTGTTTAGCGAAGGAAACGCGTCAGCATGCCCCTGCACTAGCTGCATCTTTTAAACCGAACACGGAGTGAAAGCAACAAGAAAATCCCTCACCTTCCTTCTCTCCCCCCCTTTTCATATTTGGACACCACAGAGACGGGTCTTTCCAAATGAGTGAGAAAGCGCTTCCTGGTCCCGGTGCTTCTTTGGATTGAGTGGAGACCACTGCGGGATTGCAAAGACATCAAGTCGATCAGCTGATAGACCTATAGGCTGATTTTTACCAAACAGCAATGGACATTCCTTTCTCCCTCTCCTCCATACAACGGACAGCAAGACGCTTACCAGGACATAACTTTCTGATCCTCCAGACCCCATAAACATTACACGGGTCTGATGACTGACACCCTGATCTCCCTTCAACGGACTACAAGCCACCAGCAAGGACACAGTCTATCAGTCTTTTTGAACCAATAACGAACGGAGTAAAAAAAAAAATTCCTCTACCCTGTGTATATCCATACCAGTCAGTGTAAGCGAAGGGAATTCACACCCTCACATTTTCCTTCCTGTATGTCCTATTATACTGCTGTTCTCCTGGCTTCAAGTCTGCGATTATATATGTGTTGTTGGTGCATACTTCCAAGTGGAGAAATAATACCAGAATAATTCTACACGAGAAATTAACTCCCTTTTAAAGTACTCTTTCCATTTCAATACAAACAGTTTTTTGATAAAGTTTAGTTGCAACCATCATCACTAATAATTATCTTCATTCATACTGTTTCTAATATCTGGAATATGAGGTCAGTTCCACTGGTTCCCCGCTCCCCTTTTTAGTCCTGTGGTTTTAATTTAAAGACTTCTGGAAAGTGGTATTTATTTTCTCATTATACAGAAGCTTTCAGCTGAAGATATCATATTGAGATCCACGACTATCGAAAGAGTTGATTCACTGGCTAATCTTTAAGCTCTGACATACTTAATTTATTTGTGGACATATCACCTCTCTTATCAGGAATCATCTGCTATTAAGCTGACATCTGTTTGATTGGGTCTGAATGAATGTGTGGTTGGTGTTGCAATCCGTGTTCTGATAACGTTATCATTCTATATAACCATGTGGTGGAGGTATCTTTTTAAAATTTTCCTATATGGTGGAATTATTTATAATAAAGTAATTATTATTCTTGCCAAAAAAAAGTTCCTCCTTGAAGATACCTGTCCGGGCCTCCGGCCCTCCTCTTTTCTCCATAATTTTTCCATAAGCATTAGCCCTAATTCAGAGGAACACACCTAACTCTATCTATTTAATACAATTTAGGTGGATGGTTGGTGTTTGGGCAGTAGAAGAATTCTTGTTCTATTTTTCTACTACTACTTAACTACTTACTCTTCACTGCCCAAACCTACAAATTAGGGTATATCTCCGAGACAACTCCTTTATTTTTTATGCTATCTAACATTTTTTGGCGGAAAATCCGACAACAATTGTCCGATGGAGCATACAAACGGTCGGATTTTAAGACAACAGCCTGCCATCACACAATTCCCGTCGGAAAATCAGATCGTGTGTACGGGCCTTTAGTGTTGTCATCTGATGATGTGCTTTGTGGTTCATTATAAGCCCATTCAAAAATAATTGGCTGCTTATTCAATGCACGTTAAGGCACAAAATATTGTATGTTGAATGCACATGCTTTGCCATGTGTGCATGTGAATGCATGCATGACAAACCGATTGGATCTTACTATGGTTTCTAAGGCCCCTTTCACACTGGGGCAGGAGGTGCGGTGGCGGTATAGCGCCTCTATTTTTAGCGGCGTTATACCATAGGAATTGCTGCGGAATTGCGGTGGTATTCAGCCACTAGCGGTGCGGTTTTAACCCCCGCTAGCGGCCGAAAAAGGGTTAATACCGCCGGCAATGCGCCTCTGCAGAGGAGCTTTGCCGGCGGTATTACTGCGGTTTCCCATTGCTTTTAATGGGAAGGAGCAGTGTAGGAGCGGTGTAGGAGCGGTAAATACACCGCTCCTCTCACTGCTCCAAAGATGCTGCTTGCAAGACTTTTGGAGCGGTCCCACCAGCGCATTGCCTCAGTGTGAAAGCCCTCAGGCTTTCACATTGAGAGTGCAGGGCAGGAGTTTTTCAGGCGGTATTTAAGCGCTATTTTTAGCCCTTAAATGCCTGAAAAACTCCTCAGTGTGAAAGGGGTCTAAAGGAAAAATACAAATATACTTCTTTATTGAGTGTCCACAATCCAACCTTCTTTGTCTGAGTATAGATCTATGTTGTCCCAAGCATGTTTGAAGCCATTTACTGTTGACTGCCTCACAACCTCTGCTGGAAGTTTATTACAAGCATTAACTACCCTTTTAGAAAAATAATACTTTCTAAGATTAGTTTTGAACTTTCCTCCAGTTAGTTTGAGGTCATGTCCCTGTGTTCTTGATAAGGATAAAAAGAAAGGGGGAAGAAAAGCATAAACTGGACATGCAGCAGATGATTGAGATATAGTTTCTCATGCATATCATTGGGCTACCTGTATTACCCACTCTTCACTAGACATGTGCATTCGTTTTCGTCCGAATGCATTTTCGTCCGAATTTCAGCTATTTTCGTTATCGTTTTAACAAACGAAAACGAAAGCACAGAATCCGAAAACCGAAAGATCCGACATAAACAAATGCTTTATTTTCGTTTTCGTTCCTACAACAGTTCGATATAGATAGGAGTTTCGACGTGACGCTGACAATAACAATCTGTGTCTATCGAACCTGTGGTCGAATGTGCCTAACCTTAACTCTATTAGTCCAAGATTATTCTACATAGGAGAGAAAAGATTCGACATTATAGAGAGAAAAGATTCGACATAGGAGAGAAAGATTCGACATAGGAGAGAAAAGATTCGACATAGGAGAGAAAAGATTCGACATAGGAGAGAAAAGATTCGACATAGGAGAGAAAAGATTCGACATAGGAGAGAAAAGATTCGACATAGGAGAGAAAAGATTTGACATAGGAGAGAAAAGATTTGTTATTATAGAGAGAAAAGATTCGACATAGAGAGAAAAGATCACTGCTGGAATTGGGTGGGGGAAGTAAAATAAAAATAAAGTTGATGATGAATGTTATTGGCTGATTGTAACCAAAGAGGAGGAGCAGTAAAATAGCTAGAATGACGAAGATTCGACAAAGCATCGAAAGTTAGAAGATTCGACGGTGCAGCAAAACTGTACGACGCTGCAATCGTACATTTCCGGTCAAATGCATCTGCCCATAGGCTATAGAAGAATTCTAATGTTGGTTGACTAGTAATAGTAATGAATAAATATAATTATTACTAGTCATACAACATTAGAATTCTTCTATAGCTTGTGGGCGGAACATTCGACCGGAAATGTATGATTGTAGCGTCGTACAGTTTCACTGCTCCGTCGAATCTTCTTTGAACATTCGACAGACACCATAAGCCTTCAATGACAGATTCGACCTTAATTAATTCAGATTTTCGGACGAATGCAATTTCTAACGAAAAACGAAATAAATAAAAACGAATTTCGGGAGTAACTAAATAAATTTATTTTTCGGACGAAAACGAAATTCCGAAACGAAATATTTCAGTGTGCACATGTCTACTCTTCACCACAAGACAAGCTCATGATAGTGAAAGGCAAGTCAAAATGAAAACCTGTCAGGTTGGGGGGCATGGCCAGCAGCCGAGGTGAATGGCAGCTTGAGGAGAGAGCTCCATCTGAATCCAGAGCAATTCAGCAACTAGAAGCAACACCAGAAGGCTGTGTGAGGAGATATCCCCTGCCTGATAGCCCAGCTACCATCCGCCATCGAGATGTACAAAAGAAAGCAGGAGCAAGGCCCAAAAAAGCTGACTGATTTCTACACTGTGGAATCTCATGGGCCTCAAGATGGCACAGAGGCCTGCAACTCACGGCAAAGCCGTGGAGGTGGATTATCATCTAAGATGAGTGGCCAGTATCAAGCATCATCCCCAGGATACAGCAACAGGTCCTCCCCGGGAGCATCCCCTGTACAGAGCCCGCAGAAAGCTACAAAGAAGCGGTCGGAGGAGCACAAATATCCAGGTGAGCTGGGGGGACATGACACCTCACAGGACAGCACCAGGGAGTTTATAGAGCAAATGCAGGATTTCCCCACCCTGGATCAGCCGCTTACTGATACCTTAATGAAGGAAATGCTAGTGACTTTAAGGGGCTCATTACACAGGGACCTGATGGAGTGCACAACTCAGCTGAAAGCTGAAGTAACTGCCATAGGGAACATAGTCTCTCATGCTGAGGACAAGATGGGGGAGTTTGCTGCAGCTCATAACGAGCTTGTTGATGCACATAATGAGGCAGAGGATGAGATAAAGGCAATGAAAAGCAAAATCGCAGATTTGGAAGATCGTTCCAGAAGGAACAACGTGAAATTGAGAGGGGTGACTGAATCTGTTATGCCTGCGGACCTTAGGAAGTATGTCCAACAATTTATATCTACACTGCTGCCAGAAACACCAGAGGGGGAGGTGATTGTAGATCGTTCTCACCGTTTGCCTAAACCTAAGCACTTACCAGATAAGGTGCCTAGAGACGTTATAGCACGTATACATTTTTTCCATGTAAAGGAGGATCTGATGAGATATACCAGAAAAAAAAATCCCCATTGCCTGACCCCTATGCTGACATTTCAGTCTATTCGTATATCCTTACACATGGGGATTTCCAACAAAAATTATTGTCACAAGAGATAACAAAACCTATGCCATCTGGAAAATGGATTGAGGCTGGCCAGACAATGGCAGCTTCTCCCTGATGAAGAGGAAGTCCCCACTGCATCTCCCTCTAATAAAATCACCCCGGAGTGGCAAAAAGTTTGAACAGGATGACAAAGAATGACTAATCTATCTGCAATTGTAACTTCTCACACTATCTATTAGCTCAACCTGGATTGGGTACTGGATCTCAGGGAGCACAGACCCCCTAACTGTGCAGAAGAGGAAAGTTTTACTTTTCGCACAACATGTTGAGTTTTATTTGTTCTTTATGTTACCTTGTTCTTTTTATATTAGTTTTCTTTGTTTTACATGTACCACTAACTTATGATTCATACTCTCTTTGGAGACTGATTGTGACTGCAACTCGAAAAGATATATACAGAGCTTCCAATTTCCAGCAATCCACTTCCTATCCTTTGCCGCCACCTTCAGGTAAAAATAACACATTACATTGCAATTTCAGCTGTATTGATGTCTATCTAGCAAAATTCCTACAGACTCACCATGACCATTAAATTGATCTCTCTCAATGTGAACGGTCTTAATAGCCCGTTTAAAAGGAAAGCAATGTGGCAGGAAGCAAAGAAGCTTAAAGGGGACATCTTATGTGTTCAAGAGACACATTTCTCCCATGATAAGCAACCCAAATGTTCAGATCCTTCCTTCCCTCATATTTTCCATGCGTGTGCCTCTTCTAAGAAATGTGGAACTATGATTGCTGTGAATAAATCAGTTGCATTTAACCTACATGAAGTTATTACAGACTCAAAAGGAAGGTATATCATCTTAGTACGTGAACTGAATAACTTGTTGTATACCATAGTGAACTTCTATGCACCCAATACAGGCCAACCCTCATTTTAGAAATCCCTCTACCAAAGGATAAAAAAAAAAACATAGCAAAGGCTCTTTGTTTATGTGTGGAGATTTTACCTGTGTTGTGGATAAAAATATGGACTGTTCTTCCTCCCAGAGCATTCATAGGCACGAGATGAAACCCTTTCTCACAGAAACCAACTTATATGACTCGTGGAGATGCACCAATGCATCAGAACGTGATTACCGTATATACTCGAGTATAAGTCGAGTTTTTCAGCACATTTTTTGTGTGCTGAAAATGCCTCCCTCGGCTTATACGCAAGTCACCTTTTTGCGCCTGATCTCCCAGATTTTGGGGACCCAGTACCGGCCGGCCGTAGGTCTCCTGGACCCCAATATTGGCACACATGTAGCTCCACTCTTCCTCTACAAGTATGCAAAGTTTTTTGTCCAGGGGACCTACAGCCGGGGAGCACTGATTTTTCAAACCCGGGCACCCCTTCCATAGACTCCCATGTTAAACGGTCATTTCTCTGGTGATTTTGGGGATCCGGTACCAGCCGGTCATAAGTCCCCTGGACCCGAAACTTGGCACACATATATCCCTATTTCTCCTCTACAGGTGTAAAAAGTTTGTTGTCTTGGAGACCTACGGCAGGGGAGCACCGATTTTTCAAATCCAGGCACCCCTTCCATAGACTCCCATGTTAAACGTCAGTCTAGTCATGGACACAGTGAGGCATGGGCACAGTGAGGCATGGGCACAGTGAGGCATGGGCACAGTGAGGCATGCACATGGACACAGTGAGGCATGCACATGGACACAGTGAGGCATGGACACAGTGAGGCATGGACGCAGTGAGGCATGCACATGACACAGTGAGGCAAAGCGAGGCCAAGTGAGGCATGCAGATGGACACCCTAGGCTTATACTCGAGTCACTACGTTTTCCCAGTTTTTTGTGGTAAAATTAGGTGCCTTGGCTTATATTCGGGTCGGTTTATACTCGAGTATATACAGTACACGTTTTTCTCAGCCTCTAATAATTCCTACTCAAGGATTGACCTAATCCTATCTGACCTCACCCTACTAAAAAGGACCCTGGAAGTAAAGATACATACTATAACTTGGTCAGACCATGCTCCAGTGACTATTAAAATAAACAAACAAAACTCATGCAACCCTACCTACCTCTGGAGGAACAATGTATCTTTGCTTTCTAACATATACCACAAAAGGAAAATATCTAAAATGCTTGGTGAATATTTTAAACTTAATGATAATAGTGAAACTAATGCAATGCATCTATGGTGTGCCCATAAGGCGTACAGCAGGGTTTGCTAATACAAGCAGCAGCTAGGGAAAAGAGGCAGAAGGCTAAAAATCTTGATACTATTTTGTCTAACTTAAATACCCTGGAGTCACAAAATAAACAGAAC
Source organism: Rana muscosa (assembly GCA_029206835.1). NCBI lineage: Eukaryota > Metazoa > Chordata > Amphibia > Anura > Ranidae > Rana > Rana muscosa. Next base: position 250,127,108 of record CM055116.1, read on the forward strand.
CCTTCCCCTATTGTTCAAAAGGCACTTTTAGATTGCAGACAGCAGCTTCATCAGACTTTATTAGCAGAACATACAAATTCTCTGAAACGCTTTAAAGCTAATTATTATGCCCATGGGAATAGAGCAAGTAAATTTTTGCCCAACTACATCCGCAAAAAACACCAAAATTCTAGATTAACCTTTCTAGATTAACCTCCATAATTGACCCCCACACAGGCAATACAGTATATCACCTAACTGAGATAGCTAATGCTTTCCAGAAATATTATAGTGATTTATACAATTAAGCATCAGATCCCAATACTCCACAGCCCAATGATATCAATATTAATTCATTTTTAGACTCAGTAAATCTACCCAAACTTAAAAAGGAAGCCCTGGAATTTTTGAATTCTCCAATCCTAGAAAAATAAATTTTGGACACATTTAAATCACTCCCGAAATCTAAATCTCCCTGTAGCGATGGCTTTTCGGCAGAATACTATCAGGCCTTTGCAACTACACTTTCGCCATACTTACAAAAAGTGTTCACTTACGCCGCCTCCACTGCCTCTTTTCCCGAAGAGAAACTCCAAGCTACTGTGATAGCGTTACCTAAACTGGGGAAAAGGCCGGATTGCCCTTAAAACTTTAGGCCAATTTTGTTGCTAAATACCGACTTAAAAATATATGCGAAGATTATCGCAAATCGCCTAGCTATAATTACCCCGCAGCTGATTAAAGAAGACCATGTGTGTTTTGTGAAGGCCCGACAGGCACCTGATGGTACTAGAAGACTCTATAATCTCCTACGTGTAGCTGAGTCTAGAGGGGCCCCCACTGTGGTTCTGACGCTTGACGCCGAAAAGGCATTTGACAGACTGCATTGGGGGTTCCTAAGAGCGACTCTACAGAAATTTGGGGTGAGTGGTACGATATTGTCAGTAGCAATGGCTCTATACACAAAGCCTTCAGCAAGAGTATTTACGTCTAATGTTCTTTCTGACACATTTAGCATTACTAATGGTACCCGCCTGGGCTGCCCTCTCTCTCCATTGATTTTTACTTTAATCATGGAGCCACTGGCGGAGGCCATTAGATCATGCGACTCCATCTCAGGTATAGAAATAGGGAGTTACTCCCATAAAATTGGGTTGTTTGCTGACAAAGTGGTATTGACTCTAACCAATCCGGCCTCTTCATTGGAAAAGGTGCAATCAATTTTAAATAACTTTGGTTTGGCCTCTTACTATAAGCTTAACTCTAACAAATCTTCTATTCAATCGATTGGTATGACAAAGAAAATGAAGGAATACCTTAAGGAAACATTCCCATTCCAATGGGTTTCTCAGAATCTAGCATACCTGGGAGTTACTTTATCATCCCCAACAAAGTCCACATACGAAGCAAACTTTCCTAGGCTGCTAGGGATAATTAAACAGGACCTACAGCATATATCAAACTTTGAAATGTCCTGGATAGGTAGGATCACAGCTTTCAAAATGACAATTCTACCTAAAATCATTTATTATTTTAGGACCATACCAATAATGATTCCAGACCAATTTTTTTAGGGAGGCAGATTAATTGTTTAGACAATTCATTTGGGGCAAGAAAATGACTAAGATCTCTTACTCTGTACTATTGAAACATAAATTGAATGGTGGAGAAACTTTCCTAACCTTAAAAACTATTATTTTGCAGCCCGCCTGGATCAGACCGGAGCGTGGTTTGACCTTAATTCTAACAAACTATGGGTCCAGGTTGAGAAGTACATGGTGGGTAATAAACACTTGCCCACCCTGTTATTATCAAGTCTGACTCATATGAAACTGAAGTATAAACCCTTCCCCTCGATTGATGCCACATTACTAGCATGGAATAATCTACACGCCGTAGTCCCACAGGACACTATGGATAAATGTACAGATTTCCAACTGCAAATATATGAACACATTATACCCAATTTAAATATACATCCGTGGATTAGGGAAGGGATACAGACCTATAGAGAGTTAATTTCTAAAACCCCTAGTCCCACTTCATTCTCTTATATCCAACTTACTAATTTTCACAAAAATAACCCAAGCATACACTATAGCATCCACAGGGAAACCTGGTCTCGCTTGAAGTCTGACCGCAATGGCACAAAAGGGCTGTCATGGTTTTACAGCAAGCTACAATATAATAAAGTATTCCATAAAACATCAAGTATGAACAATTGGAAAAAGGAGATGGGAACCCTCTTTACACAAAAAGAATGGCAATTAGCCATTCAATCTCATTCTCGCTTTTCTCACTGCGTAAATCACTGGGAATTGATGTTAAAAACACTTCATAGGACCTATCTAACACCAGTGAGACTAGCGCAGATTTACACAGACGCTTCTCCTGACTGTTGGAGGGGGTGTGGGGGAAGAGGAGGCATCCTACATATACTTTGGTGCTGTAAGGAAGTGAGAAGCTTTTGGACAGAGTAGAGCCCATGCAGCTGGGCTTCACACGTCTCTCTACCGAAGAGAGGGCCTTTAGGAGAAGGGAGAGATTGTGCCTTTACTGTGGCCAGGCAGGTCGCTTATTAAAGTCTTGTCCTACCTATCTGGGAAACGCCCACACCTGAGGTCCTGTGGGGGACAGGCGTCTTTGCGTCCCCAGCTATCCTGAAGGATAAACTTCTAGTTCCGGTTACCCTTTCCTGGTCTGAATTTTCCATCAATACCCATGTTCTAATCCATCCCGGGGGACCGGAAGGTTCAAAGATAGTGCTTTTGTGTCGAAGCACTCGATACCACTGCAGCTTTGTGCCTCCCCACTTGCCATTAAGGCTATTGATGGGAGACCTTTACATCCTGCCCATGTGACTCATAAAACTGCTCCGTTGACCATGGCTGTAGGGGCTCTTCACCATGAGATAATCAATTTTCAAGCCATTTCCTCACCTCATTACCCAGTGGTCATTGGTTATCCTTGGTTACAGAGGCACAATCCCTCTTTTGATTGGCGTAATGCTGAGGATCTTTCTTGGTCGCCACAATGCAGTAATACATGTTTTCAGAAAGTAATTGAGGTCAAGTGCATGTCTTCATTCTCTTCATTGCCAGAGGAATACCGTGAATTTAGTGATTTCGTTGACAACAGTCAAGGCGGTATTTTGCCTCCACACTGGTCCTATGGTTGCGCAATAGACCTTCAACCTGGTGCCATTCCTCCTCGTGGCTGGGTTTACGCTTTGTCTGTCTCTGAGGATAAAGAGATAGAGGACTATGTTGCAGATTCACTTTCCCAGAGTTTCATCCATAAATCCTCGTCTCCTGCCGGTACTGGCTTTTTCTTTGTGAAAAGCGGTGAACTGAGACCTTGTATCAATTATAGGGGTCTCAATCGCATTACAATTAACCACTTGCCGACCGCCGCACGCCGATGTACGTCGGCAGAATGGCACAGGCAGGCACATTGGCATACAGGTACGTCCCTTTAAATTTGCCGCCCAGCGGGCGCACGCGCGCCTCCGGGGGAACGGTCACCAGTGACGTGTCAAATGTGGCCATGCCCCCTAACAGTAAGAATCACTCCCTAGGAAACACTTAACCCCTGCAGCGCGAACTAGTGGTTAACCCCTTCACTGCCAGTGTAATTTTTACAGTAATCAGTGCATTTTTATAGCACTGATCGCTGTAAAAAGGACACGTGTATTTTTTTATAAATATTTTAGCAGTGGAAAGAGTTGGTTGATGCCCCTGTTGAAGTACTTTAGTACGAAACGCGTCAGGCTTGGTACACCACTCCACTCACTGCCCTTTTAATGTTTTTTATCTGTATGTGATCACTTTTACTTTGTTGGTTTCCAATAAACCTGCATTGACCTGCACTATTGGAGCATTCCCCTCATTTTTCTTTTCCATGTTTGGTCGATTGAGTTGAGGTTTTCTCCGTGTTGCGATTTACATTCCGGATTTTTTTTTCCGGATTGGAGGCTGTTCCTGTTTTTTATGATGACCACGGTGATCGCTGTTGAATCCAGAGTCTTCTTTCAAGTCGGGGAACCTGCCGGAGAGTTGCCATCTGGGATTCGTTCGATCTAGCCTTCAGACAAATAGAAGAGAACTGCCACTGTGATTTCTCATGCCCATACGATCTGCCTAATCAGCAGATCCACCGGTTCTGGTAAGAGTATTCTACCTCTCTTTTCCCTTCAGAAGTTATGTGATGATCCATATTGTTTCACGTGTGGTTACAGCCGTTTTGATCACGGATTTTTAAATGGACACTTATGGACTCACTTCACTGTTTATTTATATTTTTTGAGACTTAAATTTCTTTGGTCTCCCGTAGAATTCCGCGCTACATCCTTATTCACCATTTCATCTAATTTAGTCATTTTTTATGTAGCAGCTTTAATATATATTTTTTATACACGGTTGTTGTATATTTTGAGACTAGCGCAATATTTTTTCTTTAGATTCTATACCAAAAATCATAGCTAACAGACTTTCCTCTATTATACCTAGCCTTATTCACAACGATCAGGTAGGCTTTGTCTCAGGCAGACGTGCAGACGACAATACTAGACGCACCATTGACCTGATTGATTTACTTAACAAAACATCCCTCTCTGCCCTTATCTTGAGCTTAGATGCTCAGAAAGCGTTCGACAGACTCGGCTGGCCATATATGTTTGCCACACTTACGCGCTTTGGGTTCACAGGCTCTTTTATGTCAGCTCTTCAGGCCTTATATTCCCGCCCCACCTCCCAAGTACAACTGTTTTTTTTTGTATCCCCACCCTTTTCGCATAGCAATGGCACTAGACAAGGATGCCCCCTTTTCCCCTTACTGTTTATATTATGCCTTGAACCCCTAACTGAAGCCATCCGTATGCACCCGGACATAAGTGGGTTCTCTCTGCGACAAAGAGAGTACAAATTGTCTCTTTTCACAGACGATATATTGCTTACTTTAACGAAACCACATATTTCTCTCCCTAACCTCCACGCTTTATTAGATACATTCAGTAAACTTTCTGGTTATAAAGTTAATACGGCCAAGACGGAAGCTCTTCCTATAGATATTCCCCCACGCTTCTTACCACATTACAAAACAACTTCCCCTACCATTGGTGCTCTACTTCCCTTAAATATCTAGGTATACACCTGACGGCATCTTATTCCGCTCTGTATCAAGCTAACTTCCCCTCCCTAATTTCGGAAACACATGGTTTATTCCGTAAATGGGCGAAATGTCCTCTGTCTCTTCTGGGTAGGATAAATGTCCTCAAGATGGCTATATTCCCGAAGTTCTTGTATCTTTTTGAAACATTGCCAATTGCGCTCCCTATGTTACAACTTCAAAATATTCAACGGGCCTTCACTAAATTTATTTGGGGTAATAAAGCACACAGGATTGCTAGCACAGTGGTATTTTCTCCCCGCTCTCAAGGAGGGTTTGGAGCACCCGATATTAGTAAATACTACTATGCTGCCCATCTCACAGCGACCATCTCTTGGTCATCACGCTTTGCAACAAGTAGATGGTCAGAGTTAGAATTCAGTGTTACTAGCCCTGTACATCCTTGTTCAATGCTCTGGGCCGACTTGACTTCTTCCATATCTCAGCTCAGACATATTTGTTTAGGACCAATGCTATTTACTCTTTCCATCTGGAAAAAATGTAACAAGGGGTTCTCTCTCTCTTCTCCATGCCCACCTCTCTTAAACATTATTTTTAAACTGGATATTCAGGATAGCCTATCCTACAATAACATGTATCCATGATCTTGGGCGGGCATTTTTAAGCTCCGTCACCTAGTACATCCTGTAACTCGCAAATTATTCTCCTTCCAAGATCTCCAAAACAAATTTGATATACCCAAAAAGCTTTTTTTTTCTCATCTTTAATTTAAACACTACTTTCATTCTATATCACCTGCCTTGGCCTTAGAAAAACCCAATGCCTTTGAAGCTTTATGTGCCCAAGGCCCATACCAACCTGGTCTCATATCTTCTATATATAAGATCCTCCATGACTTGAATCTGCCTACGCAAGATTCTCATATATACATGCAGAGATGGGCCAAGGTACTTCCAACCCCTATATCCCTCCCTCTATGGCAGGAGATCTGGACCTCCATATCTAAAGTTTCTAGATGCATGGAGCAGAGAGAGACAGCTTATAAGGTCCTAATGTTCTGGTATAGGACCCCAGAGGTTATCCATAAATATGATCCCTCTATATCCCAGAAATGTTGGAGATGCTTACGAGATATGGGAACACACTACCATATCTTCTGGGAATGCCCATTAAATTTGCCATTTTGGTCCTCGGTCCAATCAGTTCTTCAGTCTGTGTTGGCGATGGACTTCCCAAAAGACCCGGCCCACTACTTGTTAGGCCTCTCAGTCCCTGGAATATCTAAACATGCCAAAAAGTTGATGTCATATATTCTCTTAGCCGCCAAGAGAGTAATACCTACCCATTGGTTATCCCCAAACCCCCCCACACAATCCCAATTGATCTTGGCTGTAGCACAGATACGTAGAATGGAACGTATGACAGCGGTGATTCACGATTCTCTGCCTCAATTCTCTAAGATATGGGATCCTTGGGACAACTCCTCTTTCAATCCTGAATCACTATCCTAAACTGCTATTGAACATCTCTTAGGCTACTAGTTCCTTCATGTTCGAATGATTAGCCTTACTACTATTATTACTTATACTTACTATATATACTTACTATATACACACTATTATTTTATATATTTTGTGTCACGATCCATGGTGTACCCTCCCCTCCTTTGTTTTTAGTTTTTCTTCTGAGTATGATATCATTCACTAAGATATGCTTCTCTTTTTCTGTATAAGATGACAGTGATACTTCTCTGTATTGTGTTTGCTTCTTCTTGTTTTGTTGAAAAATTTCAATAAACATACAATTACAAAAAAAAAGTTGCCTACATCCAAAGAACTGGCATCAACAGGGGCAGACTGACCATTCGGGCAGATCGGGCACTGGCCGAGGGCTCGGGCCAGTAGGGGGCCCCATGAGAGGCTCTTGTCCTGTACTTTACTGACTACTACCTACGAGGGACAAGGTGAGGAGGAGCAGGCTGACATGGGATGGGAGTGGTTACGGTATGTATGCCGAGACAAGGTAGGATCTGGTGGATGCTGAGGTGGGCGGGCTGTGACCCTCCCACCCCCCAGATTTCAGAGGCGAGGCTTCTTCATTTGAAGGGCAGTTCTTAGTGCTCCTAACTTCTCCACCCTGCCAATAAACCTTCACTGCAGAGCTCCCCTGAGACACAGAGGCAGCGAAGCTGCAAGCACCGGAACCTAAGACATGTTGATGATGCCCAGAAGCTGTTGTTGCCTGCTGGCCGGGTTGCTGTGCACACTGCTGCTGGGTAAGAGAGGCAGAGCAGCCAGTGTGATGTTTGCCAAGCCCAAGCTGGCCGCTGTCTAATAGATTGGTGCTAGCTGCTTTAAGGGGATGGGTGGTAAGCACTAGTAGGGAGGTTCATTTTGTAGCATGCAGCACTAAAAGTGAGGGCTGGTGAGTTCAGAGATAAGAACTGTGGTCGGAGGCTGGGTTCAAAAATGACAGCTTTGTATTGTCCATGATTCTAGGTGCAGAGGTGATAGCTGTGAAGGAAGAGGGAGTGCTAGGTGCAAAAGTGGGAGCTGTGGACAGGGATGCAGAAGTGAGCCTTTGACAGGGACGCAGGGGTGAGCCATGGACAGGGATGCAAGGGTGAGCATTGGACCAGGACACAGGGGTGAGCCATTGACAGGGATGCAGGGGTGATTTACAGGGACACAGCGATGAGCCGTTGACAGGGACATAGAGGTGAGCTGTGGACAGGGATGCAGGGGTGAGCCGTGGACAGGGACAAAGGGGTGAGCTGTGAACAGGGACACAGGGGTGAGACGTGGACAGGGATGTAGGGTTGAGCCATGGACAGGGACGTATGGGTTGAACCGTAGACAGGGACGCAGGGGTGAGCATTGGACAGGGACGCATGGGTGAACCGTGGACAGGGACACAGGGGTAAGCATTGTACAGGGACACAGGGGTGAGCCATTAACAGGGACGCAGAGATGAGCAGTTGACAGGGATGCAGAAGTGAGCCATTGATGTGGACGCAGGGTTGAGCCTTGGACAGGGAAGCAGGGATAAGCCATGGACAGGGAGACAGGGGTGAGCAGTGGACAGGAACGCAGGGGTGAGACGTGGACAGGAACGCAGGGGTGAGCCATGGACAGGAACGCAGCAGCTCTTCTCTCAGTGCTCAGGCTGCTGAGCTGTCAGATAATTACCAGCCACTCATGGTTTCCACAATGATTTACCTGGTTACCATTACCTCCCTCATTAGTCCAGCCTACAGCCAGCCCATTTGAGGCTATTTAAACTGCCTTGCTCATTCCTTCAGTGCCTTCGCCTGGTCAACATATTCTGTGTGTCTTGCTGCTGTTTTCCTGTTTGACTTTGTCTGACTGACATTTCTTCTGGTTCCTGATCTTTGGCTTCTGACTACGCTGATTCCTGGCTCCCTGATTCCGGCTTGTCTAATTACCCGCTTTGGCTTCCTAACCCTGGCTTCTGTTTTTTAATGCGTTTCTGATTTGTATTATATTACTATTACATTAAATGTGTGATTTTAACTGCATTTTCTGTCTCTGCTTGGTTCATGGTCCCTGACACATAGTTCCTATAGACAGGTGTTGTAATAAAGCAGTAGGGTAACTCAACTTTGGATTCCATGGGGCATAGGCAAACAGAATTTGGGAAAAAAGATCATTTCTGACCGACCAAGTCTTTGTTGTCTGCATGGAAGTTTCAATCTACTATTCTGATAATGTGGGAGGCATAGTGGTATTGTTTGAAGTCCAGGAGACCCATGCCTCCCTTGGCTTTCGATTTGGTGATCATTTGTAACTTTATGCAGGGCCTTTTGTGTACCCACATATATTTGGTTTGCATGGCTTGTAGGTGTTTAAAGAACTATAGGGAATGAGGATAGGTAGCGTGTGAAAGACATACTGTATTACAATCTAGGCATTATTATCATTTTAATTATGGCTGCTCTTCCAAACCAAGAAAACCTTTTTAGCGACCAAAGTTTTAGATCTCACTTAATTGCCCTAATTAAGGGGCAGAAGTTATGAGCAAATATGTTTTTAGAGTTAGATGTAAGCCATACTCCTAAGTATTTTAACCACTTGCTTACTGGGCACATAAACCCACTTCCTGCCCAGGCGAAATTTCAGCTTTCGGCACTGTCACGCTTTGAATGACAATTGCGCGGTCGTGCGACATGGCTCCCAAACAAAATTGACGTCTTTTTTTTCCACAAATAGAGCTTTCTTTTGGTGGTATTTGATCACTTCTGCGGTTTTTATTTTTTGCGCTATAAACAAAAATAGAGCGACAATTTTGAAAAAAAGCAATATTTTTTGATTTTTGCTATAATAAATATCCCAATTTTTTTTAAAATATTTTTTTCCTCAGTTTAGGCCGATACGTATTCTTCTACATGGTAAAAAAAAAAAATCGCAATCGGCGTTTATTGATTGGTTTGCGCAAAAGTAATAGCGTTTACAAAATAGGGGGTAGTTTTATGGCATTTTTATTAAAAAAATTTTTTTTACTAGTAATGGCGGCGATCAGTGATTTTTTTTTCATGACTGCGACATTATGGCGGACACCTCGGACACTTTTGACACTATTTTGGGACCATTCACATTTATACAGCGAACAGAGCTATAAATATGCACTGATTACTGTAGAAATGTGACTGGCAGGGAAGGAGTTAACACTAGGGGGCGAGGAAGGGGTTAAATGTGTACACTGGGAGTGATTATTACTGTGGGGGGAGGGGACTGACTGGGGGAGGTGACCGATCTGTGTCCCTATGTACAAGGGACACAGCATCGGTCTCCTCTCCCTGACAGGACATGGATCTCTGTGTTTACACACAGAGATCCACGTCCTTGTCTGTGTACCGGCCGATCGCGGGTACCTGGCAGACATCGCGGCCGCCAGGCACGCGCATCGGCATCACAGTGATGCGCCGGGCGCACGCGCCGCCGGCGGCGGTCGAGTGCCCCCCAGTGGCCGGAGGAGCGGAGGCCATAAAAAGACGGCCTCCCGGCATTGTAGAGCCACCTTGCGGCCGTACATAGTCGTACGGCGGGCGCGAGGTGGTTAAGGCAGTAAGTTCCTATTTAAATGGACACATTCGCTGTAAATAAGATAAAGTCTCCATATTTAAAGCCTCTGGCTTACTGCATTTAATTTTCAAATTAGAGACATAACCAAAACTTGTGAATGCGGACAGTAAATTGGACACAGAAGTATGGGGTGGGGTTACGAAAAAAGCATATGCTGACAATTTCTACTCTCTGCCATTCACCACCAGACCTTGTAGAAGGTTATTGGTCCTAATAAATTAATTAAGTGTTATATTAAATAATGTGGGGACAAGGGGCAATCTGGTCTTTTATTTTAAATCAAAGGCCTCGTACACACGACCGAGTTTCTCGTCGTAAAAAACACGTCGTTTTTTTTGACGAGATTCTTGTTAAGCTTGTCGATTTTCTCGTCAAGCTTTCTATGCGTACACACTGTCATTTCCCAATTTCCTCGTTGTTCTCCGCGCTCACGTCCAGCACGTACGACGGCACTATAAAGGGGAAGATCTTTTTTCTTGGCGCCACCCCTTGGGCTTCTTTTGCTGATCTCGTGTTACCGCGTGTGAAGTAAAAGTTTGGGAAGAGACGATTCGCGCTTTTCAGTCTTCGTACTTTTCAGATCGTTTTCTGCCGTTCAGTTTGTGCTTGTGGGTTCGTATCTTGACTTTCAGGGCATCTAGGCAGGTCGTATCTGTTTTACAGTGCGTTCTTGCCTGTTCGTTTCTGATTTTCAGTTCGTTATTCATAGGCCTTGCTGTTCTAAAGTGCGTTCTGTTCTGTACGTTCTGATTAGACGACCGTTTCCTAGCCATGTCGCCTGGACGTTCTCGTCGTCGAGTTCGTGCTGTGCGTGCGCTTGGTGTTGGTCTGCTTGTTTTGGACCAAGACCAGTCCATGAATGGTGTGAGGAGGAGTTCATGGACCAAGAATTGGTTGCTCCAGCGGGACCAATTCTGCCATATGCCTCTGCTGCAGGAGATCGTCGAGAATAATCCTGAGGACTACAGGAATTTTCTGAGGATGTCTGACCCCGATTTTCAGGAACTGTTGGCTTTGGTGTCCCCCTATATTACCAGGAAGGACACCGTTATGCGGGAAGCCATCAGTGCTGAGCAGAGGCTCATCGCCACGTTGCGTTACCTGGCGACAGGGAGAAGTCTTCAGGACTTGAAGTTCACCACAGGCATCTCCCCCCAGGCTCTGGGCCTCATAATCCCAGACACCTGTTCTGCCATCATCCAAGTCCTGCAGGAGGACTATATTAGGGTAAGTTTGCTCCCTTAACATCACATTTTATGTATTACATGTATGCTAATGTATTGTATTTCTTTCATCCTTCCCTAATTACCATGATTGTAATATGCTGAGAATGTCCCCTTTATCCCCATGCATGTTGGAAGCTTTAGATTGCCCCTTTTTTCTCCTCCCTAAATATTTCCCTTCACTAACTTTTCCAGCAGGGGCGCCTGTGGCTCCAAATGTTTGGGGGTTCAAACCCCAATTTAGGAAATAAACTTCCTCCTTTTTTGCTCTGGTGCCTATTAAACGCCCCCAGTTGTCCCCTCCAATGCAGCCATTTTGTTCCCTCAAATGCAGCCATTTAGTCCCCTCTAATGCAGCCAGTTTCCCCCCAGCCCTGCACTTACCTTCTTGTGGTCAGCGCCATCCTTCTTCTGTCCTTGATGTCTTCTCCTTCCCTTCATGTTGCATCAGCCAATCATGTTACCATTAAACAGACTTGGTGAACATGATTGGCAGAGCAGCCTGTCAGTGTTTACCCAAGGAATGCCCCCCCCCCCTGCGTCCCCGATTTTTCTTTTAGGAAGCCAATTACATCCCTCAGGTTGTAATTTGCAAGACTATTTTACTACCTGTTTCTGCTATGAAATTTTAACCCCCTAAATGCTGCAATGATTCATATGTCGGTCGCTTTACAAGAGGCCATCCACCTGAATAGTGTGCGGCATAGACAATACATAGGTTCATGCAACGCATGAACCTATGTATTGTTCTGAGTGATGGGCACAGGAGAGAGGGGGCAGTGCTCCAGCGCCCACTCTGGACGCACCGCCACTGCAATGCTATCCTGTGGCCAAACACATCCCCCCCCCCAAAAATAATTTAGTAATGGCCCATCAGAGGGGGTGATGAATATGATAAATGAGCCTTTCATTATCCTTTTTTTACACACCTTAATAAACGTATAATTTGATTGATGTTGGCCTCTAATTTTTTGGGATAGAATTTCCTTGTAATGTATGACTTTTTTTTTCTAATATTATTTCATCTTGTTTCACTCCACAGCTTCCTTCCACGCTACAGGAATGGCAGACTGTGGCATCGGAGTTTGCCACGCGGTGGGACTTCCCCATCTGCGGTGGTGCCTTAGACCGGAAGCACGTCCGCATCGTGCCGCCACCCTGTTCTGGGTCATACTACTACAATTACAAGGGGTTTCATAGCATTGTGCTGATGGCGGTGGTGTCAGCACGGTATGAATTCCTCTATGTTGATGTAGGGAAGAATGGCCGGATGTCCGATGGGGGATCCTTCATCCAGACGGAGTTTGCCCTCCGTCTCCAGAGTGACGACCTTGCATTGCCACCGGATGCAGGGAATATTGAAGGACTCCCCTTTGTTTTTTTGGCTGATGAAGCCTTCGGACTCGGACGGCATCTTATGAGGCCATTTCCACAGAGGACCCTGACCCCAGAGAAGAGGGTGTTCAATTACCGGCTTGCCAGGGGCCGAAGAGTCGTTGAAAATGCCTTCGGCATAATGGCCAGCCGGTTCCGCCTTTTTATGACTTCCATCCACTTGGCGGACTACAAAATAAACTATGTAGTGTTATGCTGCTGTGTGCTACACAATTTTCTTTGCCGCAAATCTAATTCATATATGGCCTCAGTTTTGCCAGAGGCTGGACTTTCCCCTGCAAATCCCCTTCTGGGCCTGGAATCTGCCCGTCTTGGCTTGCCCCCCCAAAATGCCCGTGTGGTTCGGGACAAATACATGGAGTATTTCACGGGTAGGGGGGCAATTCCTATGCCAGCCTATGTCTAAGTATCCCAATAAAAAGCTTGTTTAAACCTTTAATTATTTGTTCTTTCCTGTCTCCTAGTTTGTCTTTGTGCATTTGTAGTGGCAAGTGTATTTTACTTTAGTAAATAACAACCATTTCACTATGTAACCTTACAAAAGAACCAAATAAGCTTAGAGGGTATTATAAAAAGAAGCTACACGTTGTTTGTGGTCAAATATTTTACTCTGTGCACATTCTCTTCATTTTTTATTTTTATTTTTCTTTGGGGTTGGCCTGGCCCCAACCCAGCAATTTTTTGCTCATGAAAATACAAAAATAACAGTTGCATTTCAAAAATTACAACATTGGATACCTCTGAGCAATCGGAGACATTCACTTACACAAACTATGTCTCTATGTGCCCGTCCTAATATGGGGTCCTGCCACCCCTTGGCCAGCCAAAAATTGAATATGCACACATTTGTGTTTTTTTTCATATAGGAAGTTTACAATCCTGATCCCTATTGTCAACATGTGCTATCTGCCATCAGGGGTGATCAATGGACGTGTTTCGGGGGTGCATCCCCTTCCTCAGTTCACCGACTTTTGATACGAGGAAGGGGTTGCACCCACAAAAGACGTACATGGATATCCCCTGATGGCAGATAGCACATGTTGACACACTGTGTGCATATTCAATTTTTGGCTGGTTTGATAGTCAAAAAAATTCAAAAAATTACAAAAACAAACATGTAAAAACAAATGTTTTTGGATGGCTTATTGAATTCTCCCCAAAACATTGAGAATGTCTTTAAATGTTTGTTCCATCACATGGATTCTTTGTTTAATTAGGTCCAGTTCCGTGCTACATTCCATCACTTGCTGGATGAGGCGGAGGGCACTGTCAGCAGAGAACCGTGTACTATCCTTCACAACATTTACATCCCCTAAAAACCAAAAAAAAAAATTTATTATAACTCTGCAGGCCTACCTCGCTTACCTGAAGCTGTGGTGACAGATACTGACCTGTTGTAGTGACCAGATCCACAACGTCATCCACCTCTCCTTCCTGCACTTCTCCTTCCTCCACCTCAACTTCCTGCACATCTTTCGGTTGTGGGTCTTTGGGAGTTTGGGGTTGCTTGGAAGTTGTGGGGTGCATGTGCTCCCTGGAGTGTCCTCCTCCCAGTCTTCTCTCCCCTATGAGAATAAAACCAAAGGTCTATTTATCACACTGTAAATCTCATTGTTAAAATAAAAACAGGCTAAATTGCTTGGAAGTGGGGTACAAGTGTGTGTTTGTGCGGAATTTAAAGAAGAATGCATTATTTATGACCCCAAATATGTTTAGTATTCACATTTGGATGTAATTTTTTTGACATGGAGGCACCACAAAAATTCTCTGATGCACCTGTGTGGGACACCCAAAAAAGGCGGGTCTGGTGGCCCACACTATAGTGCTCCAAAGTACAGATGTGGAAGCAGCTGCTGAGTGTCCTCTCCTTTACACTGATAAAAGTTTGCATTTCATTCTCTTTACAAACACATCATCTAGACTAAAAAAATATCCACAATAGTTGATCAAAAATGGCAGATGTCTAATTACTTTTGTGGCTCTAAAATAAGCCAAAACCGCGGATAGTGGCCGAACGAAGTGTCGGTAACGTAACGAACGATTACTGTGCCCAACCAAGTTCAAAATATTACATTTTGGAAGGGAGTCCAATATGAGAAAAAAAAAACATGTCAGTTTATAAAAAGATTAATAGCAGAAAAGTCGACATTTTACTTACTTTTAGCGAGCATCCTCTTTATGCTCCTCAACTGGTCTGGCTCCCTCAGTTTGAGGTCTGACCACCTCTTTCTAAACTGCTCATTTGAGCGTTTCACCCCGAACTTCGCCCTCAGACTCTTCACAACTTTAGTGAGGATTTTGGCCTTCCTTCTATTTGGTTTGCTATACGGCCCATGCTTGGCATCATAATCAGCCTTGACCAAGATGTCCACCATCTCCGCCATCTCCGCCAAAGACATATTCGATGCCTTGAATCTCCTCCTTGATCGTGACGTGTCCTCGGTCTCTGGGCTTGTCTCCTCGTTAGTTGCGGAATTATCAGACACCTGCTGTAACTCCGCCATATCTGTCTGCGTGCCGAAAGAGAAGGGGCGGGGAAAAGATGTTAGTTAGAACGTCATGGGCGGGCGATGTGTGCGGAGCGACGTGTTCGAATGTTGACGCATGCGTGGTGTGTATATAGCAAACACACATGTGACTATAGTACGTTCGTTGTGCGGAGAGAGGAGTTCAAGTGACGGACGTGCGAACGAAGGTATGTGATTTTGTGACTTGTAAAAATTGTTGGCCTATACTGTCTTGAGATTGTTGGAGCATATATATGGTGACTAGGATGTTAAGGAGGTTAGACTGTTTGCCTCACATTAGTTAAATATAATTTTTTTAACTTGCAGATACAATATGAATGTCTTTATTAGCGACAAAGAGTTCCTGGCGGAATTTATTGACCGGGTAAGGGAGCTGCCGGCTCTGTGGGAGACGAAAAACCCCATCCATAAAAAAAAGGGGTGAGAAAAGCAGCGCTGGAGAAGCTGCTCCCATTTGTGCATACCAAGGTGCCCACAGCCACAGCAAAACAAGTGGTCACTAAAATTGGGAGCTTGAGAGGTACCTACAGGACTGAACGCTCTAAGGTGCTGGCTTCTCAGAGGTCAGGAGTAGGGATGAGCTTCGAGTTCAAGTCGAACTCATGTTCGACTCGAACATTGCCTGTTCGCCCGTTCGCCGAACAGCGAACAAATTGGGGTGTTCGCGGCAAATTCGAAAAATCTATGGGAGAAATCTAAAGTGCTAATTATAAAGGCTTATATGCAAGTTATTGTCCTAAAAAGTGTTTGGAGACCGGGGTCCTGCCCCAGGGGACATGTATCAATGCAAAAAGAAGTTTTAAAAACGGACGTTTTTTCGGGAGCAGTGATTTTAATAATGCTTAAAATAAAAAAAATAAAAGTGAAATATTCCTTTAAATTTCGTACCTGGGGGGTGTGTATGATATGCATGTGAAGTGGCGCATGTTTCCCGTGCTTAGAACTGTCCCTGCAATAAATGTCATTTTTGAAAGAAAAAAATGCATTTAAAACTGACTCGCGGCTATTAATGAATTGTCGGCTCCCGGCAATACATACAAAAGTCATTGATAAAAAAAAAAAAAAGCGAGGGGGTTCCCCAGAATTCAATTACCAGGCCCTTCAGGTCTGGAATGGATATTAAGGGGAACCCCGCCGCAAATTAAAAAAAAATTGACGTGGGGTTCCCCCAAATATCCATTCCAGGCCCTTCAGATCTGGCATGGATTTTAAGGGGAACTCCACCCCAAATTTTAAAAAAAAATGGCGTGGAGTCCCCCTTAAAATCCATACCAGACCCCTTATCCGAGCACGCAACCTGGCCGGCCGCAGGGGAAAAGGGGGGGACGAGAGAGCGCCCCCCCCTCCCTCCTGAACCGTACCAAGCCACATGCCCTCAACATGGGGAGGATGTCCCCATGTTGATGGGGACAAGGGCCTCATCCCCACAACCCTTGCCCGGTGGTTGTGGGGGTCTGCGGGCGGGGGGCTTATCGGAATCTGGAAGACCCCTTTAACAAAGGGGACTCCCAGATCCCGGCCCCCCCCTATGTGAATTGGTAAGGGGTACATTGTACCCCTACCATTTCACGAAGAAAGCGTAAAAAAATGTTTAAAAAAAACACACAAACACCTTGAAAAAGTCCTTTATTTAAAATAATTTAAAAAAAAAACATTCCAGCGGTGAAATCCAGTGTCCCGCGGCAATCCCGATGTCCAGCGCTGTCCTTCATTGGTTGTGCCTGAGCGGACCTGATGGGGAACTCCCTCTCAGTATTTTAAATGTATAGACCCGCCCCTTCTAAAGTTCCCCATCAGGTCCGCTCAGCGGACCAGATGCGGAACATGAGAAGGGGCGGGTCTATACATGTATTACCACAGTGAAAGAAGCTGTCCTTCTGTATTACCAAAGTGAGAGCAGTTCCCCATCAGGTCCGCCCCCTCGGTATGTCGGACCCGCCTACGTCATTGGCTTGAGCGGGGAACTTCCTTCACTGTGTAATTTAAATTTACATAGTGAAGGAAGTTCCCCGCTCAAGCCAATGACGTAGGCGGGTCCGACATACCGAGGGGGCGGACCTGATGGGGAACTGCTCTCACTTTGGTAATACATGTATAGACCCACCCCTTCTCATGTTCCGCATCTGGTCCGCTGAGCGGACCTGATGGGGAACTTTAGAAGGGGCGGGTCTATACATTTAAAATACTGAGAGGGAGTTCCCTATCAGGTCCGCTCAGGCACAACCAATGAAGGACAGCGCTGGACATCGGGATCGCCGCAGGACACTGGATTTCACCGCTGGAATGTTTTTTTTTTGTTTGTTTTTTAATAAAGGACTTTTTCAAGGTGTTTGTGTGTTTTTTTAAACATTTTTTTACGCTTTCTTCGTGAAATGGTAGGGGTACAATGTACCCCTTACCAATTCACATAGGGGGGGGGCCGGGATCTGGGGGTCCCCTTTGTTAAAGGGGTCTTCCAGATTCCGATAAGCCCCCCGCCCTCAGACCCCCACAACCACCGGGCAAGGGTTGTGGGGATGAGGCCCTTGTCCCCATCAGCATGGGGACATCCTCCCCATGTTGAGGGCATGTGGCTTGGTACCGCTCTCTCGTCCCCCCTTTTCCCCTGCGGCCGGCCAGGTTGCGTGCTCGGATAAGGGGTCTGGTATGGATTTTTAGGGGGACTCCACGCCATTTTTTTTTTTAAATTTGGGGTGGAGTTCCCTTTAAAATCCATGCCAGATCTGAAGGGCCTGGAATGGATATTTGGGGGAACCCCACGTCAATTTTTTTTTAAATTTGCGGCGGGGTTCCCCTTAATATCCATTCCAGACCTGAAGGGCCTGGTAATTGAATTCTGGGGAACCCCCACGCTTTTTTTTTTTTTTATCAATGACTTTTGTATGTATTGCCGGGAGCCGACAATTCATTAATAGCCGCGAGTCAGTTTTAAATGCATTTTTTTCTTTCAAAAATGACATTTTTTGCAGGGACAGTTCTAAGCACGGGAAACATGCACCACTTTACATGCATATCATACACACCCCCCAGGTACGAAATTTAAAGGAATATTTCACTTTTATTTTTTCATTTTAAGCATTATTAAAATCACTGCTCCCGAAAAAACGGCCGTTTTTAAAACTTCTTTTTGCATTGATACATGTCCCCTGGGGCAGGACCCCGGTCCCCAAACACTTTTTAGGACAATAACTTGCATATTAGCCTTTATAATTAACACTTTAGATTTCGAACGTTCGAGTCCATTGTATTTAATAGGGTTCTAAAGTTTACACGAACATTTGTCTGTTCGCAGGTTCTGGTGCGAACCGAACAGGGGGGTGTTCGGCTCATCCCTGGTCAGGAGCAGCAGCAGATGATGTTTATGTCCCGATTTTGTGGTACTACAACAGGATGTCCTTCCTGGATGACCACATTGACACAAGGCCATCACTCTCCACTCTTCCCCCCAGACTTCCCTGCAGCCAACCTGAGCCTTCTCTGGAGCAAGAGGAGGCAGCCATCCTGGATGATCCTGATTTGGCCATCTGGAGCCAGGTATAGTATTAACTGAAAATGTATTGGGATAAAATTAATGTTTGACAAATATGTCAGGATGAGAAACATACATTTTCTTGTTCATACATCACGGGACACAGAGCAGCATAGTCATTACTATGTGGGTTATATAGAATTACCTTCAGGTGCTGGCACTGGCAACTTCCAAAACAGGAAGTACCCTCCCCTATATAAGCCCCTCCCATCCGGGAGTACCTCAGTTTTTTGCCAGTGTCTAAGGTGTTGGCCAAGGTTAACATGTATTCATCTGGGCTTGTGTACAGGTTCTCTGGGCCTTAGCAAGCTATTCCGGATCCGACCAAAAAAGCTTCATAGCTAAACGGTCGGTACCCGGGCCTTGCAGAGAAGAGCAGGGTTTTGCCTGTAATGCCTCTCTTAGGAGGGCTGGACCCTGGGATCCAGAGCTCTGGTCATACCCAAAACCAAGAGGCTATCTGTGCAGGGTGCTATACAGGTCCAGGGGAGTGGAATCCTTGGGAACCCGGTCCCTGAAGGTCTAGTACAATGCCTGCCGTGAGAGGTGAAGTTTGGGCTTCTGTGGACCAAACAAAGTCCTGCGGCGGGGAAAAGGTAAGTGGGGGCCCCTCAGGAACTTGGTTCTATTGAGGGGACCCCCAAGCCTAATATGTCTTTCTGCCTGTTACCTAAAGGGTATTCCCGCTAGTAGCTGTATATGCCTAAGAAATCCTAGAAATGTTTTTTCATAAGGGAAGTTTTAAAAAAACTGTAAACCTGGAAATGTTTTTCATAAAGGAGGTTTTAAAAAAAAAAAAAAGACAAAAGTGCGGTACCTGTGTTTGTCCACTAGAGGCCACTGTGGAACGTCTTTTTTCTTGGGACTATTCCTTCCATGGTGAAAGTCCAGGCAGATGAGTGAGCTCTCTATCAGGGAAGCTGCATTCCTCTGTCATGCTGCCAAGTAGTTTCCTTCCATCCCCGAGTCCTGGTGAAACAGGGACCCTGGCTCCTCTCCCTACATGGCGCCAAGAGCGCACACGTGCACGCGTGCGCGCGCGCACACATGCTTTCTTTTTATAAGGTTTAGCTTCAAAAAAGGGGGCGGAGCCTGGCGGATGACGCGCTCTGTGCGCCCAGCGCTTCTGCGCATGTGCGGGCGTCCCAGCAAGATAAAAGGACTCAGTCCACGCTGCTTGCTATGGACACAGAGCATGAAAAGGAGCTGGTAGCATGGTATAGGGGCTTACAGCGGGCGGTTGATACAGGCATCCCCAGAAAGACGCATTAGTAGACACCCACTGATGTACATAGCAGCAAATTGCATTAGACTATTTCAGTAAGGGGTGTATTGCGGCTGGAATACCTCAGCTTTGAACTAAGGAATATGCCGCCTAAAAAACTCCGAGATATACCTCTCAGGAAGTGTAGGGGGTCTCCATCGGGCTCTGAGGATCTGGAGCAGTCATCTGCACCCTCCTCCCCTGAGAAATCAGAGGTTAATACCCATAAGGAACCCCCGGGAGTGCCAGGTACTGCGGCTGTCCTCAGTCCACCTGCTCCTGCATATATAACAGAGGAGGTTTTTTCCTCAACTCTGGAGGGATTGGAGCAGAGATTGGCTGCATTGATCGCTTCTTCTCTACAGGAAAGAAAGCGCGCCAGATCTCCATCACCTCCATTAGAGTGCCTGTTGGCAGAGCAACAGTCCCAGGAAGGGACCGACCTACCTGAAGGGGATCAGGAGGAGGTTAGCTCTGTTTTTGAGGAATCGACAGTAGATGAACCATTTTCAGCATCACAGACTGAAAGATTGTGGGTCCAGACCCTAACTGACATGGTTCGATCTGCATTTAAAATGCCTCTTGTTGAACCATCAACTACTGCTGTCTCCTCATTGGGGTCGCTAAAAGCTCCCCAGGTTAATTGCTCCTTTCCAATACATCCATTATTGGAAGGACTTATATACCAGGACTGGGAACATCCTGATAAACTATTTGTTCCACCTAAAAGGTTTCCGGTGATCTATCCCATGGAGGAAAAGTTCACCCAGAGATGGAATGTTCCTACGGTGGATGCAGCCATTTCTTCTGTGAACAAATCACTGACATGTCCAGTAGATAATGTTCAAATGTTCAAAGATCCAGTGGATAAAAAATTGGAATCTTTATTAAAATCTGCTTTTTCCACAGCAGGGGCTGTTACACAGCCAGCAGTGGCAGCTATTGGAGTCTGCCAAGCTTTAAAGGATCAAATGAAAATGGTCCTGAGGGATTTGCCAGACCAACAGGCCCAGGCTCTGGCTGATCTGCCTAGAGCATTATGCTTTGCGGTTGACGCCATCAAGGATTCTATCCATCAGGCCTCCCGCCTCACGCTGTCTTTGGTACATATGCGTAGGCTTCTGTGGCTCAAAAACTGGTCTGCTGAAGCTCCCTGTAAGAAGCTCTTAGTTAGCTTCCCATTTCATGGGGAACGCCTTTTTGGCGAAGACCTGGATAAGTATATCCAGAAGATTTCCAGTGGTAAAAGTACTCTCTTACCGAGTACGAAGAGGTCTAGGGGTCCATCTTTTAAGAGGACTACCTCTCCTATCCCTGCGACGTCTGCTACTAAGCAGTTCCGACGGCCTCCTCGGTCAAACTCAGGAGGTAAAAATCAGGGACAGCCACAGGGTAATAAAAAGCCCTGGATCCGAAGAGGTATTAAACCAGCCTCCAAGTCAAGCCTATGAAGGGCTGCCCCCACTCAAACGGGTGGGGGGAAGACTTCAGTTGTTCGCAGAGACCTGGCGGGAGACGATCAAAGACAGATGGGTGCTCTCCGCAGTAACTCTGGGATACAAGTTGGAGTTAAAAGAGTCTCCTCCGTCCCATTTTATGTGGTCAGGCATGCCAAGAGACCCTCTGAAAAGACGGTCTCTCCTATTGGCGTTAGAACAACTATTGCTCCAAGGAGTAATTATGGAGGTTCCTATGGAAGAGTGGGGGTTGGGTTTCTACTCAAACCTTTTCACAGTCCCGAAGCCAAACGGGGACATAAGACCCATATTGGACCTAAAGAGTCTAAACAAATTTCTAAACGTCCGGTCTTTCCGGATGGAGTCGATCCGATCGGTCACCGCTGCCCTACAAGGGGAGGAATGGTTAGCCTCGATCGACATCAAAGATGCTTACTTGCATGTTCCCATCTTTCCAGGTCATCAAAAATTCCTACGCTTTGCAGTAGAAGGGCGCCATTTTCAGTTCAGAGCCTTACCATTCGGTCTGGCCACAGCACCACGAGTGTTCACAAAAATTCTGGCCCCACTGTTGGCCGATCTAAGAACACGGGGTGTAACGATAATGGCATACCTAGACGACCTGTTGTTGATGGACCACTCAGTTGCCAAGCTAGAAGTGGTAATTGTCGATACAATCAAGTATCTAGAATCTCACGGTTGGGTCATCAACCTGGACAAGTCAGCCCTACAGCCAGTGAAAAACCTGGTATATCTAGGGCTACGGCTGGATTCAGACCAGAGGAAGATTTTCTTACCTCTAGACAAGGTATCCTCTTTGAGGGGCTTGGTCCGTCTGCTTTGTGCAAAAAGACAGCCGTCCATACGCCTGTGCATGAGGCTGCTAGGAAAGATGGTAGCATCATTCGAAGCTGTGCCATACGCCCAATTCCACTCAAGGAATTTACAAAGGGCCATATTGTCAGCCTGGAACGGAAAAGTTCAGGCTCTAGACTTCCCGATGGCTTTGTCCCCTTCCGTTCGGAAGAGTCTCTGCTGGTGGTTGATCCCCCAGAATCTCCAGAAGGGAAAACCCTTCAGCCCGATATCTTGGAAGGTGGTCACTACAGATGCCAGCCTTACAGGCTGGGGGGCAGTACTGGAGCAATGGTCTCTCCAGGGCAGATGGTCAAATGTAGTAAAAACCCTGCCCATCAATCTCTTAGAGATACGAGCAGCCCGGTACGCCCTAGTAGCCTGGACATCCAGACTCCAAGGGTCCCCTGTCAGAATTCAATCAGACAATGCCACAGCAGTGGCATATATCAATCATCAGGGAGGCACCAGGAGTCGTGCAGCCCAGAGGGAAGTAAGTCACATCCTGGAATGGGCAGAAAAGCATGTCCCATGTATATCAGCTGTCTTCATTCCAGGGGTGGAGAATTGGAAGGCGGACTTTCTGAGTCGCCAACAGTTATGCCCAGGGGAATGGTCCCTTCATCCCGAGGTCTTCCGAGCAATATGTCAGCGGTGGGGAACACCGGATGTAGATCTGCTAGCATCCAGATTCAACGCAAAGGTGGACAGATTTGTCTCCCGGACAAGGGATCCCCTCGCTTGCGGCTCGGATGCTCTGGTGTTCCCTTGGGATCAGTTCAGACTGATATATGCATTCCCTCCGCTACAATTGTTGCCTCGACTCTTTCGCAGAGTCAGGTTGGAGAAGAAGCCGGTGATCCTGGTGGCTCCAGCGTGGCCCCGAAGGGCCTGGTACGTGGAGATCTTCAAAATGTCTGTGGTGAGTCCTTGGACCCTTCCACGTCGTCCGGACCTGCTTTCGCAAGGACCGATATACCACCCTTCCTTACTAACTCTAAGTTTAACGGCCTGGCTATTGAGTCCCACATCCTAAAGAAGAGAGGTCTCTCTAACTCTGTGGTATCAACTATAATCAATGCCAGGAAGCCTGTATCCAGGCAGATCTACTATAGAGTTTGGAAGGCGTACATCACTTGGTGCGAGGCCAGAAAATGGCATCCACGTAAGTACGTTATAGGCAGAATTCTGGACTTCCTGCAGTGGGCTGTAGACAGGAAGTTTGCCTTAAGTACTATCAAGGGCCAGGTTTCGGCCTTGTCAATACTATTTCAAAGGCCCCTGGCTATGCATTCACTTGTCAAATCCTTTATGCAAGGTGTGACTGGTATTATTCCACCGATTAAGGCTCCCATATGCCCATGGGATCTAAATTTGGTTCTGTCGGTTCTGCAGAAGCAGCCATTTGAACCTTTGCGGCATATTTCCTTGGTTCTACTCACCAGGAAATTGATATTTTTAGTAGCCATATGCTCGGCTAGAAGAGTGTCGGAATTAGCCGCCATGTCCTGTAAAGAGCCATATCTGGT
Source organism: Rana muscosa (assembly GCA_029206835.1). NCBI lineage: Eukaryota > Metazoa > Chordata > Amphibia > Anura > Ranidae > Rana > Rana muscosa. The sequence goes on from CM055116.1 coordinate 250,151,096, forward strand.
TATCCATAAGGACAGAGTAGTATTACGTCCTCACCCAGCCTTTCTTCCTAAGGTGGTATCGAGGTTTCACTTGAACCAGGATGTGGTTCTTCCTTCTTTTTTCCCCAAACCAAGCTCGGTAGAGGAAAAGTTATTGCATTCTTTGGATGTAGTAAGAGCAGTTAAAGCTTATCTAAAAGCCACTGCTCAGATTCGTAGAACGGATTCTCTGTTTGTTCTGCCGGAAGGCCCCAGAAAGGGTCAGGCAGCATCAAAATCTACTTTAGCCAAGTGGATTCGACAGGTCATAATACAAGCCTATGGCTTGAAAAGTAGACCGCCTCCGTTCAAAGTTAGGGCGCACTCCACGAGAGCAGTTGGAACTTCATGGGCAGTGCATCACCAGGCCTCCCTGGCGCAAATTTGTAAGGCCGCAACATGGTCTTCAGTACACACGTTTACTAGGTTCTACCAGGTGGACGTGAGAAGTCAGGAGGATGTCGCCTTTGGGCGCAGTGTGTTGCAGGCCGCAAAAGATCCTCATGCCTGATGGCGCCCAGCTTATGTATGGTGTATCCCCCCCTCATGTGGCATTGCTTTGGGACGTCCCACATAGTAATGACTATGCTGCTCTGTGTCCCGTGATGTATGAACAAGAAAGTAGGATTTTTAAAACAGCTTACCTGTAAAATCCTTTTCTTGGAGTACATCACGGGACACAGAGCTCCCACCCCTCTTTTGGGGACACGTATTGCTTTGCTACAAAACTGAGGTACTCCCGGATGGGAGGGGCTTATATAGGGGAGGGTACTTCCTGTTTTGGAAGTTGCCAGTGCCAGCACCTGAAGGTAATTCTATATAACCCACATAGTAATGACTATGCTGCTCTGTGTCCCGTGATGTACTCCAAGAAAAGGATTTTACAGGTAAGCTGTTTTAAAAATCCTACTATTTTGGATTCCACAAGTAAAATCAAGATCTGTAGACATTATTCTGCACTTAATTGGGTGCTAAATAGTCAATCTGATGTAGTGGTAAATTTAAAGCAAGGATTTATGCATTTACATTCTAATTGCTTCAATCAGGATTACAAAGTTTGATGCAAAGATTAAACCAACATATTAAACTATGTTCCTTTTTCATACACAGGATGAAATCAGCCAGGAGGAGGGTCTGGAAACTGTCAGGCAGGAGGAGGAAAGGCCCAGTGGCAGCCAGGAGGTGGCAGGGCCCAGTGGCAGCCAGGAGGTGGCAGGGCCCAGTGGCAGACAGGAGGTGGCAGGGCCCAGTGGCAGACAGGAGGTGGCAGGGCAAAGGAGAAGCACCAGATCCCAGGTGCCTCCCATCCGGCTTCACAAAAGAGGCAGGAGGGACAGGACCACCAGTGAGGCAGCAATGGCCCTTATTAAAGAGGCCCATGCCACCCTCAAGGAGCCCACATCCCCTGAAGAGGCCATTGCCGGCCTAGTGGAGGCTAAGTTCAAGGTGATGAGCATGGAGCAACGCCTCCTATGCGAGCCCCTGCTCATCACCTTGCTCAACAAGGGGGTGATGGAGAAAATTACACCCAATACCGCCATATGTGAGGTGGCCCAACTGACCCAACCTCAACCTCCACCTCCACCTTCTTCTTCTGCCCCACCTCCTTCTGTTACACCTCCACCTTCTGCCCCACCCCCTTCTGCTACACCTCCACCTTCTTCTTCTGCCCCACCCCCTTCTGCTACACCTCCACCTTCTTCTTCTGCCCCACCCCCTTCTGCTACACCTCCACCTTCTGCCCCACCCCCTTCTGCTACACCTCCACCTTCTTCTTCTGCCCCACCCCCTTCTGCTACACCTCCACCTTCTTCTTCTGCCCCACCCCCTTCTGCTACACCTCCACCTTCTGCCCCACCCCCTTCTGCTACACCTCCACCTTCTTCTTCTGCCCCACCCCCTTCTGCTACACCTCCACCTTCTTCTTCTGCCCCACCCCCTTCTGCTACACCTCCACCTCCTCCTCCTGACAGGAGTACCCCTCCAGTGGGCCAGCCTCCAGCCAAACGAAGAAGGAAGGCTGCAGGGAAGGCTTCAGGAAAGGCTGCAGGGAAGGCTTCAGGAAAGGCTGCAGGGAAGGTTGCCAGGAAGAAGAGGAAGTGATGGCCTTGCTTCATTGTGGTCGGACAGAAGGCAGCCTGTTGTAGTACCACACACTTGGGACATATATATCACCTGCTGCTGTTCCTGACCTCTGGGAGGCCAGCATCAGATTGTGTTCAGAAATGTTGGCCTTCTCAAGCTCCCAATTTTTGTGTCCACAAAGGGTTGCTGTGTGCTCTGGGGTCCCTGGGATGCACAAATGGCAGCAGCTTCTCCAGCGCTGCCTTCTCTTTATTTAATTTATAAACATGAATAAATGTGATTTTTGTTTAAGTTAATACTTGACTATGTGTATTTTTAAATAAACAAAATCAAGCTTTGGAGTAAGCAGATACATTTGACTGACAATAAAAGGCACAGATATCACCCCCCCAAAAGAATAACTAAATCTGATTAGCACACAAACATGGTGGGAAATTTAAATAATATAGATTCCAAAATTAAATGGGAGATCACTATCAAAACATTGTGAAATTATAATTAACTTTATTTAGAAAAATCTAACCATTTAAATTATTCCTAAAAACTTGCACAATATAATACACATAAATCTTATAAAGAGCAGCATGAAAAAGGTTAAAAATAAGGCATAACTCTGTGTGAATATCAGCAGCAAAAGAAGGTCACTCGTTTTGATTAATGTAACATTCTAACGAAGATTTCAATGCAGAACATTTAAACAATGAAATATTTTTGAGCGTGACGAATATGCTCTCTCCATTACGAAGGCTTGTTTTACCAGAAGATGCGCTCCCGTCTCATAGTTGCTTCTGAGCATGCGCGCTTTTGGAAGAGTCGTAAAAGCATACACACGAACCATTTTCTCGTCACAAAACAGGCCGACGAGAAACACGACGAGGAAATCTGGAATCCTGACGAGAAAATAGAGAGCAGGTTCTCTATTTTCTCGTCGAGATTCTCGGCAATTTTCTCGTCGTAAAACCATACACACGAACGTTTTTCTAGACAAAAAAACTCTTGCGGCACTTTTCTTGACTGTTTTGGACGAGAAAAACGGTTGTGTGTACGAGGCCTAACAGTAGGACCTTGGTAGAGAGAATAAATCCACAACAACATTTTGAATATTGCCAAAAATAGCCAACATACAATCCCACGCCATGTGTGTCAAAATAAGTGGCCAGTATGAGAAAAAGGAAAGGCAAATATTGCCCTACCAGAGTAGGACAATAAATATAAGAATCAGAAACAATACCGTCCGATAAATCCCAAAGGTTAACTCTAGCTGTAGTAAGTTTAACTGTAGTTCAAAATTTTCAAACAGTACTACTACTTATGATGTGCGTGGGAAGAACCGTAAGTGTCAGCCTATGACAAATACCAGTAAAATATTCTAAATATCGCAGATGGAGAGCCTACAGCCTCTGACATAGGAAGTGCATCCCGAGTCCCTTAAAGTCTTCCTCTGACTGCCAACAGACCAAAACTATCTGTGGGTAGAATGTATACTACTACACCAAAGTGCAGGTATATACACTCCTAAATTATTTGCTAAAGAAAAGCGACATATACCTGAAGATGGATGTAACATAAAATGTAGCCTACGACAAAGACAAAGAGCTAATAATCAAGTTTAGGTCCTGAGGATTTCTAGAAGCTTCTAGGTCAACTTAGTGTGGATTACATACTCATTCTCACATATTATTGTCCTGAGAGGCCAAGGAGGGGTGTGCATTAAAACCTTGTTCTATGAGTCCTCATATTATACATATCTTGTTACCACCCCTCCAAGCCAGAAAAGGTCCTCATAAAGTATTAATGTTCTCATAAAGCAAAAAATGTCTGATGCAAAACTAACATCCAAAAGGGAACTTGGTTAATACAGGGGATATGCGACAACTATTTCCACAAAGTTCAAACCACGCAAAACTTCTAAATCAAAGTGAGAAAAAAAAACCCTGTATGGTTCCAAAAATGTACCAGTGGTTAATGAAACATGTCAAGATACTTTTCAGTTACCAGTCTCAAAAGGTATCCTTTGCTCCTGAAGTTCATGGTGATTCAGACTGCAATGGAGAGTGAACAGGAGTCATACCAGAGTGTTTCTGGTGTGTGCTCTTTTTAGAAGGCAGCTTTGATGATGATTAAAATGGTGTAGTAGAGGACTATGATTAAGTGATGAAAGCCAAAACACTTGATACCATTCTGTTAGATCAATAAGTGGCAATTGCAAGGTGTCACAAATAGATGGTAAATTCTCAGGCGTATGGAGCAGAAGCTGTTTGCCATTATGCGTAACACTTAAGACAAAGCATCCAGAAGAGGGCGCAATGCTTTTCTGTTTTTCAGTATTATCATGATATATTTGCAGAGCTATGGCTCTGTGTCTCTGTGTCCCATGGGCTCAGAGCTCTATGTGCTTGATCAAAATCAATAGGAGAGTCCTCAGGTCTCTCAAATAAATTGTTGTTTTTTTGCAAGACTTGTTTGATCTGATCGGCTGGGATCGATTCAAATATTCCCTGTACCCTAATATTGTTTTTTTTTCCGCTGTTGTCTAAGCTGTCTAAGGTGTTTGTTAACGGCTATAAGGTGGGTGGCATGAGTGTTTGTAGCTTTCTCTAGTTTCAATATAGCTCTGTCTCATTTAAGACTATGAGATCGGCCTTGAGGTCTGTAATAGCTGCAGAAAAGTGTCCTTAATGCCTGCAGCATTAGCAGTCATAGTAGTATATGTAAGGGGTTGACCTCTTCTGGTAGGGAGGTTGCCATCTTGCCTGCCAGAGTTCCTGTCCGGTCCAAGAAGAGGACTGTGACTTGAATGTGTTGGAGATATTCCAGGAAAAGAGGCAGTTGAGGAGCGGTGCTGGTGAGTCAGGGGGGAACGCGTAGAAAAACTTGCCCATCTCGCAGCTGTCGGGAGGCCCAGAAGCTGATAGAAAGGCTACTGGTTTCATGAAGCTCCTATAATGTGCAGCCATCCAGCTCACGGTCCAAGCCACATCCTTAAAGTGGTTGTAAACCCACTGTGACAACTTGCACCTACAGGTAAGCCTAGATTAAGGCTTACCTGTAGGTGCAAGAAATATCTCCTTGACCTACACGGTTAAGGAGATATTTGTAGAAAACACTGCACCGATGTCTACGGCGCAGGCGCAGTGAGCGTGTCGGTTTTCTGAATGGGAGAATGCCGGCCCCGCGCGAATGCGTGTGACGTCATCGCTGCTCCGGCCAATCACAGCGCCGGAGTGGCGATACCCGGAAGACGATCAGAGGGGACATGGTGGCGGAGGGGAGCGAGGAGCGCTTCGGAGGCTTCGATCTGAGGTAAGTGCCACATAATGAGCTAGTATGCGTACCATACTAGCTCATTATGCCTTTTTCTTGCAGGGTTTTTTTTTTTTCAGGAAAAGTGTCAGAGGGTTTACTTCCTCTTTAAGTAACATAATTTGTATTATTTTTGTGTGGTTATGGAGTTCAAGCTAGGTATCCTAGTTGGAATATTGAAAGTCCCTTCATTTTTTTATCTGCATTACAGTTCAATATTACTGGAATGATGCCCCGGGACATTATATTAGAGGTAGTTCCTAAATTCCGCCTCTCTTTTTTGGCAAATAGTTAGCAATTTTCTTGACATTTTATGAAAATACCAGTTGCAGATTTAATTCCTGGTTGCTTTCACTTTAAAATACAAAATCATTTATAAACAGCTAGCTATTTGCATCAAACCTGCTTTATTAAATTACACTGTATATTTGAGCACAGTTCTCAAAGCATGCTTGCATTCTAATAGAGACCCAAGCTATCAAAAGGCATATGCACATGATGTGAAGTTATCATTTAATGTGTGTCTCTCAGGAACACTCCAGCTCAGGTTTATGTATGAGCAATTGATGGCTAAATGCTTCTAGTTGGGAGAAAAATGAACATTAAAGAAAACTGCTTTTTAAATAGTTGAATGACTAGGAACATAAAAAGAGAACTCACAATAGAAGGAAATATGGACAGTATTGTTATGGGATTTATAAAGATAAATGTTGTGTAACAAAAGAAAAAATTACCCCTTTGTACTGTATCAAGATTCCAATCTTTTCTGTATTTCTTATAGTTTTACATGTAACTATGCAGCTTTTAAGTTAAGCATCAGAACAAGAATTTGCTATGGCATGTCTTTATTTTAATAGATATTACATAATATTTGTTTTGACATTTATAATAAATGTATATACTTTCACATTTTACATGCTATTTTGTCTGCTTGCTGTTCTAAAATTTTCTCACTCTATTAAATTTGCATTTTTGTGAATTAGCCACTAGAGAAACTACAACAGTGACTCTAACTGCCCAACAACTGACAAGATATTAGCCACATACAGTGAGTCAGCAATCTTGTTGGCAGTGGGAACTGCAAATGTGATCAAAATTGATCGCCAGAAAAGTAATCTACCAAAGTAATCTGAGTATATATGTTTTATATGAATTTTATTTGTGCTTTTTTCTAAATTTTTTTCTATTGGGTTTAAAAAAAATATGGGCATCTCATAGAAAGCTGCAGAGTAATCAGAAAATCAATTTGCTTACGGTTCTACACCTTCTTTTTTATGTCTTTGATTGCTTAGTGATTTCCAAAAAGAGTATACTTAATAGTTAATAGTCAAATGGTTCAAACATGTGTATGGCCTGCTTAGGATTAAAAGTGAAAGATATTATTTACTTTGTGTAGCATACTCCTCTAAAAGGAGCTCAACTCTTTAAAAAAAAATATAATAATTAAAGTCAGCAGCTACAGATACTATGGCTTCTGACTTTTGATACAAGGACACTTTCCTGTCCACAGATCCCGTGATGTTGGCTCTCCGAGTCGATTTGTCAATCAACTTCGGGTGCAGGCGCTGGCATTGTAAGTAAGGGAAACTGGCAGTGAAGCCTTCAGGCTTCATAGTCGGTTTCCTACTGTGCATGCGCAAGTTTCCTACTGTGCATGCGCAAGTTCTGCTGCACTTTCCGAATAGATTGCCGTCTTCTGGGACCTGTGTGTGTCCCAGAAGGCAGCAGGGGGAAGGAGGAGGGGCTGGAAATATCGTAGATCGCATACCAAAGATCTTACCTGGAAGTGGGAGCGGGTACCTGTAAAAACCAGGAACCCACTCCCCCAAAAATGTGCCGAATGTGGCAGTGGAAGGTGCGAACAAGTGGATCTTTACATTTTGGGTGGAGCTCTGCTTTAACAAAAGAGGATGTTGTTATCTAGTCCATTGAGGGTCACCTTTCTTCACATAGGTGACCTCAAATGCAGCACTGATATCACCAAAGGGCAGAACATAATATTCAGGCAATGTAATGTGCTACAGAAATCTGGATGTGGGCGGGCAACAAGAGATAGTCTGGGATTATAAACATGCTACAAGAGGTAGTCATGCTACAGAAGTTATTTGACACTGAGTACAGTACATGCTTCAGAGTTCATATACAAGAAGGTGAGGGCAAAATCGGTACCACATCCTCTAAATCAATCCAAAAACAGAAAAACATTTTTTAGTTATCAGCCAGGGATCAAAAACATACTCGTAATTTCGAAAATTCGGAAATTTGAAAATACAACAATCCGAAAATTCAGAAATTCCAAAATCTGAAAATAAGAAAGGAAAATCCCCAAATTTGAAATAATTACTAACTAACTAATAATAACTTACTATTAAATTATAAGTATTGGAATTTCCATTCAAATTTGTCTGTTAGTGAACGTAACAAATTTATCTGAAGCTACGAATTATCCAAAATAAAGAATGCCGCATCTAAACAAATGGAACGGAACAAAATAATAAAAAAAATTATTTAGAATTTTCGATTTTTCATTCTTATTTTCAAATTTCCGAAATTCCAAAATATTGAATTTTGATTTTCCTGAACTTTAGAACTTTTGAATTTCCGAATTTTCGAATATTCGCGAAAAAAAAAATTAAATTTGGAAATTCTGATATTTCCGAATTATCGAATTTGGAACTAAACAATTTGCACATGTCTATTGATTTCTATTACTCTCAGATAAAACGTTTAAGACAAAACCTTTAAAGGTTACAGGTTGATAAAAAGTATTTGTCATTTTCACTCAAAACACCATTCTGTATGGCATGCCCAACAACAATGCCTAAGTAAGTACTTATTTAACCCTCCTATCATAGATACAACAACATACAGTATACATATTTTTCAATATCAGGGCCAATGATGGAGTGGCATCCCATCTTAATGCATTTCACAGACTTTGTCTGCTTCCCCAGGATAGAATGGTGAAATCACTGTGTACAAACAGAAAGTACAAAAAACTGCCAAGTATGTATTAATATCATATGATAACGCTGTTGCATGGAGAGTTCTTAGAATGGTTTGACATACTGTAGTCCTAAAACAACATTTTTCTCATTGTATGACTAACAGAGATTTCACCATTTCATCCTGAAGAAGTAAACCAAGTGAATTGTGCCATGCTGCAACCATAAGCCAAACACTAGGCTCACAGTTATTGTGCTGTATTCCCATTTAAAATCCCCCTTTTGCTGACAAAAAAACAGGCATTCACACGGCAACAGCATTGCCTCCTGAATGGCAGAAACTTCTATACAACACCCTAAAAAGTGGCAGCAAAGTCTGCCACCTACTGTATATGAAGGAGCTCCAACAGTTATACTGTCACAGTGGCCATATAACCTCCCCTACTTTAGCAGCTCCTGTGTGAGTAACAAACGTAATTGTTATTAACCACTTCCGGACCACCCGCCGTTCTTAAATAATAATAAAAAAAAAAAATGTTTAAATGCGCCCAACCTGCCGAGCTCGTGTGCAGAAGCGAATGCATACGTGAGCAGCGCCTGCATATAAAAACGGTGTTCAAACCACACATGTGAGGTATCGCCGCGATCGGTAGTCCTCCTCTGTAACTCAAAACCTGTAGAATTTTTTAAAGGCCGCCTATGGAGATTTTTTAAGGGTAAACGTTTATCGCTATTCCACGAGTAGGCGCAACTTTGAAGTGTGACATGTTGTGTATCAATTTACTCGGTTTAACATTATCTTTCACAATAAAAAAAAAATTGGGCTAACTTTACTGTTGTCTTATTTTTTATTATAAAAAGTGTTTGTTTTTTTTCAAAAAAAAAGTGCGCTTGTAAGACCGCTGCGCAAATTTGGTGTGACAAAAAGTATTGCAACGACCGCCATTTTATTCTCTAGGGTGTTAGAAAAAAAATATATATAATATTTGGGGGTTCTAATTAATTTTATAGCAAAAAATATATATTTTAACTTGTAAACAACAATAGTGGTTATGGTAAAAAAAATAAAAATAATACCTTATACTTTTACACATTTGCAATATGTCAAATCATAATCACAAAGGAGAGGTCTTGTAGGTATTTCCAACTCACAATCAATAAAGCAGAGGTCCGCCTAAAATTTTTTTTATTAAAAGCCAGCAGCTACAAATACTGCAGCTGCTGACTTTTAATAAATGGACACTTACCTGTCGGCAGCTGAAGACGAGCAATCACTCGGCTCTCGGCTGCCCCCGCCGCCATCCTCGGTGAGGGAATCAGGAAATTAAGCGTTGCGGCTTCACTTCCCGGTTACCTACTGCGCATGCGCGAGTCGCGCAGCACGTCCAAACTGGTCCCTGCTATCTTCTAGGACCTGTGTATTTCTCAGAAGACAGCGGGGGGGGGCTTGACTCCCGCGGTAGTCTATGCCGGGAAGTGGGTGCAAATACCTGTATTATACAGGTATCTGCACCCCCCTCCCCCCTGAAAGGTGCCAAATGTGACACCGGGGGGGGGGGAGGGTTCCGAAAAGCGGAGGGTTCCATTTTTGTGTGGACCTCCGCTTCAAGGACCTGATGCATACAGCCTGGACCACTGTCTTCTGTTTCAGTCCACCCACTCCCCAGAGTCTTCTCCCTCAGGTGTGACTTCCTTAGGTTTTATGAAAAACATCACCTCCTGGAGTGAAATTTACTGACACAACACCAAAAATTTACTGCCATAACCAAGTGACCATTTTCAGTGCCAATATCAATATTTAAGCTGCAAACATGTAACTAGTGTGATTAGCAATGTGTTTATGGTATAACAAAAGGCAAAAAACATATTTATTCTTTTAAATGAAGGTCAGGCCCTACATCAGAGTCTGCAGGGTTCCCTTTTACAGTGCAAGGGGGAATTTTGCGGACCCTCATGTAAAAGGGAACACTGTGGGCTCTGATATAAAGGAGAACTCTGAGGACTCTGCTGTAAGGGGGAATGCTGTAGACTCTGGTGTAAACAAAACTCTGATGTAAGTACACCAGAACCCCCCTTAAACAAGAGTCTACAGAGGTCCCCTTTACATTGCAGTCCATGGACCTCCCCCTTACATCAGGCTCCACACATTTCCCCTTTACATCACAGTCCAAAAAGTTCTACTTTACATTAGAGTCCACAGAGTTCAGTATAAGGGCAAACTCTGTGGACCCTGATGTGAAGGGGAACATTGTGGACCCTAAAGTAAACAGAAATGCTGCAGATCATGCTGTAAAGGGGAAATTTGATGGTAGGGGAATCTGGTCACCAGAGCCCCCCTTTTACACAAATGTCCGCAGAGTTTTACCTTAAATCAGAGTCTGCAGCATTCTCCCTTACAGTGCAAAGGGGAACTCTGTGGACCCTGATGTAAAGGGGAACTCTAATGTAAAAGGGAACACTGCAGACCATGAAGTCAGGGGAACTGTAGTGTAAAGGGGAACTCTGATGTAAGCGGGGCTCTGGTCACCAGGGCCCCCCTTACATCAGAGTCTGCAGCATTCCTCTTTACATCACAGTTCCCACCTATATCAGTGTCTTCAGCAATCCCCTTTACATCAGAGTTCTCCTTTATATCAGGGTCCACAGAGTTCCTCTTGAACTGTAAGAGGGAATCCTGCAGACTCTGTTGAAAGAGAACTCTGATTACACTGATTTAAGTGGGAACGCTGGGACCTCTGATGTGGGTGGGAACCTTTATATTAGTGCCCCTTCCTTACCTTATTGTAGTCATTCCCCCCCTTACATCAGTGACTCCCCCTCCACAGACTGAGTGGCCTGGCTGGAGGTGCTGTCACTGACCTCCTCCATAATGCTTGCTGTCACTTGAATGTACTGTAGAAGCTCAGTCAGATGGTTGCGGACCCCTGGTTTTATCCTTCTTAGCACTCTCCAGTGACAGTCCTCCTGGTTACCACCCCAGCAGTGCTCCCGCTCCCAGTTTCCTCTCCCTTCAGTCCTTTCTGTAATTTGCGAAAAGGCGCCAAGTTGTCCAATGATGTCACTGAGCACCCTCCAGAGCATGCTTAAGCCACCCAAGACCTTAAGCTTGCCTGAGTCTGCCCGAGCCTGGGCCTGAGCCTAGCTGGTTTTGGAACTGTGTATGTGCAGTTCTGAGGCCAGCCTGCGACTATCCATAATGGACATTTACCTACAGCTTGTAAATCAGTGAATTGTTACAAACTGTCCATAAATTTATGGACAATTGGTAACCTTGAACATCACTGCCATGATTGCTGACTGCAAGAACCACAAGCATAGTATTTTGCCTTCTCTTCAGAGTCTGTCTTTGACATATCTGCAGCTCCATCTGTTTCTGCACACTCAACTGAGGATGAGACAAATTGTAAACTATCCTCTTTGGATTTGTTTGTGCCTGAAGAGCTTTAGTCTTTTGACATAACTCCAAGGCTAAAAGATACAATTTTGATTATATAAAATTTACCTGTCTGGGCTGCCGTATATGGCTGACGTATATTCCCCAACCTGTCAAAACATTCTAATTACACTTACAATTACAATCTGTATTGTATGGTGAATGGCTTATTCCTGACAAGCTATTTTTCTCAGTCAAACATTTTGCTGAACAACAACCTATTAATGGAGCTTTTATTAATAATTAGACCTTTCTATTTTGGACCCAGACATTTCTTGTCTCGACCAATCACTGACACCTTCATGGATAACTTAAAATGAGTCTCCCCCTCATGCATCTGCAGAACAACAGTACAAAGAGGTTTACCAAGTTTGCCCTTCGATGGAGAATACCCCTGTGGCACCTCTCTGAATGTCAAGCTGGAAAACCTTGCCTAAAATGTGCTCCTTTTGTTTCTCTCAGACCTCCAAGTCTAACTTTCGCACTTGTCAAATCTCCAAAGCCTGCAGTCCAATCCTCCTCACAATGAGAGAACACCCTACTTCTCAAAGTCTCTTTCTTGGACCAAAAGCCTCTTGGATGGGTGGGTAAAAGAAATTATGTCTAGGGGCTGCAAGCTGGATGTTTTGTCTCTACCTTTTCTCCATTTTATGATGTCAAACCTGTCAATGTCCCTGCATCAACTAGCAGACCTTCAGGGCGCTCTGACACAACTTTCAGAGAGTCATTGCTATGTTTCTAGAAAAGGAAAGGTTACAAGGTCCCTATTCAAACTGGTTTACAGTTTCCAAAGCAAATTGGGCATACATACCATTCTGGATATAAAAGCACTCAATCCCGTTACTCGAGTGCACAAATTCTACATGGAAGTAATTTCTTTCTCCATCCAGGAGACTTTCTAGCCATTGTGAATATTAAAGTGGAGTTCCACCCAAAAATGGAACTTCTGGTTTTCCGGGTTCCTTCACCCCTCCAGTGTCACATTTGACACCTTTCAGGGGGGAGCAGATACCTATATAATACAGGTATTTTCTCCCACTTCCGGCAATAGATCGCCGCAGACTCTGTGGCGATCTACGCCATGTCCAGCCCCTCCTCCATCCCCCCACTGTCTTCTGGGAGACACACAGGTCCCAGAAGATAGCAGGGACCAGTGAAGATGTGCAGTAGGGAACCAGGCTGTAAAGCCGCAAGGCTTCACTTCCTGATTCCCTTACCGAAGATGCCAGCCTGAACCAGCCTCACCTGAACCCGGGAGCCGAGGGACAGATCGGCTTCTGGTGAGGACATCGCAGGTGCTCTAGACAGGTTAGTGTCCTAATTTTAAAAGTCAGCAGCTGCAGTATTTGTAGCTGCTGACTTTTAAAAAAATGTTTGGCTGAACTCCGCTGTAAGCTTGTCTACTTGACCACTTTGCTGTGGACACACATCACTGCTTGTTCATTGCCCTTGGTCGGTCCACAGCACCTTAAATATTCACCAGGGTGCTAGCCTCTGTGCTTGTGCTGCATTCACGGGGCATTACGTTCATGAGACATTTGAATGAATTCTTTTTGAGAGAACAGTCAGTTAAAAACCTGTCAGCTAATGTTTAAAGGATGGTTCGTTCCTTCAAATGTTCTCCCGAGTCTCTACTACCAAGTTCAGATTCAGTAAGAATCCAGCTCTCTGCTTTTGAGTGAGAGCTCTGTGCTTAATGGTGGCCTCCTTTGAGGAAGTTTCATATGCTCAATTCCACTCCAGACCATTACAACTCTACATTCTGGCTGCATAGAGCCACATTCACTGATTCACCTGACACCCAGGACCAGGTTTTGTCTGACCAGGTGGTATACAACTTCAACTCTGGAGTCAGGGAATCCCTTCCTTCCTTTGCGCTGGAAAGTTGTCACAACGGATTCCAACCTGACAGGCTGGGAAAGAGTCCTGGCCAACATATTAGTGAAGGGGACTTGGGACTTGTCCCCAGATAAATTTTCTGGAGCTAAAAGCAATTAGGTTATTCATTCTTTGACAGGCCTCTCGATTGCAAGATTGGATATGGATTTAGTCAGATGATGCCACAGCAGTGGCATATATCAATCATCCAGAAGGAACCAGAAGTGTTGCAATTCAAAGTGAAGTCGACTAGATTCTGTCTTGGACAGAACTTCATGTCCCAGCCCTGTCTGCAATACACATTGCACGCATAGAAGATTGTCAGGTGAACTTTTATCAGTAAACAATTAGGGATGAGGTTCGAACATTTAGAGCATTTGGCATCAATGAATGTCACAGCTTCTGGCTTTCAATGGATGCTAAGGAAGCAGTGAGTGCTTGATATTGTGGCCACATAAGAAAATGGGTGGGGATCAAATAAGTTACATCATAGCCTAAATATGGCTGTTTTGGCAAGTCAGCAGGTGGTGGCCATCATTACTGACAATAGATTTGACACAATGGACTTTTTGGGGGATTTTTTACAAAGAACTACTCAAAAGTTTCTGTGTTATTATTTCCAGATTACATTTTTTATTTTATTTTTTTTGGTGAATGAAATGGGGGTAGTATACTCATTTATGTAGGTAGGGAGTATCTGGGGCTCCTTTATTATTACAGGAGGCTTCCAGATTCTGATAAGCCCCCTGCCCACAGCAGCCCCCCACAACTTCCAGCCAGACTCTTGCCCTCCTCAAAAAGGTGGTTTGTCAGGGGAGTTACCCCCATGTTGAGGTAATGTGGCCTAGTATGGTTCAGGAGGATGGGGGACACATGTTCGTCCACCCTTTTCTTGGCCAGCCAGGCTGCATGCTCATATTAAGGTATGGATTTTACCTCAAGCATTTGTTTCAGGGCAGGAACATGGAGTCCAAGAAAACATATAGTTCCAGGTACCACAAAAAAACTAAGCAAGTTTTTCTCCAGGATCAGGGATCCTCCTCTTTCTATAGTAGTAGATGTTCTGATGTCTCTGTAGGATCAGTTCAATATGATATATACCATACATTATGATCTTAATAAATGAGAACCTTCACAGGCAGTTCAATCTGATAGCCTATTATCATTTGAAGCTCCTTCATCTTCTGCTCTGCAGATTTGAGCCAGAGCACATGTTAGTTATACTCATCACACCAGACAGACACATAGCACTCTCAAATCTGGTCTGAATATACTGTACATTTGGTCTGGAGTAGTATCACATGTCATCTCTTAGGTCTAGAGATTTCTCCTCAATTCTTGTGAAAGCCTTTATACACAGTGTTGCCCACATAGTTCCACCTGAATGTTCACCTGTGACTGTGTGGGATCTCAAGCTCGTTCTGTTGGCTCTTCAATAACAGCTCTATAAACCTATCAAAGATGCTTCCTCTGTCCACATTCACCTACTAGATTTCTTTCTCTATTGCCAACACAGAGGTGAGTTTCTGAGTTAGCAGCCCTCTCATATAGAGAACTTCCTTTTTTTTACACAGTGACAGGTTTGTCTTGAGGCCAATGGCTTCTTTTTTTCCCTAAGGTTATTTATTCCTTACACCTTAACCCGGAAATCATACTTCCATCTCTCTGGTCTGCTCTGGTACATCCCAAGAAGATTTCACTCCTTTATTTGGATGTAATACAATCTGTTTGATTTGATTTATTTATTGTCATTGTAAAAACAAATTCACAACGAAATTACATTTCTACTCCACACATTATTCATACATCACAATTATCAACCATGCATTTACGACACAGGATTTATATATAAAAGTGTCCCCATATTATAAAAATATAAAAAGTTTCCTCATATTAAAAACAAAACAAGACAATAAAATAAGACTTTGTGACCTCCTTTCATTTCATTCCTGCATTGATTGCCTTAACAGCCCTGGGAAAGAAGCTCTCTTTAAATGTTTTTGTCCTTGTTTTCTTGTCAAATTTGTTTATTAAATTTTCAAAATTACAAGCATATATTGTCAATAAACATAGTCACTATAAATAGTAGCAGTTAAGGAGAACACAAATTAGATATTTATGTCAAGCTCCAGTGATTTTTGAAGGCAACAACAACAGAAGAGGAGAAAAAAAACAGTAATTTAAGTTTAACATATGTTGACCATTATCTGGAGACTTGCTAAAATATATGCTTAGTGTTGAATTTAGTAATTACAAACCAGATTTAGTAATAATATATAACATGTAAGGTAATATAAGGATTTATAAAGAAAAAATGAAGGGTCATAATTTCTCGACCTCATATAATGTTATTGTAATATTTAAGGTTTGTATTGTTTCAAAGGAGCTCTAAAGCTGAAATATACTGATAAATAAAAAACATAAAAAAAAAAAAATGTTGCTACCATTTTTGCATATAATAACAATATATGCTAAGAAAGAAAAAACAACAAAAAAAGAGCTAAAGAGCGAAGATAGAAGAGAGGGAAGGGTAAGAAGAAGAAGAGAAAAAAAATAAAGATAGTAGGTAGAAAAGATAGAAAAGGTCGAAAAGGTCCCCGGGGTATCTTATAATGTTGGTCTGATAATATTAGTATATTAAATAGCTATTAGTAGTTATATTACCAAGGTCTTAATAATGTGATGTCAAAGTTGGGAGGGAAAAAATTAGTCACCCAAGGATTCCAGATTTTTTCAAATTTTCCAATATTATCATTGGTAATGGCTTCCGTTTTTGAGTGGGTCATGGCTTGGTTTATTCTGGTTTTGGTTTCTGAGATCATTAATGTTGGAGTTTTCCACGCTTTGGCGATTGTCTGCTTTGCTGCAGTAGTGATTTGTAGAAGGAGTTTGAATTGAGTGTGGGAAATAGAAGTCGGTTTTAGATTTAGTAGTGCAATTGAAGGGTCAGGTTTGATTGTTTTTTTGAATACGGTAGAGAGGATAAGAAAAACCTCTTTCCAAAATTATTTTGTAACGGGACAATCCCAAAATATGTGTATGTGTGATCCTAGTTCACCACAGCCACGGAAGCAGAGTGGGGAGTATTGCGGAATATATTTTGCGATTCTGACAGGAACCAAATACCAGCGCAAAAGTACTTTATAATTTGTCTCTAGAGCTATTATATTTTGTGAAGATGATTTTGTTGTGGTCCAAATTTTATCCCAATCGGATGGTTCCAACTGAAGTCCAAGGTCTCTCTCCCATTTTGCCACGTATGATGGTGGGTCTGCAGTAGGCAAAGTAATAAGGTGTTTATATATTATTGATATGAGACCCTTAGAGTGAGGTTCGCCTTTACATATACGTTCAAATTGTGTGAGTTCGTTGAGCTTACTCATATTTTGTATATATGGCATGAAATTTTTTTTGATCTGCAGATATCGGAAAAGTTCTGATTGGGGGAGTTGATGCCTATCACATAGTTCAGGAAATGGTATAAGTGAGGTAGATGTCGATAAATCACAGAGTTGCGTTATGTCAGAGGAGATCCATTTTTTAAATGAATTAGGGAATGTGCAGGCTGGGTAGAATAGTGGGTTTCTAATAAATGATAGAAGGGGAACATGAGGAGATTGTAGTCCTTTGATAAGTTTAAATTTATCCCAGATAGTAACTGTGTGTTTGGTAATCTTATTTTTTATATTTTTATGATCTGAGGGTTTGGACCAAATTAAATTTGTTATAGAAAATGGATCACAGTCAATTGCTTCAATTGCAACCCAGAGTGGGGTTTCGTATTTTGCGTGATATTTGGGGATGCATGCTATTTGAGCTGCATGGTAGTAAGAGGCGAAATTGGGGAATCCTAGTCCACCTTTAAGTTTGGGAAGGTAGAGTGTGTGTTTAGATAAACGATGTTTTAAAGAGCCCCAGATGAACGCTAGTGTTTTGCGTTGAAGATTTCTAAGAAAGTATGCTGGAACTGGAATGGGCAAAACCCAAAATAGATAAAGTATCTTGGGTAAAATAGTCATCTTTATTACGTTTATTTTACCAATCCATGAGATTGGTAAAGAAGACCATTGTTTAAGGAGATTGGTAATTTGCTTTAGTAATGGCGGAAAGTTAGCTGAGAAGAATTCAGTTAAATTGGGAGTGAGAGTAATTCCTAGGTAGGTCAGGTGCGATGTAGACCAGGAGAATGGGAGGGAAGTTTGTGCTTGTTGTAAAGTATGGGGAGGTAAGGAGATATTTAAGGCTGTAGATTTTTGAGAGTTGATAATTAGTCCAGATATCTGTGCAAAATGATCTAGCTTACTTATAAGGTTGGGAGCAGAAATATGAGGGGAAGACATAAATATTAGTATATCGTCAGCAAACAAACATAATTTGTGCTGATGACCAGCTAAGTCTATCCCTTTGATTGAAGGGTCAGATCGTATAGCCTGAGCTAGGGGTTCAATAAGTAGGGCAAATAAAAGTGGGGAGAGTGGACAACCCTGACGTGTACCTCTATTTATGTTAAAGCAACCAGATTTATATCCAGCATATTTAATATAGGCTTTGGGATTATTATATAGTGATGAAACCCAGTTAAGAAAGTGAGGACCGAACCCCCATTTTTGTAAAGCAAAATGTAGATAGGGCCATGATACTGTGTCGAATGCTTTTTTAATATCTAACGACAGAAGACACATAGGTATTCGCCGTGTTTTAGCTGCTTGGATTAATAAAGTTGCCCTGCGTACGTTATCAGCTGCTTGGCGAAAAGGAATAAAACCAACTTGGTCTTTATTTATTAATGAACCAATAATATTGTTCAAACGAGTTGCTAGAATTTTCGCTAGTAGTTTGATATCAAGATTAAGCAGGGATATGGGCCTGTAATTAGCACAAGATGAATCATCTGAATGAGGTTTGGGGATCATTGTGATTATTGCTGTTAAGGTTTCAGGACGAAAGGATTGGTTGTTCAGAAGTGAATTGAAAGCATCTGTCAGCAATGGCGCAAGAAGATGAGTAATTTTTTTATAATATAGGGCAGAGAAGCCGTCAGGACCCGGGCGTTTATTTGGTTTAAGGGATTTAATGGCTAATTCAACCTCTGCAGTTGTAATGGGACTTTCAAGATGTTCATGTTGAGTTAAAGGAATCTTTGGAAGTTTGGTTTGTGAAAAAAATAATTCTGCAGCGGATCGGTCAAAAAATCCCTGATTGTTGTATAAAGATGTAAGGTGTTTGTGGAAGGTTTGTAGGATTTTTTCTGGATTACTGGTGTAAGTATTATGAGGTAATTTTAATTGAATCGGTTTGTATGGGTTGTTTAATTTTTTAAGTGCTCGAGCGAGAAGAGTGCCAGGCTTGTTAGCTTTAATATAAAATTTATGCTTGGATTTGCGTATGGTTTTATCTGCGGATTCAGATAGGAAAAGATCAAGATTTAGGCTAGCTTCATCTAGTTGATTTTTTGTCACAGGGGTAGGATTCGCTTGAAAATTTGCGTGGCAAGTGTTAAATTTTGTTTCTAATATTAGTTGTAGCTTCTTTTTTTCTTTTTTAAGATATGATGCTTGGCGTAAGCAGATTCCTCGAAGGACGGGTTTGTGTGCCTCCCATAATGTTAATGGAGAAATATCAGGGGTTTTATTATTTTTCAGATAGTCTTTTATGGCTATTTCTAAGTCAGTAGAGTGTGATGGATGGGATAGGGTTGAATCATTTATGTACCATGTGGGGTCTTGATGTTTGGGTATGAGGGAAGTGAAAGTAGAAAGTATTGCACAATGATCAGTCCATGTAAAGGGTATTACAGATGATGTGAGCATTTCCGGGGACATACTAATAGAGATTAGTATATGGTCGATACGGGAAAAAGACTTATGTGGATGGGAATAGAAGGAATATTGACGTTTCGTGGGATTGATTTCTCGCCAGGAATCTAGCAAGGAATGTTGTTGTAGAAGTCTTTGGAACCTACGAGATTGAGAATTGGAAGTGATAGGAATTGGGGACTTATCTAAATAAGGGTATAGAACTTGGTTCGCATCTCCACAGATCAAAAGTGTGCCCATTTTATGAGTCTCTATTACCTGGAACAAATGGGAGAGGAATGCTGTCGGATTTTTATTAGGAGCATAATAGGATACTACTGTGATTAGCGTATCACATAGATGCCCTGTAATAATGAGATAGCGACCTTCTGGGTCTTTGGTTTCTGTCAGAAGAGAGAAGGGTGTAGCTCTATGAAATGCAATTAGCACTCCCCTTCGTTTAGTTTTAGCTGAAGCAGTAAAAACTTGGGGATAAGCTGTACCAAAATATTTAGGTGTCGAGGTTTCAGTGAAATGGGTTTCTTGGAGGCAAATTATATGCGCCTTTGAAGAAGATAATGATCTAAAAACTTTGGTTCGTTTTTGTGGAACATTTAGACCTTGGACATTTAAGGTAAGAATATTTAAAGGAGCCATCATGAAATTTTATAGAAAATATTATAAGACATATCTAAAAACAATTGAAAATCCATACTTACCCCGGGGAGGAGCAAAGAGAAAAGGGAGAGTGGAGACAGAATGTTGAGAAAGAAAGAGAAAATGAGAGTCATTATTAAACAAATAATTAACAAAAAACGTTTAGAATGCAAGAAGGTAAAACGTTGGCGTTCCGAGCATGCAAAAGTGCAAGCTCGGAGGCACAGAGTCTGACCAGGGAGGCTCCTCACACAAAAAGGTGTGGGGAGAGTCCAAAGACAGAAAAATGGAGGGAGCAGTGACAGTTTCTCGGGTCCCCCACGACCAAAAATATATCTAGAGAAGAAAAATATATTATGACACCCAAACTGGGCGGAAGTAAGCAAAAATGAATCAAATATAAGAAAATATTATATGTTCAACATTAGTACATGTAAAATTTTAATCTAACAATTGTGTTTTATGGTTTCACGGGGAGAGTGTTAGATTATAAATTTTGTTGAATTATACAGGTTACCTCTGGGTTGCCAGTTGTAGGAGAGGCAGTAATGTCCTTATTAATTAGGATGAAAAATAAATAAAATATCAATTATTACTAATATATTAGTAATATTTACTTCTATTCAGTAAACAATTTTGTACAAAAATAATATAGAACCCTTGTTGTGGGTAGGAAAGGATTAGGGGAAAGGGGCGGGTAGGAGGGGGTAAAATGTGGGAAGTAGAAGGGATAGAGGGGATAGAGGGGGGTGAGGTGAGGAAGGATAGGATGAGGAGGGAAGGGTGTTATGAGAATATAATTTTTTGGGGGATAATTTAAAACGTCAATTATCCTAGACCAAAAAGGGGATAAAACTTGGAAAAAAATAAATAAATAAATAAATAAATAAAAATAAAGTATTAAAAAAAATAAAATAAAAATAAAAATAATAATAATAATAAAAAATAATAATAATAAAAAATTTAAATAAAAAATATATAAAATTAGACCATAACCTGCTTAAGGGAAGTAAATTCAGGATGGTTAAATGACATTAAGTGTTTAGCATCCAAAAAGTGGATGAAAGATCAAAAATATTGAGTGAATTTCAATTTGATATGCAAAATGCATTCAGTCCATTGAGTCTGGAGTAACTTAGTTTGGAGAGTTGAATCGACCCCTCTTCGATGGGCTTTGTCTGGTTCTGTCATTTTTGATTTTGGATACATTTTGTGGAGAACTGGATGCTGTTCGTCGGCGAGGGCCAGCTGAAGGACTTTCGCAGAGATGAAGTTTTTGTAGGGTGTTCTGTAGTTCATCAGGGGTTTTGCATGAGTACTTGGTGCCTTGATATGTGAAGCGAAGTGAAAAAGGGAACCCCCATTGGTATGGGATCTGATGTTGTTGTAGGTTTTGTAATAAGGGTTTCATCGAGCGCCGTTTAGCAACTGTTATTGGGGAAAGGTCAGCAAAGATCTGATATGGGTGGCCTTGGAAGATGAGGGATTCTTTGTTCCTTGCAGCGACCATGAGCTGCTCTTTGGTGCGAAAGAAATGGAATTTCGCAATTATGTCGCGGGGGGGGGGGGACCTTCAGATTTGCGTGGTGCTAATGCTCGATGTATTCTGTCTATTTCCAGTCTCTCAATTGGAATTGACGGTGATAACTCTTGAAATAGGGCAGTAATTGTCGATTGTAGATCAATAATAGACTCCGGTATACCTCTAATGCGGAGGTTTGAATGACGTGCGCGATTTTCAAAATCTTCTAAACGAGTTTGCAGCAAGAAATTTTCATCTTTAAGTGTGTCCAATTCAGTTTCATGAGTCATTACATTAGTTTCTATGTCATCCACTCTGTTTTCTAATTCAGCCATGCGCTGACCTAAGTCACGGATTTCTTTTGTTAATTTCTCAGTATTATGGTCGGAGGTCTGCTTTAATGCCTTCTGTAGCATTTTTTCTATTTGAATTAAAACATTTGGGTGTAAAGAGCCTGTCTGTTGTGGCTGGCAGATGGCGCTGTCCTCACAGTCTGTATCATATAGTTCATGAGGTAACTGCTGCTGCTGCCTGGCAGCATGAGGTGAGATTGTGTGAGGTGATTTAGCCTGTTCCATTTTACTGAGGCCTCTAGATGAATTATCTCTGAGGGGTTTCACCTTATTTTTTCCCCGGACAGCTTCTTTAACCATCTTAAAACGTTCCCAGGGCACTGAGGAAGACCAGGGTAAGCTTTTGAAATAATTACCCTTCCATTCGGGTGTGTATGCTGGCCGTGAAGTCCCGAGAAAAGGGGAGCCTCAGCAGGACATGTCTGTCACAGTGAGCTCCCAGCATGCCCCTTTTTTGTCCTTGTTTTAATCACCCTAAAACGTCTCCCAGATGGCAATAATTCAAATAAATGACAACCAGGATGAGTCGGGTCTCTCACTATTTTTCCTGATCTACAAAGGCAACGAGTCTCATATATTTCATCTAGAGAAACAAGTTCACACCCTACAATTTTCTGCGCTGTTTGAACCACTCTTTAGAGCATTTTTATCTGCCTGCGTACAACTAGGGTACCACACTAGAATACAATACGTTAATATACTCTCAATGGCAGAGCGATAGAAGGTCTCTAGTACCTTCCCTTCCCAAGCCATTCTTCCTAAGGAGTCGCAAAAAATATAAAAGCTGTTGCGATTTCTTAATAATGGCTTTAACGTTGATTGTCCACGATAAGTTTTCAGAAATGCATGTTCCCACGCACACGCCTTTAATAAAAAGCGGTGCTGGTTCGGGCCTGTTCCTTCTGAAATCTACAATCAGTTCCTTTGTTTTCCCTGTGTTTAGGATCAGGTTATTTGCTGTACACCATTCCACTATCTTATCAACCTCTCTCCTGTATTGCTCCTCATCGTCTCCAGTGATACAACCGATTACGGTAGTGTCATCGGCAAACTTAACTATACTATTGGTCTCATAAGAGGGGGTGCAGTCATATGTGTAGAGTGCATAGAGAAAGGCACTTTAGACACAACCCTGTGGTGCTCCAGTACTTATTTCTCGCTTGGAAGAAACAAACTTATCCAATTTGACCACCTGTGAGCGATGGACCAAAAAATCCCTTATCCAAAAACAAATAAAAGGCGGCAGATCCAATTTTTGCATTTTTTCAAACAACCGATCTGGAATGATGGTATTAAAGGCAGAGTTGTAATCTATAAACAACATCCTTATGTAGTTTCCTGAATGCTCCAGATGTCCAAGTGCCCCATGCAGCGGTAAAGCTATCGCATCTTCTGTGCTTCTATTTGCCCTATACGCAAACTGATAAGGATCTAAACTACCCGGTAGTCTAGTTTTGATATATTTCAAGACCAACCTCTCAAAGAACTTCATTAGTACTGAGGTCAGTGCTATTGGTCTATAATTGTCTAAACTTCCCACAGTTGACTTCTTTGGAATAATAGTGGCTGATTTTAAACATGCCGAAACAACAGCAGATGATAGTGATCGATTAAAGATCTTGGCAAAGACTCCAGCTAATTGATCAGCACAGGCCTTAACTACTCTCCCTGGGATTCCATCTGGACCTGATGATTTCCTCGCATTTATAGCCTTAAACTCCTGCCTCACCTCATATTCCTGTAAAGTGAATGTACAGTTTCCTGGACCTAAAGGACACCCTATATCCTGGTTTGGTAACACAACCTCAAACCGTGTGAAGAACCTATTTAATACTTCAACCAGTGAAGCACTAGAATTCCCTTACATTTTTTTAGTTCCTCTATGTTGTGTCAAGTACTGTATACCCATCCAGCCCTCCCTCGCATCGTTTCCATTAAAATAGTCCTCAATTTTCTTTTTATAGGCTAATTTGGCTTCTTTTATGCCTCTCTTCAGATTAGCTCTCACAATACTATACATTGCTTTGTTTCCGACCCTGAATTCTCTATTCCTTTCTCTAAGAAAACTCTTTATTTCCTTAGTCATCCAGGGTTTCTGATTTGAAAAAACCCGAATGCGTTTATCCTCAGTAACATTGTCCACACAAGTTTTTATATAGTCCAGAACTGTTTCTGTATACAGATCTAAATCCTTTTGCTCAAATATCTCCCAATTTGTTCTTTCTAAACAATCCTGTAGCCTTGAGAGAGAGCCCTCTGGCCAAATTCTGTGTATTTTCCACTCTGGAGCAATTTTCTGCCTGATAGGAATATATGCTGGAATAAGGAATAAAGAAAGGTGGTCTGACTGACCCAGATGGGATAGTGGAATGGCTCTGTAGGCCTGCTTAATATTGGAATACACCATATCCAATGTATTTTCACCTCTAGTAGCACATTTTACAAACTGATGTAGTTTTGGCTGCGCATCCCTCAAATTCGCTTTATTGAAACCACCTGCAACTACCAAAACCCCATCAGGATGTGCACGTTCGTACTTTCCTATAGGATTTGACAAAATATCCAGAGTCACTGCAGTATTTGCATCTGGCGGTATATATACCGCAATAATGATCACCACTGTAAATTCTCTGGGTAAATAGCAAGGTCTACACTTCACCAGCATAAATTCCAAATCTGGCGAACAATAAGTGTCCTCAAGTTTACTATCAGAGCACCACTCATTTAAAACATAAATACAAAGGCCACCTCCTTTGCTCTTTCCTGAATTGCTATTTCTATCCTGGCGATAGAAAGTGCGGCCAGATATGTGCATAATAGTGTCCGGGACAAGAGGATGAAGCCATGTTTCAGTTATTATCAACAGACAGCACTCTTTAACCAAATTGCATGTAGCAATCTGCAACTGCAACTCATCCATTTTAGGTATTATGGATCTAGCATTGGTTAGAAAGAGACTGGGCAGCGGGGGTCTGTGGGCCTGCCTTCTCAACCTTGTCAGCGTGCCTGCCCGACAGCCTCGCTTCTGCTTCCTCTCCTTCAATCTCCTACGCCTTTTACCAAATGTGCTAATTAAAGGGATCCCAATATACTGGACTAGATTCTTTGGGATATCATAACCCCCCAGGGGTACATTCCCAACTAGTGCATTATACTGTAATCTAATGTCCAATAACTCCTTTCCACTATATAACAGTTTAGCATCATCTACCCTGAGTGTCACAGGAACTAATCCAAAAAATAACACATTCAAAAAAAGTATCATAAGCAACCACAACCCTCTATCCTTCCCAAAAAACATGTTGTCCCAATTTATAATTTAAACAGTCAGGAACTCTGCAATACACGTTGTGGCCGTTTACCACATAGACAATCCAATCCAGGACCTATGTTGTAATACCTGATGTAGGCTCAGTCAATAATCAGTTGGTTTTAAATGCAGATTTCCTCGTCCTTAGTCAATGAAACTATTTGTTTATCACTGTTATTTGCCTACTCAGATAAGCTTAGTTAAAATAGATGTTAGTTTCAATTTACCAGCAGCACTTTAGCAAGATGAAAATTAACATTTTGATCCTTTGTCCAATGGCTTCTGCAGCCTTCAATCCCACACAGCAAGCATAGCAAACAGCAGATGTAGGCAGATTTAGGAGTGATCTCCCAGCAATCAGCAGCAATAATCACTGATTACTACCTCCATCACAATGGTCAGAAATCTCCCACTCTGTGTAATCACTATAGCCTTATACTGTGAAGATGGTTCACTATTTCCTTATGCTGTGAAGATGGTTCATGATATATTTACACACATCCAGCTGGTTCTGCCACACTCCTTGTTTCTCCTCCGATCTCTGACCTCTCCTCTCCAGACAAATCTGGGTTGCAAGCTCCAGGCACACTACACACCATTTGCCTTGATGATATTCGGAGAAAGACTGAACACAGGCGTCAGCACTTCACTATATCAAAGAAGTAGGCTTTACACAGCTCCAGCACGCTGCCTGTCTCACACTCACAGGCTTCAGTTTCAGGCTCGTCTCACTCACAACTTCAGCTCCTCAGGATTTACTCTCATAGCTTTACCAGCCTCTCACACGCTCATTGGAGTAGCCACACCAGCCGCTGCGTCTCTGCGCGCCGCCAAAATGTTATAGAACAGCAATAAAGGGTAGATACAGGTGTATACTGTGCTGGAGGCACACAACACCCACTAACTCCTCCAGATCCCTGAGAAAAGAACACACTGTAGAACACACTGTCTCTGCCTATGTAGCTCTTTCCCTGCACGCCGGAACACACTACAAGTTTATCTCTTGGCTACATCATTTTTCAAACTGACTGACCCTCTTTTTGTTATTCCTGAAGGTTGTGAGGGACATTTGTGGATAAGCTTCCAACTTTTCTTCCCAAGAAGCACTAAGATCAATAATTGATTTTTGAGAATTTTGTCATTAGAAATCTGTTTCCCTGATTGTCAAGGTCAACAGCAAGTTTTACCAAATGGATATGCAGGCCTCAGCTGATGCAAGCATTGGATGTAAGGTCATTTAAGCAGCTCTTTTAGCTGCAAGTAGCCCCCCCCCCAATTGGTCTGCTTTTGGACATCCCAGTTGCCCTATATTTTTCTTCTGACCCTGTATCCCTTAATGAATGATTAAGAAAACAGGATTTTTTGACTTACAGTAAAATATTTTTCTTGGAGTTCATTAAGGGACAAATGTCCCAAACCCTTGTCTTACACTCACTCCTACTAGTGCTTTTGGGTGAAACTTAAGCATGATGGGAGTGGGAGGACGGGTTATTCCTGACTAACTAACAGCTTGTTTGTTTGCTAGTTGCCAATTCAACAGGAGTAAAACTTTGTTGTTTCTGAAATACTTCTGGCCAAGTGTACTTTTAAGAACACCAAGAAAGGGATTTTATGCTAAGTTGAAATCCTGTTTATCTTAGCAAGTTTCATTTTAAAAGATCAGAGGAAAAATAAGAAAGAGAAATGGAATAGCCAGCACAGAAAAAGTGAGGTTGTGTGAAAAAAAGAAATAAAACAAACCAACAAGTTTAAAGAGTATTTGTCATTCATTGGCTTTAGTAAATGAGAAACCACAGACTACTATCTGCAGGGGCCCTGAGGGCCACACAATAAGTGCCAAAAGGAACACAGGTGGCCCCTGGCTGCAGGATGAGCACTATTGCTCTAGTCTTTTTGTGAGATAATATCTATGCAGCTGTTATGTGTAGAAAGCATAAATAACATAATTAACAGTGCTTACAGGTATGACTTTTTTGCTCTTTAAATGAGCAATTAGCCTTGGCTGACCTCAACACAGGTTGTTTAGGCCTAGCCAACGAGCCAGGTGTGAGTCTATTAGTTACAGATAAATATTAAGCTACAAAAAAAAAATTATGATGACTTTCCTCAGTGAGGGTT
The DNA here is from genome assembly GCA_029206835.1 of Rana muscosa. Taxonomy (NCBI): domain Eukaryota; kingdom Metazoa; phylum Chordata; class Amphibia; order Anura; family Ranidae; genus Rana; species Rana muscosa. Next base: position 250,178,513 of record CM055116.1, read on the forward strand.
ATTTGTACAAATATTTGCACATATATTAAGATATATTCTGAGATGATTATATATATATATATATATATATATATATATATATATAATCTCGATATCCCCAGCTAAGAGGGCCGCTGGTATGATTTGTTTCGGGCCCTGTAACACTCAGGGGTTGATTTACTAAAGGAAAATCCACTTTGCACTTGCAAGTGCACTGGAAGTGCAGATGCTGTAGTTCTGAGGGGGACATGCAAGGAAAATAAAAAACAGCATTTTAGCTTGCACATGATTGGATGATAAAATCAGCAGAGCTTCCCCTAATTTCAGAGCTTCCCCTCAGATTTACAGCGATCTACAGCGACTGCACTTCCATGTGCACTTTCAAGTGCAAAGTGGATTTTTCTTTAGTAAATCAACCTCTCACTGTCAACCCCCAGCAATTTTCTCTAACCTCCCTTGGCACAGTTAGTAGGGGATGATAGGATTGTGTAACCTGTGACTTTTGGCAGCACAATTCCACAGTAAAAACACACAGCAGTATGGTATAGCTATCACTAACCGTTTCTTCCACACAGTAAATGACACAAGCGACTGGTATACTTAACTCTGGTACTTTACTGAGAATAATGGTTAAGCAGGTAAAACAGTATACATAAACATATGCAGAGCCCTGCAATGAAAGAGTATTTTAGCAAACAGACAGATATGAAATTCTGTGACAAGAAAATAATGGACCCCACTGCAGCTCTTCTCCCTCGAGGGCAAAATGGCACCCAGCAAATGTCTACACTGCTAAGTCAGGCCTGACTGTACTATGTGAAAGTTCTGCAGAGAAAGATCTTCGCTAGCAAACAGTGGTGCACTTCTGAAACAATTTGTAATCCACAAGAATGAAGGGGTTTTGATAATTTGGTGAACACAGAATCAGTCTACTAGCGCTATCCAATGCACTGCCCCTCCGGCGTGCAACTGCAAACACTAACGTTAGTTCCGAACAACAGTTACTGGGTCTAGAGATCCTGTATTGTCTGAGCAGGTGCTCTCTCACCCAACTGGACCAGTCCACGTCCGTATCCTCCGTTGCTGTGTCTTGGTACACAGATTCCACGACACTCGGGTCTTCGGTCCTCATGGCAGCAGCAGACGGATCTCAGGCTCCTCGGTGGAAACGGAAGGGCTCTTTGGTAATACAGGGCCTAGGCTTCAGGCCCTGTCTGGAACAGCAGACTCAGCAGAGAGTTACACTTGCTGGGCGGGCGATGTCCAAAGAGACCGTGCTCCAGCCTGCCCCCTGGTTAAATACCCCATCCGAGCAGTCCTTGCGTGGAGAAATGCATCCTGGGTATGGTAGTCTCTGGGCCTTAAAGCAAACACCTGCTACAAACTAAAAATAGAATAGACCTCCACACACCTAAATGAGTAAACTACAAATATTTATTAGCCTATATTAGGCAAATGAATAAATAAACAAACATTGCTATAATACCCTAGTTCATAAGAAATGCAGATCAAAACCCATTTGATCACACCACCAAATAATTGCCTAATCAAACCACACGAAAGAAAGGCAACTATCCGGTGGCTAGCAGACCCACTCCCTCCTCCTATGTGAAACAACACCCCCTATATACACCTGATGTACCCCAAGACCTACCCCAACAAAGAAAGGCTCCCATATGTATATTTCCTAAACCGCAGCAGCGCGCACCTGTAACAGGTAATTCTCGCATATGTAGGTCCTTTCGTGGATTTGCTTGTAGATGTATAAAGATCTCGGGTTCAATAAAAATGCATTCAGGCGATGCTTCACAGGGAATCCTTAAAGAGTCATTTTTCAGGGATAAAGGTTACTTGGGTGGGTGTTGAAGGGGGGGGGTTTCCACCCCAACAGTTGACATGTTTCGTTCTGGTGTTCCGGTGTCCCGGAAGAGTTCTGACGAAGTTCCGGGACACCGGAACGAAACATGTCAACTGTTGGGGTGGAAACCCCCCTTCAACACCCACCCAAGTAACCTTTATCCATGAAAAATTACTCTTTAAGTATTCCCTGTGAAGCATCGCCTGAACGCATCTTTATTGAACCCGAGATCTTTATACATCTACAAGAAAATCCACGAAAGGACCTACATATGATTTGAAGTTGGAGACTGGTAGTATGATCAATACCATCTGCTTAATGCACTGCCGATGATCAACGGCTATATCATCAGGGATGTCCATACACTGATCGATCCCGTTTGGTGATCTCCGTGAAAACAGCCTCAATCATTGGAGTATAGAGGATTTGACTATCCCTGAATATCATCAATTGGTGACCCTTACAGGATCCGTGAGTAAAAATACAACTCCACCGCTTGCATACTGTATATGTCGTTTTATTCAACTACGGCTTTACCTGCAGTCAGCAGGAATATTAAGTGCGGTTATAACAGATGTTCCTTGTATCAATCACCAGGGCAGTCTAGCATTACATCTCTAACTTCTTATCAATGACTGGAACCGACTTTTTGCATCTAGTCAGGAATACTATATACTGATATTCATTACTAACAACCCCATTATTTTTTGATATATATCCTTTTCTGGACTTTTTTTGGTTACTCATTTTTCAAGCATTTGAAGGACATTTTTCTTGAGACCGACTGATATGTGACTGATCAACGGGATTCAATCCTCTGATCCCTTCGGGTTGTGCTTTTCCAATCTGCAGCAGCGAGAATTACCTGTTACAGGTGCGCGCTGCTGCGGTTTAGGAAATATACATATGGGAGCCTTTCTTTGTTAGGGTAGGTCTTGGGGTACATCAGGTGTATATAGGGGGTGTTTCACACAGGAGGAGGGAGCGGGTCTGCTAGCCACCGGATAGTTGCCTTTCTTCCGTGTGGTTTGATTAGGCAATTATTTGGTGGTGTGATCAAATGGGTTTTGATCTGCATTTCTTATGAACTAGGGTATTATAGCAATGTTTGTTTATTTATTCATTTGCCTAATATAGGCTAATAAATATTTGTAGTTTACTCATTTAGGTGTGTGGAGGTCTATTCTATTTTTTGTTTTTTCTTCTTTATACATGTTTAATTGACCACACCCCCGCTAATTATCGGTGAGTGCTACTGTTTCATTAGATAGGACTCCCACCTTTGCCCTCCCCCTTTTTGTGTATACCTGCTACAAACTCCCCCCACTTAAAATCTTTGGTCCCCAAAGATAAAGAAATAGCACTACCTACAAGTAACACAGTGGATAGATGCAAAAGAACTGGGCAAGGGAACCTCCCACCAAACTTGGTAAGGGAGATGGTCTTGTCTACAGGTCACATTGGTGGAAGCGACCTGCCTAACTGTGCCAGAGAGTGAGATGGGGTTGCCCTCCACTAAATGCACAGTGGAGGGGCCAGGTTTCTCTATTGTCCTTCTTGCAGTTACAACTGTATCCTCAGAACATTCTCCCATCTGAGTGTAGGTTAGTTTTCGGGGAGGGCGAATAGCTCTCTTCACTCTTTGTTCCCTGGGAACTGAGGCATCAGGTACACTGGCCTCTTCCATCCAATTCTGGTGCAGAGAGGTACATAGAATCTCTTGGATCTTCGGCTGGGATTGACTCCAGGGCATCTTCCCACTCCTCAGTTAGAGTACATAATGGAATGAACTCAGCAGCTTCAGCATTCAAGGTGCATTCAATGGTAACTTCACAGGGTGCAGGATCCATGACCATGGGTTCAGTTTTCGGAGTGGGCCACAGCCAGCTCAGTTCCATTTCCTCATCTTCACTCTGGTTTGAGGCATTCATATCTCCTGACTGAGTGGTCTGAGATCTGGTGTTGGGCCTAGGAGTATTGGAGGTTGAAGGTGATTCAGGAGAATCCGGAGTAGAAGGTATCCGGACTGCTTTGGTGAGAGGCAATAAGTGGTTCCTGTGCCAGGTTTTAAGAGGTCCCACTTGACCTTCAGGTTTCAGCTGGTACACTGGCAGGCCAGGCAATTTTTTACAGATCACGTATGGCTGAGATTTCCATCTGTCAGCAAGCTTATGCTTCCCTGGAACACCAAGATTCTGCAACAACACTCACAACACTCTGTCTCCTGGTTGCAAGTCATGGATCCAAACTCTGAGGTCAAAATTCCATTTATTCCGGGCCCCTCTCTGGTCAGAGGCAGCTTGTGCCTTCTCATAAGCCAGTCGTAAGCTTCTCCGTAGCCGGTCCACATATCCCTTGTGGGAAGCAGCCAATGTGTGGTCTATCGAGGTACAGGCCAGATCTACAGGTAGTCTTGCTTCTCTGCCAAACATTATTCTGTAACGGGAGTACCCAGTGACATCACTAGTTGTGCTATTATAGGCATGCACTATGGCAGCTATATGCTTGCTCCAATGCTGCTTTTCCTCACTACTCAGGGTTCCCAGCATATTCAACAAAGTTCTGTTAAACCTTTCCGGTTGGGCATCTCCTTGTGGATGATAGGGGGTTGTGCGGGTCTTCTTTATCCCTAGGGAATCCAGTAATTTCCAGATTATTCGACTTTCAAAGTCCCTCCCTTGATCCGAATGAAGGCGTTGAGGTAATCCGTAGTGTACGAAGTACTTCTCTACAAGTATCTTGGCCACAGTGGAAGCCTTCTGGTCTTTAGTTGGAAAGGCCTGTGCGTAACGGGTGAAATGGTCAGTTATCAACAGAACATTTCCATGTCCCCCCAAGTCAGGTTCCAGACAAAGAAAATCAATGCATACCAAGTCCAAAGGTCCTTGGCTTTGCAGGTGGCCCATCGGGGCAGCTTGATGAGGCAATGTTTTCCTTTGTATGCAGCGAGCACATGAGTGACAGTATTCCTCCACTTCAGCCCGCATACAGGGCCAATAGAATCTGCTCCTTATGGGCTGAAAGGTTCTCTTGGCTCCGAGGTGGCCATGGTTGTCATGTAGGGCAATTATAACAGTCTTTCGGTGTTTCTCTGGCAGGAATAGTTGCCACTTGTCTTCCAGGTCATCAGAGGGGTCCCTTCGGTAGACCACCCCTTGATGCACCTGCAACCTGTCCCATTCCTTGCACAGTAAGCGGGCCTCCTTGGAGGGATCATGTAAGAGTCTGTCCGGATCCTGTTCTTCCAGATCAGCCAGGGGAACTCGCCGGACTCTCTCTCGAAAGGGTTTGTCTTCCTGTAAGCGAATCTTGTGAGTGGCACTTCTCGCACATCCCACATCGAACTTATCCTTGGAGAAGATTTTCCGCCACTTTGCCAACTGGGCCATGGCCCTCCCCTTCCACGCCGGGGGTAGGGCCAGGTTCTCCAAGATGGGTTCCTCTTCTTCCTCCTTCTCCAGGTCGGACAAGGCAACTGGGGTAGCGGGGTTCACTTGGCCCAACAGCATCCGGGCTGGAATCTTCACAGGTGAGTCAGTGGTGTTCCTGACGCTCACTGGCTCCCTGACATTTGCTTTCTTCAGGACTCTCAGCGGGACTACTTCTGGGATCACTTCCAGTCCTGAGTATGCATTCAAGAGGTCTGGTTCCAGGACTACAAAGGGGCCAGGTTGTTCCCAGGTGAGCTTCACAGTGGCTCTCAAGCAGGCCACTTCACCAGGCTGCAGCACTCTCTCTCTCCTCTCCAGTCTCCAAACTTTCCCCACCCCCTCTTCCGGGACCTTCTTCTCCAACATCAATCGCTGATAAGCCAACTGCAACATGGTGTGGATTCTGGCTGTCAAGACATCCTGCTCTTGCACTAGAGGGGCCAGTAGCCTCCTGACTAGGTCAGTGTTGGTTCCTATTATCAGGGAACTTTTGTTGGCCCCTGGTGGGCGGCGGAAGACCACTGCCAATGTGTCAAAGACCTATGCCTCTCCTTCCACCAAGGGGTCGAAAGCCAATCTGATCGGAAGGTAACCGTCATAAGGAAAGCTCTGGGTGCCAATTCCCCATATTTCCAAGTCTTCCAACTTTTGAAAGGGCAAATGTCTCAGGTGTTTTTAATAAAAATCCCTATACAGAAGGGTTACTTGAGCCCCTGTGTCCAGAATGGCCTTTGTGTTGACTCCCTCCACTTGAATGGGGACTACTGGGGAGGGCCCCACTAACTTGGCTGGGAACTTCTTCGGGAAGGCCTCTTTCCTCGGACTCATGGGTTTGTTTTGTTTTTTTTTTCTTTTCCCATCGTTTCCTGGATCTTAATCCCTGTTGGGCCTGGTATGCATTGATTTCTCGTGACTTTTGGGGTTTTTCCTCCAAAGGAGGGGTATTATGTGCTTTTGATGGGGAATTATTCCCCTCACTTCTTGGTTTCTCTTGCTTTCTTATTCGAATGGAGCTTGCTGGAGATGATGGGCACCCGTTTGACTCCTTCACCGGGGCCCTATGGAGTTTTCCGCCAGCTGGCGGTAGTTGCCTCGGGTCTTCCTTGGTCTGGGGCACACTCGCCCAAAATGGCCAATTCCTCCACAGTTGAAGCAAACAGCTTCCCCTCTATCCCGTGGGGAGACGGGTGTTGAAACGCTCTGGTACAGCTTTTTCCTGACTTCTTATTTTTCTCCAACTCCTGAGTTCTTGGCCATTAAAGAGGTCAGTATCTCCAGTACTTGGGTCATCTGTGATTTAAGACCTCCACTTCCAAGTCCCGTTCAGTGGCCATTGCGGATCTGACCCCAACTGAGCGGGGAGTAGTGGGCTTCTCAGTCACCTGCTGGTCTTTCAGCAGAGCGTCATTATCCCTTATTACTCGCACAAGGTCCAGGTAATTCAAGGACATGACCCCACTAGTGGTTTTCAGATGGAGCCAGACTGGATCGGAACGCAGTGCCCCCCTTAAAATCTGCTTCATCCTGGCCACGTCTATGGCTTGTGGCAGCATCCCCTTCTTAAGGACAATTTGACACAGCATCTTGTTTAGTCTGCGAACATATTCAGACAGTCTTTCTCCTGGAAGTTGAAGGGTGTGCGCAAACTGGTAGACTAAATCGACCACTTTCTCCAATTGGCCGAACTCTTCCTGTAACATAGTTAAATAGTCATAGGCAGTACAAGCAGCATTGCTGAACCTGAGGTTCTTCACGGCTTCAGCAGCAGCCCCCTTTAAACTTTCTCTTATGCGCTGCTTCTTTTGGGCTTCCAGTATTTCCCATCCTTCCACAGCTTGCATCGCCTGCTCCATCCAAGTGTCAAAATCCTCTTCCCCGGGTGATACAGGTTGTTTCCCTGAAAAGATCCTGAGCTTCCGGTACCCAGCTTCTACATGTACCGTATTACTCTTCTGGCACTTTGTGACAAGGTCTCCTAAAGCATTTAAAAGTTCAGGACCTATAGTGGTTAAAGGTGTCCCTGAAGCTGTCATGTCTTTGGGACTTTTGGGAATTGTGGGTGACTGTGGAGGTTCCTTCTTTATAGCCTTTGCGTGCGCCAAACGGTACGTCTTCTTACCCAGGGACTGCACAATCTGACCTTTGAATTCTTCTGGCATTTCATTTCTCCACTCTACCAGTGCGAAGGTGCTGGAATTCTCTTCCTCTGACCTGAGGTCAATTAATCATCTTTTATGGTCCGGGGACAAGAGCTCTATGAACTGTTCTATGTCACTCCCCGACCAATCCTCTCCGGGGAGCTCAATCACTGCAGTCATGTCCAGGGAGGCATTGATGGATAAGCACCACTGGGTCACCGTTAATGGGTCCATGCCGGTACTTCTGGCGGGCTTGATTGCAGTGTACAGGTAATCCCGGACTCAGAGCCCCCACGTGTAGCGATACCCCCAGTTAAGAGGGCCGCTGGTATGATTTGTTTTGGGCCCTGTAACACTCACTGTCAACCCCCAGCAATTTTCTCTAACCTCCCTTGGCACAGTTAGTAGGGGATGATAGGATTGTGTAACCTGTGACTTTTGGCAGCACAATCCCACAGTAAAAACACACAGCAGTATGGTATAGCTATCACTAACTGTTTCTTCTGCACAGTAAATGACACAAGCGACTGGTATA